>WAAF01000230.1:38118-50671 GCA_013400475.1 Tricholaema leucomelas | reverse complement strand
CTCCCTTCTCTATTTTCCACTCCAAATGAACTTTGAACCCATTTGGGTTTTACCCTCTGTGCTAAACACAAGTTACATAAGACAGGCAAGGATGAAGCAGAAGAGTCAGGTCCTCCAGCAAGCCAAGTGCTTTGCTGCTCCTTCTCTCTTCTTCGTGCATGTATGGGAAGATGTTGTTCAGCCTGGAGAAGAGAAGGCTCCAGGGAGACCTTTGGGGCTTGAAGGGGTCAAGGAGAAAGCTGGGGGACAGATTTTTCAGCAGAGCTTATTGTGAAAGGGCAAAGGGGAAGGTTTGAGCTAAAAGAGGGAGATTCAGACTGGGGAGAAGAGAGAAATGCTTGGCACTGTGTTACATTTTGGGTACACTGAAAGGACTGTGATGAGCAGGTCAAGGGAGGTCCTCCCTCACCACTGCTCTGACCCAGGAAGGCCACATCTGGAGTTCTGGGCTGCATTAGGGAGAGTGTGGCCAGTAGGTGAAGAGAGGTTCTCCCTCTGCTCTCCCCTTGTCAAGCTACATCTGGGGTCCTGGGTTCAGTTCTGGGCTCCCCAGTTGAAGACAGACAGGGAAAGGAACTACTGGAGAGAGTTCAGGGGAGGCTGCAAAGGAGGCTGCTGAGCTTGGAGCAGCTCTGTGAGGAGCAAAGGCTGACAGTCCTGGGGCTGTGGAGCCTTCAGAAGGGGATCTGAGCCTCATTCCCAGCATCACCTCCTGGAGACAGCCTCATTCCCAGCATCACCTCCTGAAGACAGCTTCATTCCCAGCATCACCTCCTGGAGACAGCCTCATTCCCAGTATCACCTCCTGGAGACAGCCTCATTCCCAGCATCACCTCCTGAAGACAGCTTCATTCCCAGCATCACCTCCTGGAGACAGCCTCATTCCCAGTATCACCTCCTGGAGACAGCCTCATTCCCAGCATCACCTCCTGAAGACAGCTTCATTCCCAGCATCACCTCCTGGAGACAGCCTCATTCCCAGTATCACCTCCTGGAGACAGCCTCATTCCCAGCATCACCTCCTGAAGACAGCTTCATTCCCAGCATCACCTCCTGGAGACAACCTCATTCCCTCTGCTCTTCTCCTCCTCCTCCTCCTCACACAGCAGCCTCTGACAAGTCTGGAGGCTGCTGGAGGCAGTGAGAGCCTTTGAGTTTCCATCAGATGGTGTCTTCACCCCCACCCCTTTCTTCTCCTTTCTGTTGTTGCCCTTTTTCTTCCTTTCCATTTGAAGAGGGATGGTTTCCCCCTTCCCCCCTCCCATCTTTTTCTGTTTGCTGTTTTCCTCCAGAGCCTTTCATGCCCTCTCACACTCCCATTTCAGCCCAGCTGCAGGAGAAGGATCTAACACCTACCCTTCTTGCTTCATTCAAGTGTGGAGACTTCATTATCCTCAGTCCCCAGCCCACGCAGGCTGCAGCTTGTTCCTGCCTCACTGGCCAGGGTCATTGGGTAATAAGAGCAGAGAAAATTGTTGATTTGAGTGTTCTCTGGGGGGAAAAAATGTAAACTTTGGGGGTTCTGTTGGATGTTTGGCAAGAGGAGAAGTGGACTTGAGTTCCTGGGAGGAGGCTGGAGAGAAATGAAAGGCAGATCCAGTCCTGCCTGCCTACAGACTACCCATTTGTCATCCTGCACACCACCCACTCACACTTGGCTCTGCCACAGCTGAGGCTTCACAGAGTCCCAGCACAGGAGGGGGTTAGAAGGGACCTCTGCACATCATCCAGTCCAACTCTCTGGGCACCCAAGGCAGCTTGCCTGGGATCACCACGGTGAGTTTGGAATCTTTCCAGAGAAGGAGACTCCTCAACCTCTCTGGGCAGCCTCCTCCAGGGCTCCAGCACCCTCACAACAAAGAATTTTCTCCTCAACTTCAGATGGAACCTCCTGGGCTCCAGCCTGTGCTCATTGCACCTGTGCTCGTTGCACCTTGCCCTGTCCCTGGGCACCAGTGAGAAGAGTCTGGTCCTAGAACTGCAGATGGGTTCTCAGCAGGGCACACAGCAGAGGGGCAAAATCCCCTCCCTGTCCCTGCTGCCCAGGACACAGCTGGGGCTGTGCTGGCAGTGCTGGGTGCTGGCTCATGTCTACCTTTGTGCTCCTCAGCACCCCCAAGTCTTTCTCTACAGAGCTGCTCTCCAGCCCTTCATCTTCAGCCTGGACTGACACTAAGAGTTGCCCAGATCCATGTGTAGAACCTTCCTCTGATCTTCTGGAACTTCTTGAGGCTCACACATAGAATTATAGATTCAACCAGGTTGGAAGAGACCTCCAAGCTCACCAGTCCAACCTAGCAGCCAGCCCTAGACAATCAACCAGACCATGGCACTAAGTGCCCCAGCCAGGCTTGGCTTCAACACCTCCAGGGATGGGGACTCCACCACCTCCCTGGGCAGCCCATTCCAATGCCAATCACTCTCTCTGCCAACAACTTCCTCCTAACATCCAGCCTAGGCCTGCCCTGGCACAACTTGAGGCTGTGTCCCCTTGTTCTGTTGCTGCTTGCCTGGCAGAAGAGCCCAACCCCACCTGGCTACAACCTCCCTTCAGGTAGCTGCAGACAGCAATGAGCTCTGCCCTGAGCCTCCTCTTCTGCAGGCTGCACACCTCCAGCTCCCTCAGCCTCTCCTCACAGGGCTGTGCTCCAGGCCCCTCACCAGCTTCCTTGCCCTTCTCTGGACACCTTCCAGCACCTCAACATCTCTCTTGAATGGAGGAGCCCAGAACTGGACACAGCTCAGTGAGTCATGACTCACATGCTCACTTCCTTCTTTTTTCTAAGGCTGAATCCCTCTTCTGACCCGGCTAAGGCTTGCAGTGAGGACTTAGAATCATCAAATATGGACTTAGAATCATAGGACTTAGAATCATAGACCTCTTGCTGCTGATGGGCTCAGTCACAGCCAGTTACCAGCAGCAGCTATAAGCAAAGCTGAAGCAAAGCAGCTCGCTGGGTAGATGTGGTCATGTGAAAACACTTCACTGCTGAGGCTCTGCAGGAGCAAAGGAAGAGCTGTGCTGTGTTTGCAATGTGCTTAATCAGACTGACCTGCAGCAAAAAACAACAACAGAGGGGTGGCAAATGGCTCAAGAGGGTAAACAGTAGGTGAGGAAGCTCAGCCCTGCTCATCATCCTCAGCTAAAGGATAGTGTCCTAGGATCATAGAATGGTTTGAGTTGGAAGGGACCTTTCAAGCTTATCTACTCCAACCTCCTGCACTGAACAGGGACAGCTGCAGCTAGAGCAGGTTGCTCAGAGCCACAAACAACCTGACCTGCAATGGTTCCAGGCATGGGGCAGCTCCCACCTCTCTGAGCAACCTGGGACAGGCTCTCACCACCTTTAGGATGAAATAAAATCTCTTCCTTCAATCCAGTCTGAATCTCCCTCTTTTAGTTTAAAGCATCACCCCAAGTGCATCACAACAGGCCCTGCTCTAAGAATCATAGAATCACAGAATCAAGCAGGCTGGGAAAGACCTCTAAGCTCAGCCAGTCCAACCTAGCACCCAGCCCTGGCCAGTCAACCAGACCATGGCACTAAGTGCCTCATCCAGGCTTTGCTTGAACACCTCCAGGCACCGCAACTCCACCACCTCCCTGGGCAGCCCATTCCAATGCCAATCACTCTCTCTGCCAACAACTTCCTCCTAACATCCAGCCTAGACCTCTCCTGCCACACCTTGAGACTCTGTCCCCTTGTTCTGTTGCTGGTTGCCTGGCAGAAGAGCCCAACCCCACCTGGCTACAGCCTCCCTTCAGGTAGCTGCAGACAGCAATGAGCTCTGCCCTGAGCTTCCCCACAGCAGAGGGATTGGAGCTGGATGATCCTTGTGATCCCTTCCAACCCTGACTGATTCTATGAACAGCACCATCAGGCTTGGGGTGTGTTTTTCTCTCTTAACTTTAAGCCTTGGGGTTTGTAAACAGCACTGATGAAAGGGATCAGAGAACCACAGAACATCAGAGGCTGGAAGAGACCTCCAAAGCTCAGCCAGCCCAACCCCCCTGCCAGAGCAGCATCACCTAGAGCAGGTCACACAGCAACACATCCAGGCAGGTCTTGAATGTCTCCAGAGAGGGAGACTCCACAACCCCCCTGGGCAGCCTGTGCCAGGGTTCTGTTACCCTCACAGGGTAAAAATTCCTCCTCATGTTTCCATGGAGCTTCCTCTGCCTCAGCTTCCACCCAGTGCCCCTTGTGCTGTCACTGGGCATCACCCAGCAGAGCCTGGCTCCAGCCTCCTGCCACTCACCTTGCTGAGGTCACCTCTCAGTCTCCTCTTCTCCAGCCAGCACAGCCCCAGCTCCTCACTCTCTCCTCATAACAAAGATCTTCCATTCCCTTCATCATCTTTGTGGCTCTGTGCTGGACCCTCTCAAGCAGGTCTATGTCCCTCTTGAACTGGGGGGCCCAGAACTGCACACAGTACTCCAGAAGCAGCCTCAGCAGGGCAGAGTAGAGGGACTGGAGAACCTCTCTCAACCTACTCACCACAGCCCTTCTAATCCACCCCAAAGATGACTTCTCGGTGGGTTTTTGTTGGGGGGCAGGGGGTTAAAAGGGTTGTTTAATGAACCTTTTGAAACCACAGCAACATCTGGCTCATCTCCACAATGCCTTGCACCCTGTGAGTTCTTGGATGGGGCAAAAGCCTACCTGTGCTTTAACCCCACAGAAGAAAATGTCCCTTGCCTAGGTGGGACCTTCTCGCTCCCGACCTTGCAGCGTCAGCTAATTGCCCTTCCCCCCTTCCCCGTGCTGCTTTTGAGGCAGTTTGCTGGAAAGCTCTGGATGAAGCTCAGCTCCAGCCATGTGATTTATCCTCCCTGGTGCTTGCTTTGACAAAGTTAATCGTGGAGAAATGTTTGAGCAATCAAACTGTCTGGGGCTCATGTGCCTCCCTGTCTCGAATCCATTGGGCTCTCCAGCCGCTGCCAAGGCTCTCGCAGCCAACTGGAGGCAATTTAAAGGGGAACAAACAAAAAGCCTCCCTAGTTTGGGTCGTTTAGTGTTAGAAGATCTCTTAGCAAAGTGTTTTTCTTTCCTCTGAGCTGTGCTGCTGTGCCTTTCCTCCTCAGTTGCTCAGCTCTGCTGCCCTGGGAATGAGCTGCAACCGAGTTAACCCCCAACACATATGTCCATGCTGCAGACATTCTGCCCCTTCCCTCCTGTGAAAGCAAGAATGAGGTCTCATGGCTGTGTATATAGCACTGCAAAACAGCTGAGAGAGGCCAGAGGGGTGGTGAGCATGAGAAAGAAGTGCAGAAAATGGACAGAAAAGTAAAGACCTGAGAAATGAAGAGAAGGGAGATCTGCTAGGGAGGACAGGGGCTGCTAAGGGTAAGCCTCATGGATGATTCAGACAGAGGGATCAAGTGAACCCCCAGCAAGCTCACAGATGGCACCAAGCTGAGTGCTGGGGTTGATAGATCTGAGGAGTGGGATCCATTCAGAGGGGCATGGACAAGCTGGAGAAGTGGGCCCAGGTGAAGCTCATGAGGTACAACAGGACCAAGTGCAAGGCTCTGCACAGGGGTCAGGGCAACCTCCATTCTCAGTCTAGGCTGGAGGGTGAAAGTCTGCTGTGATCATCTGGGAAGTTGCTTCTGATGATCCCACCTCAGGAATCTCCCTGGCCAAGCAGGTTGGCCTTGGGTTGAAGGAAGGGACTGACACCAACCTGCTCCAGTCAGTACAGCCCCTTGCTGTCAGCAGTGCTGGGGAAGTGTTCAGCAAACCACAGCTGGAGGGACTGGAGTGGAGTTAGAGTTGACACTGTAATGGGGGCAAATCCTGGGATCAATCCAGGCTGGGGAGGAAGGGCTGGAGAGCAGCCCTGAGGAGGACTTAGGGGTGCTGGGGGTGCAAAGCTGGACAGGAGCCAGCAGCCAGCGCTGCCAGCACAGCCCCAGCTGTGCCCTGGGCTGATCCCCAGCAGTGTGGGCAGCAGGGGCAGGGAGGGGATTCTGCCCCTCTGCTGTGCTCTGCTGAGACCTCACCTGCAGGGCTGGGGCAGCTCTGGAGTGCTCAGCACAGCACAGGCAGGGTCTGTTGGAGCAGGGCCAGAGGAGGCCACAGCAATGCTGGCAGGGCTGGAAGGGCTCTGCTGGGAGGCCAGGCTGAGAGAGTTGGGCTTGTTCAGCCTGGGGAAGAGAAGGTTCCAGAGAGACCTTCTGGTGTCCTTGCAGTGCTTGAAGGAGCTGATCAGAAAGCTGGGGACAGACTTTGCTCAGGGCCTGTTGTGCCAGGACAAGAGGTGATGGTTTGAACTGCAAGAGAAGATTGAGGCTGAAGAGAAGGGAGAAATGTTTGGCACTGAGGGTGCTGAGAGCCTGTCCCAGGTTGCCCATAGAAGTTGGAGGTGCTCCATGCCTGGCACCATTGCAGGTCAGGTTGTTTGTGGCTCTGAGCAACCTGCTCTAGCTGCAGCTGTCCCTGCTGAGCACAGATGACCTTTAAAGTCCCTTCCCACCCAAGCCATTCTGTGGCAGTTTGTCTCATCTCTCCGGTGAGGAGCAGTGATGCAGCTCAATGGGCCTGTGAGGTTGGGTCAGGGGCAGAGCACAGCTGGGCTTTTGTGCAGGTGGCTTTGAAATGTCTTTACAAGTCTTCCATGCACACATTTAGCTGAAAACAATTTGACTGCAGATAGCCCTTTGTGCTTTTGGAAGGCAAGAGCTCTGCTCCCAGGGCTCCAGGTGAGATGGAAAAGTCTGGAGACAGACAGAACCTGTGATTGTTTGGGGTTTGATGGGAAAGAAGAGCCTTGATTTGCCCAAAAGCTGAGTCTTTGAGACCTTTGTGGTGAATATGACTGCAATGGAGCTCAAAATAACCTTTCCATGACTATGGTTGGTGTTTGACTTTGACCTGCCCAGTGAATAGCAACCATCAACTCCTTGGCACATCTGCCAGTGCTTGCTCCCTCCTGTGATGAACCTTTGGAGTAACAGCAAAAGAAAAAGAACCTCAGATCCCTCCTGGGATCTAATTTTCTGGGTGATTATATAAATATCTGGGTTATATCACTGCATGTTGCAGCTTAGTTAGAGATAACTGCACAAAATGAAGCTAAATAGCTTGAAGATGAGAAGGAAGTTGCAATGACTCCCTGATGTCAGCACTAACCTGGCCAGGTGCTCATATGGCCACACTTCAGCCACAACAACCCCAAGTAGTGCTACAGGCTGGGGACAGAGTGGCTGAGAGCAGCCAGGCAGAGAGGGAGCTGGGGGTGCTGGCAGAGAGTAGCTGAAGATGAGGCAGCAGTGCCCAGGTGGGCAGCAGAGCCAATGGCATCCTGGGCTGGCTCAGGAGCAGTGTGGCCAGCAGGACAAGGGAGGTTCTTCTGCCCCTGGGCTCAGCACTGCTCAGGCCACACCTTGATGCTGTGTCCAGTTCTGGGCTCCTCAATTCGAGATGTTGAGGTGCTGGAAGGTGTCCAGCAAAGGGCAACAAAGCTGATGAGGGGCCTGGAGCACAGCCCAGGGTGGGCTGTCAGGAGAAGCTGTGTTGCCAGCATGGTAGCAGCCTCACAGGCTGCAGGATATGCCAATGGTTCCTGTAGGAGGTTGTTGTGGCAGATGAAAAACAGAAGGGAAGGATGCAGTTTAGGGGAGGAAATTGTTAACTAAACAAAGAGTGGCAAGATAGAGAAGATAGAAAGCATCTTCTGTCCTCAGGGCTCTCCACTTAAAAATGAAGCCTTGGGTGATGGAGCAGTCTGAACTCCTTGGGTAACACAGGAGCATCCCTGCCCAGCTCCTTCGCCCCAGCCTGGGGAGGGGCTGTGAGCTCAGATGCTGCGAAGGTCAGGCTGACAGAGGTGACTTAGAGTCCAGGGGAGTGCTGCGTCGTGGAGCAGTCTAGCACCCAAGATGCCCCGGATAGAAGAAGTGAAGAGGTGCATGTGGGACAGCTGCATGGAGCAGTCTGAACTGGTTGGGAAACACAGGAGCATCCTTGCCCAGCGCCTTCGCCCCGGCCCGGGGAGGGGCTGTGAGCTCAGATGCTGCAAAGGTCAGGCTGACAGAGGTGACTTAGAGTCAATGGTTGTCCTTCTTCATAGAGCATTCAGACACCAAAGATGACCTGGATAGAAGAAGTGAAGAAGATGTGTATGTGGGACAGCTGCATCGGCAAGGGCAGGCTGGGACTCAGCTCTCGCCCCTGGGAGAAGCTGCACTGAATTCAGCAGGGCTCCTCCCGGACCTCTCTCGCACGTCATTGCCACACTGGTTCTGTGCAGATCTTTTCATCCACTGTGAAAAGAGAGCAAAGAGCTCTATATTTACAAAGGCTTCACTGAAATGCAGGTGGTGGGGGGTGGGAAATCAGCAGTCTCAAGAGCTGCTGCTGCTGCTGCCAAGACCTACATTTCTTACAGGGAGGACATGAGCGCGCAAGGAGAGCCCAGAAAGAAGCTCTGGCTGGGGATGCTTTAACATCCTCAGGGGATCCATCCTCAAAGCACTGCTGAAATCCAGCTGCACCACAGAGCAGTCCTGGTGAGCCACCACCATGGCCTCAGTGCTGGCTGAAGGGGGAAGAATCACACAACCTCAGAAACATTCAGGTTGGCAAAGCCTCTCAGGATCACCCAGTCCAACCCACATCCCTGCTCTACAAGGTGCAGCCTAAACCATATCCCCAAGCACCACAGCCAAACCACTTTGAAACACATCCAGGGCTGCTGACTCCACCACCTCCCTGGGCAGCCCATTCCAATGCCTGACCACTCTTTTTCCTAATGCCTGGTCTAAAACTACCCAGTGGCAGCTTGAAGGACATGGAACTCTTGGAGCAGGTCCAGAGGTCCAGGTCAGAGGGTTGGAGAACCTCCCCTTATAGGGACAGGCTGAGAGAATTGGGGCTGTACAGCCTGGAGAAAGGAAGGCTCCAAGGAGAGCTTAGAGCAGTCTTCCAGTACCTGAAGGGATCTACAGGAGAGCTGGGGAGGGACTTTTGACAAGGGTTTGTAGTGGTAGGATGAAGGGCAATGGCTTTGAGCTGGAAGAGGGCAGATTTAGGCTGGATGTGAGGAAGAAATTCTCTCCAGTGATGGTGGTGAGACACTGGAACAGGCTGGGCAGACAGGTTGTGGATGCCCCTCCCTGGAAGCATTCAAAGCCAGCTTGGATGTGGCCCTGAGCAAGCTGATGCAGTGGGAGGTATCCCTGTCCATGACAGGGGAGGGTTGGAATTGGATGATCTTGAAGGTGCCTTCCAACCCAACCCATTCTGTGCTTGTATGCACTGCAGCTGTTTGTGTGAGGGAGCTGCCAAGTGATCCCATGTGGGCAAACAGCTGCAGGTATCCAAATGTGAGGAACTGTACTGTGTCCAGTCCTGGGCCACTCCATTCAATCAAAGATGTTGAGGTGATTGAAGGTGCCCAGAGAAAGGCACCAAGCCTGAGGAGGGGCCTGGAGCACAGCCCTGTGAGGAGAGGCTGAGGGAGCTGGGGGTGTGCAGCCTGCAGAAGAGGAGGCTCAGGGCAGAGCTCATTGCTGTCTGCAGCTCCCTGAAGGGAGGCTGTAGCCAGGTGGGGTTGGTCTCTTCTGCCAGGCAAACAGCAACAGAACAAGGGGACACAGCCTCAAGCTGTGCCAGGGGAGGTTCAGGCTGGATGTTAGGAGGAAGTTCTTCACAGCAAGAGTGATTGGCATTGGAATGGGCTGCCCAGGGAGGTGGTGGAGTCCCCATCCCTGGGAGTGTTTAAAAGGAGGCTGGATGAGGCACTCAGTGCCATGGGTTAGCTCATTAGAAGGGTTAGGTGCTAGGTTGGACTCCATGACCTCAGAGGTCTTTTCCAGCCTGGTTAACTCTGTGGTTGTGTGAAGACATAGGCAGGGTTTGTCTCTTTGCCTGGCAGAACCTCTCTCCCAGGCAGTCCAACGCTGCCATTTATAGGCTGTGATTCACACTGGAGGAAATGAGGGATTTCAGGCCAGGCTGTGCATTTCCTTCAGTCCTTTTGAGATCACTGGGCCAAACCATTATCCCATCCTCTTTGTTTTCAGCTGGGATGAGAAAATAACAGGTGACTGAATCATTTCCCCTTATCTCCAAGCTCCTCACAGCCACTGCCTGCCCAACTGTCTCAGACAGGACTGACTGCATCCAGTTATTGTGTGCATGGCAAGGCTGTGGGTGGCTGTTTCACAGCATTACTTTTCCAAACCTATCTTTGCCAAACCTTTTTTTTTCCCCCTAGAATTCTCCTTTCCAAGCATTTTGGAAGCCCTGCAGAACAAGAAGGTTCTCAACCTCCCACTGGCTCTGCAATTTTCATGGACTCATAGAATCAGTCAGGGTTGGAAGGGACTTGTGTGGCTATCCAGAGAGACCTGGGCTCAGAGCTGGGCACTGAGGAGCCAGATGAAGTGCAACAAGGACAAGTCAGAGTCCTGCATCTGGGAAGGAGTAATAAACTGCAGCAGTACAGGCTGGGAGGTGATCTGCTGGAGAGCAGCCCTGTGGAGAGGGCCCTGGGAGTGCTGCTGGAGAACATCCATGGCACAGCAATGTGCCCTTGTGGCCAAGAAGGCCAATGGGATCCTGGGGTGCATTAAGCAGAGTGTGTCCAGCAGATCAAGGGAGGTTCTCCTCTGCCTCTACTCTGCCTTGGTGAGACCTCATCTTGANTAAGTAGCAGCACAGGAGGTTCCAGCTCAACACAAGGGGGAACTTCTTTACTGTGAGGGTCCCAGAGCACTGGCACAGGCTGCCCAGAGAGGTTGTGGAGTCTCCTTCTCTGGAGCCTTTCAAGGCCTGTCTGGATGTGTTCCTCTGTGATCTGTGTTACATAGGATTGTCCTGCTCTGGCAGGGAGGGTTGGACTCGATGATCTCCTTGGGTCCCTTCCAACCCCTGACATCCTGTGAGCCTGTGGCTTCAAGGATCAGCCAGTTCCAATCCCCCTGCCATGGCCAGGGACACCTCACACTAGCTCAGGCTGTCTAGAGCCTCATCCAGCCTGGTCTTAAACACTTCCAGGGATGAGGCTTCCACCACCTCCCTGGGCAGCCTGTTCCAGGCTCTCACCACCCTCATGCTGAAGAACTTCCTAACACCCAGTCTGAATCTCCCCATTTCCAGCTTTCTTCCATCCTCCCCACTCCTATCACTCCTTGACAGCCTAAAAACTCCCTCCCCATCTCTCTTGTAGCATTTTGATTTGCAGGGACTCCTGTAATGCTTGATTTGAAGAAGTTCCCAACTCATTTGGCTGAAGATGACCAAAATAAACTAATGGAGAAGAGGAAAACAGTGGGAAAAGGTGGGAAGAGCTCACCCACATTGTGCTGGCAGTGGAAGGAGCTTTCACAGCCACCAGAAATAAATGTCTTCCCAGTGCTGATTTGCTCCACTGCTCCTCCCAGCTAATTTGTCCCATCTTCCAAGGAGGAGGGTTCCAGAAACATGTGGCCAAGGCACTTTGGGACACAGCTTAATGGCCATGGTGGTCTTAGGTCAATGGTTGGACTTGATGATCCTGGAGGTCTTTTTCCAAGCCAGTTCTATGACTTGATTCCAGACTGTGTGTACCAAAACCTCCTTCCAGTGCTCCTCATAGGCACCTCCTAAGCCTTGCAGTAACATCCCTCAACTTTTTCAACCCCTCCTCTGCATCTTTGCAAGCAGCTGAGCTGTGCAGCCTGGGTTTGTCCTCCCTCAAAGCTCTCCCACGGCGATCCCGGCAGCGCAGGAACTGCCATCCCCTCTCTGCTCCACAAGGCCATTATCATTCCTGCCTCCTTCCTGCAGCTGGGCATTAAGCTAATAGCTTCAATGATTTTCCTCCACAATAATGGCCTAATCCTTTCCCTTATCAGTGCAGCAGATTAACTTTGCCAAGCATGGTTAGTACCTTGTCCTCTCCCTAATTATACGGAGACAAATTTCGCTCCCAGGTGATGGCAGCCTCAGAAGAAGCAGCAGGGGAAGCCCCAAAGCAAATCCCTGGCAGAGCAAAGCCCTGGCAAAGCAAAGCATCTTCTAACACCCTGCTCAGCTGAGCCAAGGCAGTTGCAGTGCATACTGTGTGTCAGAGTCACTGAATGCTTTGGGTTGCAAGAGACCTTTCAAGGTCATATAATTCGACCCTTCTGCGCTCAGCAGGGACAGCTGCAGCTAGAGCAGGGTGCTCAGAGCCACAAACAACCTGACCTGCAATGGTGCCAGGCATGGGGCATCTGCCACCTCTCTGGGCAACCTGGGACAGGCTCTCAGCACCCTCAGTGCCAAACATTTCTCCCTTCTCTCCAGTCTCAATCTCCTCTTGCAGTTCAAACCATCACCTCTTGTCCTGGCACAACAGGCCCTGAGCAAAGTCTGTCCCCAGCTTTCTGATCAGCTCCTTCAAGCACTGCAAGGACACCAGAAGGTCTCCCTGCAGCCTTCTCTTCCCCAGGCTGAACAAGCCCAACTCTCTCAGCCTGGCCTCCCAGCAGAGCCCTTCCAGCCCTGCCAGCATTGCTGTGGCCTCCTCTGGCCCTGCTCCAACAGACCCTGCCTGTGCTGTGCTGAGCACTCCAGAGCTG
>WAAF01000230.1:2127-22112 GCA_013400475.1 Tricholaema leucomelas | reverse complement strand
TTCTCTGGACACCTTCCAGCACCTCAACATCTCTCTGGAATTGAGGGGCCCAGAACTGGACACAGCACTCAAGGTGTGGCTGAGCACAGGGGCAGAATAACCTCCCTTGTCCTGCTGGCCACACTGCTCCTGAGCCAGCCCAGGATGCCTGGAGCCTTCTCTTGTCCAAGCCCTACTCTCTCAGCTTGGCCTCCCAGCAGAGCCCTTCCAGCCCTGCCAGCATTGCTGTGGTCTCCTCTGTCTCCACCTTTTTGATCTGCCTCTTCAAGCACTGCAAGGCTACCAGAAGGTCTTCCTGGAGCCTTCTCCTCTTCAAGCTGGACAAGCCCAACTCTAAGCTTGTCCTCACAGCAGAGGGCTTCCAAATCTTGATCCGGTTGGAGTTGTTCCAGCTCACTGCAGGGAGGTTTGGACAAGAGGATCTCTTCCAAGCCAATGCAAACTGTGTACCATCTCCATGGCCCCCTTTGGCTCCGCTCCAACTGGTCCCTCTCTCTCTTCTGCTGAGGACTCCAAAGCTGGCCCCAGAACTTCAGGTGGGGTCTCAGCAATGCACTGCAGAGGGGAGAACAGAAGTAGTGTAGACTTGCTGTGTGCACACAGCAGCTGCTGACCGTGGAGCTGCTCAAGGACCCTCCCTGGCCTCCAGTACCCCCAGCATCACTGGAGTGTCAACTGCATGCTCAGAGCCCCCAGGGAGCCCTGACTTCCTCCACACTGAGATGTTCCTGCAGGGCAATTTTGAGTTAATCATCTTTCCCTGGAACCTCACATTTCTTCTGTGCCTCTGGAGCTGTTCCTTCTTTCCCAAAGGAAATGTCCCAGCCCTTATTGCTTGCCTGAAAGAGGTCAGCAGGAACAATGCAATCACACAGTGTGGTTCTCAGCCCTAACCAACTGCAGCTGAAGGCAGCAACGCCACAGCTGCGTGGTTACTTCAACATCTGCATCTGCCCTGAAGCTACACAGTCAAGCAGGAGCACTGAAAAACCACTTGCAAGAACTAAGCCCTGAAAAAAAGAGCATGGAAAAACATCCTTAGGTGCACCTCCAATCTGTGACTTTGCAGGACAACCTGGACAAACACAAGCATGGTGCTGGAGCCCCACCAAAAAGCACTGTCCCAGACCTGCTGTGGGCATTGGAGATGGTTTCTTACACACCTGTGATAGTCATCTGGGAGGTTTTGGATGCTCCACTGCAGGAAAAAGCTAATATTTAATATATTTAAATGAATTCCATGGACCATTTCAGAAGTTCAGAAGTGCTGCAGTTATCTTTTAGCCTGGAGAAGAGGAGGCTCAGGGCAGACCTCATTGCTATCTACAACTACTTGAAGGGAGGCTGGAGGGTTGGAACTGGATGATCCTTGTGGTCCCTTCCAACCCTGACTATGATTCTATGATTCTCTGACTCTAAGAACCTCTCAACCTGCTGGCTCCACTGTTCATCATACACCCCAGGAGCTCACTGGCCTTGGCCACCAGGGCACATTGCTGGCTCCTGGGGAACTCTTNGAGGCTCAGGGCAGACCTCATTGCTGTCTGCAGCTACCTGAAGGGAGGCTGTAGCCAGGTGGGGTTGGGCTCTTCTGCCAGGCAAGCAGCACCAGAGAAAGGGGACACAGTGTGAAGCTGTGCCAGGGGAGGTCTAGGCTGGATGTTAGGAGGAAGTTGTTGGCAGAGAGAGTGATTGGCATTGGAATGGGCTGCCCAGGGAGGTGGTGGAGTCACCGTCCCTGTAGGTGCTGAAGCAAAGCCTGGATGGGGAACTTAGTGCCATGGTCTGGTTGATTGGCCAGGGCTGGGTGCTAGGTTGGACTGGATGAGCTTGGAGGTCTCTTCCAACCTGCTTGATTCTATGATTCTGTCCCTATAGGTGTTGAAGAGGAGACTGGATAAGGTACTCAGTGCCATGGTCTGGTTGATTGGACAGGGTTGAGTGCTAGGTTGGACTGAGGCTGTGGAGGCTGTAGAAGAGCAGCTGCAGAGAGCATCTGATCAATACTCAGCAAGAGCTAAAGGACCTGTGGGGGGGCAGACTCTTGTCAGAGTTGTCCAGTGCCAGGACAAGGGGCAGTGGGTACAAAGTGGAAGCCAGGATGTTCCACATGAAGATGAGGAGAAACATGTTTGTTGTGAGGGTGCTGGAGGCCTGGAGCAGGCTGCCCAGAATTATTGTGGAGTCTCCTTCTCTGGAGAGCTTCCAAGCCCAGCTGGGCATTGTGCTGCTGGGCAAGCTGCTGTGGGTGCCCTGCTTTAGCAGGGGGGCTGGGCTGGATAATCCCCAGAGGCCCTTGGAGATCATCTTTGATTCTGAGCCATCTCAGTCTCTCCTTGTTCATGGGTCTGATCCCTATGCCTGCAAGACAGCAAAAGCCATTTCTCACTGCTCTTGCTTTGGCTGCCTTCACAGCCAGGTATTCTCCTGCATGCTGAAATAACCTGAAGGAGGCTCAAGTGCTTTTTCATTTCCACTTGTAGCCATTTGCATGATGACAGCCATCAGATAATAAAGACCACAGTCCAAACTCTGTTCTCAGCAAAGGCAGCACAGCTCCTGCTGAGAGCAACTCAACTCACGGATTTGTCTTCAGGAGAGCCCAGGTGGCTGGGAGTCATTTGGCAAAGGCAATCAAAACTCATTGTATATAAAACCCTGGATGTAATTGGAGGGTAAGGATCTGGTTTTGGCTTTCCCCCTAATTCCACATGATCAGGCAGAAGTTGACATCCCTCCTATTTAGGGCTCTGAGGAAATTTCTACTTGCCCCAGCCGTGTCCAACATATGGACTTCATTTTCTCCCACACCTGGCCATATATATTCCTTATGAAAGGTTCACAACTCTCTGGGTTATGTGACCTATTCCCGAGGTGATTAGGAGTTAAATGTGTTTCCTGCTCTCCCAAATTCCATATAAACCAAAGAAACCAATCCATAGATCCCCAGTGTAATATCCTGAGCCTGCAAACGCACGCAGGCAATAAGTCAGGGCTGGGGTTGGGGCTGGGGGAATCGTATCCCTGCTTCCCATTAACCAGCAGCTGTGAGGAGAAGGTAATGAGAAAGAGAACAGCCTGGGCAGGCATTGGAATTCTGCCTCTCTTAGCTGCATGCAGGCTAGCAAGTGCTGCATGATGCCAGGGATGACTGCACCCACCCCGTGCTGTGTGCACCCTGAGCTTCCAGAGACAAGACAGCTCTGCCACACGCTGCATCCCTGTGCTCCTCGCCTTTCCACGGGCTGGGAAGCAAAGTCAAGTCCTCTTGCAAGCAAGAGCTGGCATTTTGAATACAATAGACTAGAATCAACCAGGTTGGAAGAGACCTCCAAGCCCATCCAGTCCAACCTAGCACCCAGACCCAGCCAATCAACCAGACCATGGCACTAAGTGCCCCAGCCAGGCTTGGCTTCAACACCTCCAGGGACAGAGACTCCACCACCTCCTTGGGCAGCCCATTCCAATGCCAATCACTCTCTCTGCCAACAACTTCCTCCTAACATCCAGCCTAGACCTCCTCTGGCACAACTTGAGATGCAACCCAGGACATGGATATGGTCTGGGCTATCAGCAGCCATTGCTGGCTCGTGGGGAGTTTGTTACCAACTAACACCCCCAAGCCCTTCTGCTCCAACCTGCTCTGAAGCCATTCTTCATCAGCACTGGGTCCTTGCACAACCTTTTGTTTCAGTTCCTCAAAGGGAAAAAACATCTTTCATGAGCAAGGTTTTAGAGAGCTGGGCTCATCCCTCTTCTTTCCTCCTTCCTAAGTCCTTTATGGTGGCTGAGTTCTGTCCCTGTATGACTAAGGAGAGGGTGAGCAGTGGGATGGAGTTAGTGTCAGGCACATGTGTCCTCACTGCCACTCTGGCAGATCTGCAGAGAAGGACCTGGGAGTGCTGGTGGACAAGTTGGAACTGAATGATCTTTTAAGTCCCTTCCAACCCAAACCATTCTCTGTAAGAAAAAAAACAACACACACACCAAGTGAGTGGCTTCCACAGAAGACTTTTGTTGGCCCTCATTATTTCCTGGTGGCAGCCAGACGGAGAGTGGGGAGGGTATGGGGGAGAAAACCTCCTGCTTGGGGAAGCCAAGAGCTGCAGAGGACAGCGATTAGCAGATGGCATGGAAATGAGCTCATTACTATTAATTTGCCAGGCCTTTCCCAGCTCCTGAATTACCCTTTGAAAGCTGAAAAGCAGCATGTTTGTACCTCCACTCCCTCCCCACCCCCCCAGAAAAAAAAAACCCAACAACAACAAAAAAGAAATGCCCCAAGTTCCTATGGGCAAATCATCTCCTGAATGGCTCTGCCCAAACCCTACCGCATGAATGGGAGCAGTCCCCACCTGCCTCGGCGCCGGCCCCAGCTGGGATAATGCAGCTCCTCTTGCAGGATGCTGCTCCATGGGAACCCACCACCACTGCTGCTTATTAATGTGCTAATGTTTTGTTTGAAGGAGTTAATGCTGCAGAAGGTCTTTTCTTCCTTTCTTTATATCTGGGGTTTTGTTTTAGCCAGGAGGGTTCGTGTGAAGCAGCTGGTTCACAGCTACTGGGCAGCCCCAAAGAGAGAGGGGGTAAGGGGAGGGAGTGGAGTTAAAGCCAGTTGGCAGCTGGTCACAAGTGGTGTTCCCCAGGGCTCAGTGCTGGGGGCAGTTCTACTTTAGTGGCTTTATCAATGGTCTAGAGAAGGGGACTGAGGAACCCTCAGTAAGTTTGCAGATGACTAAGCTGGGAGGAAGTGTTGATGTGCTGCAGGGTAGGGAGATTCTGCAGAGGCATCTGCTCAGGTTGGATCAATGGGCCAAGGCCAACAAGATGAGGTTCAATAAGGCCAAGGGCAAGGTCCTGCACTTGGGCCCCAACAACCCCATGAATCCTCCAGGCTTGGAGCAGAATGGCTGGAAACTGTCCAGCAAAGAAAGGACGTGGGGCTGCTGGCTGACAGCAGATGAAGATGAGGCAGTGTGTGCCCAGCTGGGCAAGGAGGGCATCCTGGCTTGGATCAGGAGTAGTGTNAAGAATTTCTTCAGCATGAGAGTGGTGAGACACTGGAACAGGTTGCCCAGGGAGGTGGTGGAAGCCTCATCTCTGGAGGTGTTTAAGGCCAGCCTGGATGAGGCTGTGGCCAGCCTGATCTAATGTGAGGTGTCCCTGCCCATAGCAGGAGGGTTGGAACTGGATGATCCTTGTGGTCCCTTCTAACACTGACTGATTCTCTGACTCTAAGAACCTCTCAACCTGCTGGCTCCACTGTTCTTCATACACCCCAGGAGCTCACTGGCCTTGGCCACCAGGGCACATTGCTGGCTCCTGGGGAACTCTTGGTATAGCAGCACTCCCAGGCCCTTCTCCCAAGAGCTGCTTCCCAGCAGACCATTCCTCACCTCTACTGCTGCAGGAGATTGTTCCTCCACAGATGCAGGACCCCACACTTGCCTTTGTGGAACTTCATCAGGTTCCATTCCACTTAACTCTCCAGACTGCCCAGGTCAGTATTAAGGCCAATGTCAATGCTGCTACTACTCGATTTAAAACTACTACTCATCAATTAGTCAGAAATAATAATTCATAATGGCAACAATAAAGCTTCCAAATCCACTGACACAGCAAACTAGAGACTTCTAAAGGACATCTCAGGGCAGACCTCATTGCTGACTACAACTGCCTGAAGGGAGGCTGTAGCCAGGTGGGGTTGGGCTCTTCTGCCAGGCAAGCAGCAACAGAGCAAGGGGACACAGCCTCAAGTTGTGGCAGGGGAGGTCTAGGCTGGTTGTTAGGAGGAAGTTGTTGGCAGAGAGAGTGATTGGCATTGGAATGGGCTGCCCAGGGAGGTGGTGGAGTCACTGTCCCTGGAGGTGCTCAGGAAAAGCCTGGATGAGGCACTTAGTGCCATGGTCTGGTTGATTGGATAGGGCTGGGTGCTAGGTTGGACTGGATGATCTCTGAGGTGTCTTCCAACCTGCTTGATTCTATGATTCTATGATCTCTTGGTCTCTTGAAGACATCAGGTCACATGAAGACACCATTCCTTGCACCTTGAGGCCACAACACTGGGTGTATTTTCCCATCCTCAGCAGAAGCTTTAGTGAACAAGACAAGCTAACATGATTAGTAAATTAACCATCCCCACCCCCCAGCCACGTACCCAGGCCTGATTGCTGCTGATTAAAGCCAATCCTGGAGGACATCCCACATATGGCAGGCTTCCAGCGGGAGGACCACGAGAGTTGTCATCAGCAAGAGCGGCAGCGCTGCAAGCCACTGGAGGGGCTGCCAGTGACACCGTGACACTGTCGCTGTCACGTTGAAGCCGCAGCCTCATAACTGCAGACAGGGCTAATTGCTCGAGCGTGGCAGAACTCCTAATTGATTTCCCCCTCATTAACGCTGTGATGCTGCTCGGGGGCCGCGCGGCTGCGCAGGCGCGCTCCGGCTCTGCCCAGGGTGGAACGCTCGGGAGGCTGGGCAGGGGATCCCAGGGAAATGAGTCATGGAAAGCTAATTGGAACGCTTGAGTAAACTAATGGCAAGGCATAACACATGCTGCAGCTCGGTCCAGAGCTTACCCTGCGTGCTGCAGCAGGTGTGGTGATGCTGCTGCAGGTGTAGTGATGTTGCTGTAGGTGTGGTGATGCTGCTGCGGGTGTAGTGATCCTGTTGTAGGTGTAGCGATCCTGTTGTAGGTGTAGCGATCCTGTTGTTGATGTAGTGATGCTGCTGCGGGTGTAGTGATCCTGTTGTAGGTGTAGCGATCCTGTTGTAGGTGTAGCGATCCTGTTGTTGATGTAGTGATGCTGCTGCGGGTGTAGTGATCCTGTTGTAGGTGTAGCGATCCTGTTGTAGGTGTAGCGATCCTGTTGTTGATGTAGTGATGCTGCTGCGGGTGTAGTGATCCTGTTGTAGGTGTAGCGATCCTGTTGTAGGTGTAGCGATCCTGTTGTTGATGTAGTGATGCTGCTGCGGGTGTAGTGATCCTGTTGTAGGTGTAGCGATCCTGTTGTAGGTGTAGTGATGCTGCTGCGGGTGTAGTGATCCTGTTGTAGGTGTAGTGATCCTGTTGTAGGTGTAGTGATGCTGCTGCGGGTGTAGTGATCCTGTTGTAGGTGTAGTGATCCTGTTGTAGGTGTAGTGATGCTGCTGCGGGTGTAGTGATCCTGTTGTAGGTGTAGTGATCCTGTTGTAGGTGTAGTGATGCTGCTGCGGGTGTAGTGATCCTGTTGTAGGTGTAGTGATCCTGTTGTAGGTGTAGTGATGCTGCTGCGGGTGTAGTGATCCTGTTGTAGGTGTAGTGATCCTGTTGTAGGTGTAGTGATGCTGCTGCGGGTGTAGTGATCCTGTTGTAGGTGTAGTGATCCTGTTGTAGGTGTAGTGATGCTGCTGCGGGTGTAGTGATGCTGTTGTAGGTGTAGTGATCCTGTTGTTGATGTAGTGATGCTGCTGCAGGTATAGCAATGCTGCGGGTGTAGTGATGCTGTTGTAGGTGTATTGATGCTGCTGCAGGTGTGTTGATCCTGCTTCAGGTGTAGTGATGCTGCTGCAGGTGTAGTGATGCTGCTGCAGGTGTAGTGATGCTGCTGTAGGTCTAACAATGCTGCTGCAGGTGTAGTGATGCTGCTGTAGGTGTAGTGATGCTGTTGTAGGTGCGTTGATGCTGCTGCAGGTGTGTTGATCCTGCTGCAGGTGTAGTGATGCTGCAGGTGTAGTGATGCTGCTGCAGGTGTAGTGATGCTGCTGTAGGTCTAGCGATGCTGCTGCAGGTGTAGTGATGCTGCTGTAGGTGTAGTGATGCTGCTGCAGGTGTAGTGATGCTGCTGGATGTGGCTCTGAGCAACCTGATCTAGTCAGAGGTATTTCTGCCCATGGTAAGGAGGTTGGAACTGGGTGATCCTTGAGGTGCTTTCCAACCCTACCAATTCTGTGATTCTGTAATTCTAAAGATTGAAGTGCAGATGCTAACCTATGCTGTGGGGGAGCTCAGTGGTCAAATGATGCTGATTGTGGGTAGGTTTTTTTCCTCTCCTGTAAGGTGTGGCTCACTTGGGATCCTGGGCATTGAGGAAGAAGGGTAAATTACAGAGTAGGAGACAGGTTTTGTGCTAAGGTGATCTGCCTGTGCACCATGGGAAAGCTGGAGAGGACCTAGGTTGAATATTCTTTTCAATACAATCCCAGAATCCCAGCATTGGAGAGGCTGAAAAAGTTCTCTGGAGATCACCCAGTCCCACCCCCCCCTGCTAAAGCAGGGCACCCACAGCAGCTTGCCCAGCAGCACAGTGCCCAGCTGGGATTGGAAGCTCTCCAGAGAAGGAGACTCCACAGCCTCTCTGGGCAGCCTGCTCCAGGCCTCCAGCACCCTCACACCAAACAACTTTCTTCTCATCTTCAGATGCAACCTCCTGGCTTCCACTTTGTGCCCATTGCTCCTTGTTCTGTTGCTGGACACCACTGACAGGAGTCTGGCCCCAGCCTCTTGTCCCCAGTAGGTTAGTTAACTCTTGCTGAGCATTGATCAGATGCCCTCTGGGGCTGTTCTTCTGCAGGCTCCACAGCCCCAGGGCTCTCAACCTTTCCTCCTCACAGAGATGCTCCAGCTCCCCTCAGCATCATTGTAGCCTCCACTGGACTCTCTCCAGCAGTTCTCTGTCTCTCTTAGACTGGAGAACCCAGAACTGGCCCCAGTACTCCAAATATGTCCTTGCTGGGGCAGAGTTGAGGGGAAAGAAGAACCTCCCTCAACCTGCTGGCCACACTCTTCTTAATGCACCCCAGGAGAGCATTTTCTCCATCTATAAATTCAAATTACTCACCAAAGTGTAGAATGATGCAAGGTTGGAACTTGCAGACCCTTTTCTTCCATCACCCACTTTGCCTGGAGACCTTCCTTGTTTATTTCATTCTGTTGTGTTGCCTACACAGACTTAGCCCAGACCTTCCTGACAAATATGACTTAAACCAAGGATTTCTTTTCCACTGTTTTTTTTCTTTGCCCAAACTCTCTCTGCTGCTTTCCACGCTCGTGGGATATTTTTTTGTGCTGAGGCTGCAGCAGGGCTGGTTCCTGTGTGGTTCACTCTGCTCTTGACTGAATGAGGTCATGGGCTTCTCCCAGGCTATAATGATCTTAAAATTATGTGACAGAAACAAATAGGAAAATATTTAAAGTTAAGGCTCTGCAAGTACTTCTTCATCCATCCTAGAGATGGGATCACTTGGAGTTTATATCTCCTTGCTCAAAATCCCATTAAGGAGCTTGGCTAAGGAGAAGAAAACCTGCATGGATTGGGTTGTTTCTGGTGTTCTCAGATCATGCCCTTTAGAAGAAGGTACAAAACCTTTTCCAGCTTCTCATTCACCAGCACCCAAAGTCCTTTTCCAGCTTCTCATCCACCAGCACCCAAAGTCCTTTTCCAGCATCTCATCTACCAGCACCCAAAGTTCTTTTTCCAGCATCTCATCCACCAGCACCCAAATTCTTTTTCCAGCATCTCATCTACCAGCACCTAAAGTCCTGTTCCAGCTTCTCACCCACCAGCACCCAAAGTCCTTTTCCAGCATCTCATCTACCAGCACCCAAAGTTCTTTTCCAGCATCTCATCTACCAGCACCCAAAGTTCTTTTCCAGCATCTCATCTACCAGCACCCAAAGTTCTTTTCCAGCATCTCATCTACCAGCACCCAAAGTTCTTTTCCAGCATCTCATCTACCAGCACCCAAAGTTCTTTTCCAGCATCTCATCTACCAGCACCCAAAGTTCTTTTCCAGCATCTCATCTACCAGCACCCAAAGTTCTTTTCCAGCATCTCATCTACCAGCACCCAAAGTTCTTTTCCAGCATCTCATCTACCAGCACCCAAAGTTCTTTTCCAGCATCTCATCTACCAGCACCTAAAGTCCTGTTCCAGCTTCTCACCCACCAGCACCCAACGTCCTTTTTTCAGCTTCCCATCTACCAGAACCCAAAGTCCTTTTCCATAGGGTTGCTTCTTACCACCTCCTCCCTGATGCAGCCTGAATCAGTAGTGAGGACTGTTCAGGCCCAAGTGCAGAACCCAGCACTCACTCTTGTTGGACCTCATGAGTTTCCCCTGGCAGTTGATGGAATCCTAGGAGGGAAGAGCTCCAGGTCCTGTCAAGACATGGCAATGCCACCCCTCAGCAGAGTGGTGAACCTCAGCAGCGGTGTGATGGGAAGCGACGGCTGCGGTCACGCGTGCTCGGCCCGTGAGGGTCATGCCAGGTGAGTCAGAAGAGGAGATGCCATCACAATGCCAGGGAAGGTGTTGGACGTGGTGGGGCTGGCTCTTGTGTTTCCACCAGCCACAGCAGAATGTCACAACAGCTCCCACACAAATTAATGTGATGGGAAAAGCGCACCACGGGTCCGCCGCTGCTGCCCACAGAAAGGAGGGCGCTGGGTGGATGGGAAAACCAAGACTGGGCTCATAGGGTCATAGAATGGGCTGGGCTGGAAAGGGACCTCCAAAGGTCATCCAGTCCAACTCACCCTGCTGTCAACAGGGACATCCTCAACTAGATTAGGTTGCCCAGAGCTATGTTGAGCCTCACTTTGAATAGCTCCAGGAATGGGGCCTCAATCACCTCCCTGGTCAACCTGTTGCTGTGTTCTACCATGCTCCTGGTGCAGAACTTGTTGCTAACATCCAATCTAAATCTGCTGTGCTCTAGTTTAAAGCCATTGCCCTCATCCTGTGTGATGATCTAAGATCATCCCTAGGCCACACACCCATCTCTCTCCCTCCCATCTGCAACTGAGGGTAATATGATCCCAGCTCTTTTCCTTCCCTGCTTCTTCTCTTCCTCTGTCATTCTCTTTATCTCTCTCTCCCACTTCTCTCTCTCTCCCCCTTCTCTCTTTCTCCCCCTTCTCTCTCTCTCCCTCTGTTTTGTCCAACTTTGTCTGTTAATAACCAGTTTTGTGGTGATCTCTGGTCTTGTTTGCACCTTAATTTCACGCCAAGAACAGATCTTGCTCCTCTGGACAGAGACGTTGTTAATCTCTGTTCTCTGGACCTTGACATCCTGTCACTGCAGACTTTTGTAACCAGGCTCTCTCCATCCTTGTAGCCCCCTTCAAGTACTGGAAAGCTGTTACTAGGTGTTCCCAGAGCCTCCTCTCCTGCAGGCTGCACTGGGGGTCGGGGCAGGGGGGGATGACAGGCTCTGCTCACTGCTCCCTGGGATAGGACAAGGAGCAATGGATGGCAGCTGCAGCACAGGAGGTTCCAGCTCAACACAAGAGGGAACTTCTTGACTGTAAGGGTCCCAGAGCACTGGCACAGGCTGCCCAGAGAGGCTGTGGAGTCTCCTTCTCTGGAGCCTTTCAAGGCCTGTCTGGATGTGTTCCTGTGTGACCTGAGCTAGACTGTATGGTCCTGCTCTGGTAGGGGGGGTTGGACTCAGTGCTCTCCTTCGGTCCCTTCCAACCCCTAACATCCTCTGATACTTCCAACCTGGCATTCTGTGATTCCTGCTTGTCTGCCACCCAGCTGCAGCCTGCACCCAAGCCCACAACTGCCCTCACAACTGTGGGCAGGAGAAAAGGACACAGCTTTGAGGAATGTCTTTACAGCTCCCAAACTGGCAAAGAGCCTGAGCTGAGAGCTAGAGGGGTGAGATACCCAAAGCTTTGCCAAACAAGGCATCTTCCCTTTGCATTAGCAGCATTATTTAGGGTCTCCAGGGCAGAGGTTCTCCTTCCCAGCACAGGCTGTGGTGCTGAACTAGAGGAAGGAAGATGTTTGTAGGGAAGGAAGAGGTTACTAGGGAAGGAAGATATTTCTGGGCATTTCTTGTTTCTGGATGTTTGTGTTGCTAGGATGGATAGTGCTGTTGGTACGTGATGCAGGCAGCTGCATGTCCCTCACCCAGCCTGCTGTGCAGAAAAAGCTGCTGCAACCCCCAGCCCTGAGACAGTCTCACAGATCATGAAATTCTGGGCCTGGCTTTGGGACAAAGTGGGAATTACTGGAGAGAGTCCAGAGGAGGTTGCAAAGATGCTAAGGGGCTTGGAGCATCTCTGCGAGGAGGAAAGGCTGAGAGCCTTGGGGCTGTGGAGCCTGCAGAAGAGCAGCCCCAGAGAGGATCTGAGCAATGCTCAGCAAGAGCTAAAGAATCATAGAATCATAGAATAGAATCATAGAATCAACCAGGTTGGAAGTGACCTCCAAGCTCATCCAGTCCAACCTAGCACCCAGCCCTGGCCAATTAACCAGACCATGGCACTAAGTGCCTCAGCCAGGCTTTGCTTCAACACCTCCAGGGACAGTGACCTGTGGGGGGCAAAAGGCTGGGGCCAGACTCTTGTCAGTGGTGCCCAGCAGCAGGACAAGGAGCAATGGGCACAAAGTGGAACCTAGGAGGTGCATCTGAAGAGGAGGAGAAAGTTGTTTGTTGTGAGAGTGCTGGAGGCCTGGAGCAGGCTGCCCAGAGAGGTTGTGGAGTCTCCTTCTCTGGAGAGCTTCCAATCCCAGCTGGGCACTGTGCTGCTGGGCAAGCTGCTATGAGTGCCCTGCTTTAGCAGATGGGGTTGGACTAGATGGTGTCCAGGGGTAAAGCCCTTACCATGCTGGGACTGTGTAAAAGACATGAAATACCTTCACTGAAGCCCTGAACAAAGCCCTTCAATGCAGCAAGGAAAGGCATATCCCCACCATGCCAACACTACTTTCTCTCCAGCCAGCAGCAGCCATGGGCTGGGTTTACCTTGGGATTGCAAAGCACAATGTGATGTAGCTGCTGGGGAGGGGGACTTGGGGCAGGACTCCTCCTTCCCCTCCCCACCTAGAGCACATAACACCCCCAGGGATTCCTTTGCTGTACTCTCTGCTGGGCTCCATCCCCCACCCCAGCCATGGAGAATGCAGCTGGGCAGTGCCTGCAGCACACACTCCCTGCTGCTATAGACAGAGCTCTGGGGAGAAGGACCTGGGCTCCTTCAGGCTGGCTTCAGTTACTCCACACAGAATCACAGAATCAACCAGGTTGGAAGAGACCTCCAAGCTCAGCCAGTCCAACCTAGCACCCAGCCCTAGACAGTCAACCAGACCATGTCATCAAATGCCTCATCCAGTCTTCTCTTGAGGTTGTGGCTGCTTCCTCCCTGCAGGTGTTCAAGGCCAGGTTGGATGAGGCCTTGAGCAACCTGCTCTAGTGGGAAGTGTCCCTGCCTATGGCAGGGGGTTGGAGCTGGATGAGTTTTGAGGTCCCTTCCAACCTAAACCATTCTGTGAGTCTATGAATATCTTCAGCTTGGCCACCTGCAGAGTCATCTCCATCCCTTAGAGGTTTATGAGACGCTGGTTTCCCTGCTGGCAGCCTGTCAGCAGTTAGTGGGCACTCCCTGAGCACAGAAACAGAATGGTTTGAGTTGGAAGGGACCACAAATATCATCTAGTTCCAGAGTTCCAGCCCTCTGCCATGGTCAGAGACATCTTCTACTAGATCAGGTTGCTTTAAGCCTGGGCTTAAAGACTTCCAGGGGTGAGGTGTCCACAGCTTCCCTGCACAACCTGGTCCACCACCCTCCTGGTAAAGAACTTCTTCCTAATGTCCAACCTAAATCTACCCTGCTCCAGTTTCAAACCATCACCCCTTGTCCTATCTCCAGGTTTATTAGACCCAGGGTGTGCTCACCCCATTTTTACTGCAGCAATTGATGGTAGCAGAGGCAAAACTATAACCTGACAATAAAAACAACCCCTGAGGCTAAAGGAGTCTAGCCCAGCACTGCACATCTTGAGGAGGGGTTAAAATTGCATTAGCACATCGAGCATTGCATTAGACAAGAGCTGAATTAGATCAGACTCAACAAAAAAGGATCTGAGGAGTTTCTCCTCCAGGTCTTGCAGCACAGGTTGGGTCCTGCCTGGTGCTGGTTTAGACTCCAGTCCTATACACTTCTGCATGAAGCTCCACTTGGAACATCACAGAATCATCACATCCCAGAGTGGTTTGGGTTGGAGGGGACCTTTAAAGCTCATCTAATCCACCCCTCCTTACAATCAGCAGCAACACCTGCAGCTAGAGAAGGTTGCTCAGAGCCCCAGGCAACCTGACCTGGGATGGTCAGGGGATGGGACCATCCTCCATGCAGGGATGGGACATCTCCCAGACACAATCTCACTCTCACTGACAATATTTTCCCCTTCTCTCCAGTCTAAATGTCCCTCTTGGAGTTTCCAAACCTTTTTCCCTGTCCCAGTAGGCCCTGCTGAAAAGTCTGTCCCCAGGTTTTTCAGGCCTCTATGCCACAGTGTGAAAACCAACATCAGAGGAGGCCACGTTGGTATCTGACCCCTGCTTGCCCCCTCCCATCTCAGCTCACTCCCCACCCGAAGACATTTCTGCTGCTCCTTGGCATTTTAGCACATTTTAGTAACACCAAGGAAATGCTCTAAGGGAGGGTGGGGACCAGGAGCTGGTGTTTCCTGCCTGATGAGGAAGTTTGCTGACCATCAAACCACCTTCTCTGCCCCACAGATGCTGCTTCTTTCTCCCTGCTGCCTTCCGTTGTCCCCAGACAGGAAGCAGAGACATTGCCATGGCACAGGCACAGCTTTGCGCTCAGAATGGGCAGCCACAGTCCAGCTCTCGAGTGCAAAATAACCACCCTGGCCTCTTCTGAAGAGCACAGGAGCCTTCTGCACACATCTCACCCCAAAGCTCTTTGTGGCTGCAGGCAAGAGCCAGCATTGCTGCTGGCTGACAAGAAACCAAACCAGACCTTGCATGGTGCAGTTTCCACTGATGCCTCTAACTGCCAAGGGCTGTGAGGAGCTACTGGACTGGGTTATACTTAATAAAAGGGATGTTTGGACCTCATGAGGGTGAATAAGGCCAAGAGAAGGTCTTGCACATAGGTCAGGGCAACCCCCAGAATCAGTCCAGCCTGGCAGATGAAAGGCTGGAGAGCTGCCCTGGGGAGAAGGACTTTGGGGTGTTTGGGGTGCAAAGCTGAACAGGAACATTGCCAGCACAGCCCCAGCTGTGCCCTGGGCTGATCCCCAGCAGTGTGGGCAGCAGGGGCAGGGAGAGGATTCTGCCCCTCTGCTGTGCTCTGCTGAGACCTCACCTGCAGGGCTGGGGCAGCTCTGGAGTGCTCAGCACAGCACAGGCAGGGTCTGTTGGAGCAGGGCCAGAGGAGGCCACAGCAATGCTGGCAGGGCTGGAAGGGCTCTGCTGGGAGGCCAGGCTGAGAGAGTTGGGCTTGTTCAGCCTGGGGAAGTGAAAGCTCCAGGGAGACCTTCTGGTGTCCTTGCAGTGCTTGAAGGGGGCTACAAGAGAGCAGGAGAGGGACTTTGTACAAAGGCATGGAGTGACAGGATGAGGGATTTGGAAGAAGATGGATTTAGATTAAAGACTAAGATGAAATTCCTCCCCACGAGGGTGGTGAGGCACTGCAACAAGTTACCCAGAGAAGCTTTGAAGGCTCCAAGCCTGGAACTGTTCAAAATCCAGGTTGGATGGGGCTTTGAGCAGCCTGCTCTAGTAGCAGGAGGGGTGGAACTAGATGATGGGCAGACTCCATAATCTTAGAGGTCTCTTCCAAGCAAAACAGTGCTATGATTCTCTCATCTTTAAGGCTGCTTTCAATCCAAAACACTCTATGATCTTTAAGGTTCCTTCCAACCCAAATCAGTTTATGAGCTTTAAAGTCCCTTTCAACCCAAACCATTCTATGATTCTATGATCTTTAAGGTCACTTCCAGCCCAAATCAGTTTATGAGCTTTAAAGTCCCTTTCAACCCAAACCATTCTATGATCTTTAAGGTCACTTCCAGACCAAACCATGCTATGATTCTGTGATATTTAAGGTCTCTTCCAACCCAAACCATTCTATGACCTTTAAGATCCTTTTCAACCCTAAACATTCTGTAATTCTATTATCTTTAAGATCCCTTTCAACCCAAACCATTCTATTATTCTGTGATCTTTAAGGTCTCTTCCAACCCATATCATTTTATGATCTTTAAAGTCCCTTTCAACACAAATCATTCTGTGATTCTATGATTTTAAAGGTCTCTTTCAACTCAAACCATCCTATGACCCTTAAAGTCCTTTCCAACCCAAACCATTCCATGATCTCTATGGTCCCTTTCAACCCAAACCATTCTATTATTCTGTGATCTTTAAGGTCTCTTCCAACCCATATCATTTTATGATCTTTAAAGTCCCTTTCAACACAAATCATTCTGTGATTCTATGATTTTAAAGGTCTCTTTCAACTCAAACCATCCTCTGACCCTTAAAGTCCTTTCCAACCCAAACCATGCCATGATCTCTATGGTCCCTTTCAACCCAAATCATTCTATGATCTTTAAGGTCCCTTTCAACCCAAATCATTCTATGATCCTTAAGGTCCCTTTCCACTCAAACCATTCTACAATCTTTGAGGTCCTTTTCAACCCAAACCATTCTATGATCCTTAAGGTCCCTTTCATCCCAAACCTTTCTATGATCCTTAAGGTCCCTTTCAACCCAAACCATTCTATAATCCTTAAGGTCCCTTTCAACCCACACCATTCTATGATCTCTAAGAACCCTTCCAACCCAAAACATTCTATGATCTCTAAGGACCCTTCCAAACCAAATCATTCTATGATCTTTAAGGTCCCTTCCAACCCAAACCATTCTCTGATCTCTAAGGACCCTTCCAAACCAAATCATTCTATGATCTTTAAGGTCCCTTCCAACCCAAACCATTCTCTGATCTCTAAGGACCCTTCCAAACCAAATCATTCTATGATCTTTAAGGTCCCTTCCAACCCAAACCATTCTCTGATCTCTAAGGACCCTTCCAAACCAAATCATTCTATGATCTTTAAGGTCCCTTCCAACCCCTACCATTCTGTGATTCCCTAACCTAACTGGGAACAAGGGGCAATTCCCCCAGGAGAACGAGCTGGCAGGTGCTCTGTGGACTCTCTGGACAGGCTGCTGGAGGATAGGTTTACATGAGCCTTGCACAAACTTTGGAATCCTTGTGTCTCTGTAGCAAAGAACAGACCTCCCCCAGCAGTAATTGCCTACATTTCCTGCATTTATCTCTGTTGGATTGCCTTTGGCATCCAGCCCCATCAAAGCTGTCTCTTTGGTGAATGGATGTCATCAGTCTTGAGGCGCTGGAGGGGTTAATGTAATGTGTAAGCAACCTAAGATATATTTAATGATCTCTGGAATTGCTTCTGTGAAGCAGCCCCATAACTGCCACAACTCGATTTACTGCAGACCCTGCAAATAACAAATGTAATTATTTTGGAATCAACATAATATTAGGTCAGAGAGGCTTCTATTCCCCCCAGTTTGCTGCAAACTTAATAGAGGTCTGAACCAAGTCACTCTCTCCAGTTGTATTGCCTGGCTGGGCTCTCAGGAATGATATCCAACATGACCTCATTGCTGTCTGCAACTACCTGAAGGGAGGTTGTAGCCAGGTGGGGTTGGTCTCTTCTGCCAGGCAAGCAGCAACAGAACAAGGGGATAGAGTCTCAAGTTGTGCAAACAAACTCCCCACAAGCCAGCAATGGCTGCTGGCAGCCCAGGATGTATCCATGCCCTGGGTTGCATCTCAAGTTGTGGCAGGGGAGGTCTAGGCTGGATGTTAGGAGGAAGTTGTTGGCAGAGAGAGTGATTGGCATTGGAATGGGCTGCCCAGGGAGGTGGTGGAGTTGCTGTCCCTGGAGGTGCTGAAGCAAAGCCTGGATGAGGCACTTAGTGCCATGGTCTGGTTGACTGGACAGGGCTGGGTGCTGGGTTGGACTGGATGAGCTTAGAGGTCTCTTCCAACCGGCTGGGTGCTAGGTTGGCCTGGATGAGCTTGGAGGTCTCTTCCAACCTGGTTAGAATAGAATAGAATAGAATAGAATCAATCAGGTTGGAAGAGACCTCCAAGATCATCCAGTCCAACCTAGCACCCAGCCCTGGCCAATCAACCAGACCATGGCACTAAGTGCCTCATCCAGGCCTTGCTTCAACACCTCCAGGGATGGCGACTCCACCACCTCCCTGGGCAGCCCATTCCAATGCCAATCACTCTCTCTGCCAACAACTTCCTCCTAACATCCAGCCTATACTTCCCTCGGCACAACTTGAGGCTGTGTCCCCTTGTCCTGTTGCTGCTTGCCTGGCAGAAGAGACCAACCCCACCTGGCTACAACCTCCCTTCAGGTAGTTGTAGACAGCAATGAGCTCTGCCCTCAGCCTCCTCTTCTCCAGGCTGAACAAGGTTGATTCTATGATTCTACAATGTTAAGTAAGAAACTTACTACCATGTAGATGGTGGAATGCTTGGACAGGTTGCCCAGAGAGGTAGTAGACACCTCATCCCTGCAAGCATTTCAGGTCAAGTTGGCTGGAGCACCTCGCCTACAAAAACAGCTCCTCTGCTATGAGGAGAGCCTCAGGGAGTTGGGGCTGTTCAGTCTGGAGAGGAGGTGTTGAAGCAAAGCCTGGATGGGGCACTTAGTGTCATGGTCTGGTTGATTGGCCAGGGCTGGGTGCTAGGTTGGACTGGCTGAGCTTGGAGGTCTCTTCCAACCTGCTTGATTCTATGATTCTATGACTCTGGAGCAGGTTACCCAAGGAGGCTGTGGCTGCTCCCTCCCTGGAGATGCTCAAAGCCAGCTTGGATGAGGACTTGAGCAACCTGGGCTAGTGGGAGGTGTCCCTGCCCATCCATTTGGCACCAGATGATCTTTCAGGTCTCTTCCAACCCAAAGCACTCTATGATTCTGTGCCAGACACTTCTGCCAGTCAAACACATGCACAAAAACCACCTTTTTGTTCCTTTCTCTTTTTTTTATGGCTAGGAACAAAGCATTTTATGCCTAAATGATAAACCTCCCCAAATAAAGGCAGAAGCCCCAGAGCCACACTTGCAACCAGAGGGTGACAAGCCAGATAAAGCAGACAAAGGCAAGAGGGAAGCATTCCTGTTGCAGGGCTAATAAATAAGCCTCTCCACAGTCTCTCAAGTGGTGAAACACGCTGCCTGGTTCAATAAAACAGGCTCTAACAAGAGATTTATAGGGAATTTATTGGATTTATTCAGCCAGGGTTGCATATCTCTTTGCAGGGGTGACATTATTTTCTTTCTTTGTGGTTTTTTTCTCTCTCCTGCCTGCACCAAGTCCTTCCTTGCTGGCAGCTGCTTATCAGCTGGGTGCATTTGTGGTGTAGATGGGGGGCTTTGGGCATTCAGAGCCTGCCGGCAGTGGTATTGATTGCAGGCACATCACAGGCATACAGATGTGTGGGTGGCTTTTGCTGCCTCCAGCAATGCAGTTCCCAAATTCCCCAGGTAGAGACCCTTCAAATACCTCGAAGGGAAAAAAAAAAACCAAACAAAACCAATAAAATAATTTCAAAACAAAAGGGCAAAAATAGCAAATGTTGGCAGTAAACACTCAGCTGAACGCTGAGCATGGAGATTTCCCCCACCCTGGCCACTGCTTCGATTTGCTCAGGCACTGTGCCAAAATATTTCTCCAGCAGGCAAAGAAGAAAATGCAGATTGAAATTGCTCAGAATGATTTAAACAAGGTGGCTTAAAACATCATCTTAAGGTGCTGGCTGTAAGGTGAATGAGGGATGCTTGGAGCTCCTTCGAGCACACAAAGCGTCCGTGAGGAGCTGGGAGCAGCCCTCACAGAAAGGCTGAGAGATAAACAGAAAGATATAGAATCATAGAATCAACCAGGTTGGAAGAGACCTACAAGATCAGAGAATCAGAAAATCAACCAGGTTGGAAGAGGCCTCCAAGTTCATAGAATCATAGAATCATAAAATCAATCAGGTTGGAAGAGGCCTCCAAGTTCATAGAATCATAGAATCATAAAATCAACCAGGTTGGAAGAGACCTCCAAGATCACAGAATCATAGAATCATAAAATCAATCAGGTGGGAAGAGACCTCCAAGTTCATAGAATCATAGAATCATAAAATCAACCAGGTTG
>WAAF01000229.1:77908-227275 GCA_013400475.1 Tricholaema leucomelas | reverse complement strand
CTAGCTAGGCTCAAACTAGCACAGTTTGCTTCTCATGCTTGTGAGAATTGCTGCTTTGGTTTTTTCCTTTCTTTCCTTCAACTTGGCAACTTTTTTGTAACTTGTGAAATATTTGTTTTCTTCAGGCCAGAAGGCTTTAGCTGATGCTGGGATTCCTTACTCAGAGGTGAAGCAGGCATGCGTGGGTTATGTTTATGGTAAGTGATGTTATTTGGTTGGGGTGTGACATTTGCAGGTATCTCTGTGGATGAAGTTTATCCACCTCTATGGGTGGAGCATGAAGGGATCCCCCTTGGCGCCAGAGTGGAGTGTGAAGGGAATCCCCTTGGCACAGGGATGGAGCATGAGGGACCCCCTCAGCATCAGGTTATAATATTTAATTGTGTCAGTTTGTAGAACTGTCCCAAAAATGATTGATTTTTATTAGTGACCACAGCTCACTCTCTGTTCATTTGTGGAGCTGCCAGTTCTAGTCACAGGCATGGAAAGACTTGCATAAAATTTACTTGCAGATGTCTTTAAGCAAGACTAGGTGGTGCATTTTTTACTGTGGTGCAAAAGAATTGTATGAAAATGTTTACAAATCCAGGTGCTTTCTTCTTGTTTCTAAGGCTCTTGTAGTGTGGATTCTTGAGAGACATACTGAGAATGCCAGTGCAAAAGTTCAAGCTGCCAGTTGAAGTGGTGGCATTGCTCATGCATGCTGGGGTTTCTTCTGCTAGGGAAGTTTGAGTGTGTGCCTCATTTCTGTGTTGTGTCTCTGCTCAAAGGTGACTCGACCTGTGGACAGCGGGCCATCTACCATGGCCTGGGCTTGACTGGCATTCCTATCATCAATGTTAACAACAACTGTGCTACTGGGTCTACTGCTTTGTTCATGGCCAGACAGCTAGTGGAAGGAGGTGAGCTGTCTTGCTCTGAGGCTGGGTAATAGCATTTCTCTATTTCTATGGATAGAACTTGAGCAAAGCATGGAACTAATGAACATGTGAATACTCTGAATTGTAAATATTCTGTCACCACAGGCAGAGATGTGTTTTCTGCTTCCTTGAGCTGAAAACATTGGTCAGTTCTACATACAAATAGAAAACCAAGCACCCAAGAGTAGGACTTGCAGTGAAGCAGAGCTTTACTGTGCAGCTGAGTGACTAGGCCTGTGCTGCAGTGTGTGTGGGTATGAATGTTCCTTCCTGTGTCACAAGTAGTGAGCCAGTTAAGCTTTCACTGAAAGGATTGTTGGCAGTAGTGCAGAACAAGTTGCATTGTAGTAGTGCAAGACACCAGATTGCAGGATGAAAAAGACAGAAGAATCTGCTAGAAAGCCTAGCTTCTTTTTTTTCTTTTTTCTTCCTTTTGTTTTTAACTTGAAGTTAATGCAAATATTTAACTCATTTTTACATGGGAGGAGAGACAGCAAGGCCTTGTGACAGACTGTGCTTTGAACTCTTTGAACTGCCAGATGATGAATGTTGTCTCCTGTTTCTACAGTTTGTGGACTTTGATCCTTTCTTTCACTTAAATGCTGATATGTCTGTAATGAAAACTATAGTAAGGTTCTGTGTGGTGATACTAAGAGACATAAGTGCTTGGTCATCTAAGATAATTTCTGTCAAACCTAAACCCTGCAGTGGTCTCTCATTCTTCAGTATCGGTATGTTTGTATCAGTGCCATTCCCACCCCCATTTTATGCCCATGAAGAAAAGAGGAAGAGCAGATGGCAGTTGTTCATGTATATTTCTTGCAATTGAATAATTGTTAGTACATAATGTCGTTTGTAATTGCACAGTGTTTTAACCAGCCACAAATGTTGGTTTCAGGTTTGGCAGATTGTGTCCTGGCACTTGGATTTGAGAGGATGGCAAAAGGATCCCTTGCTTCAGGTGTAAGTGTCTGGAAACACTTCAGATGTTTCATTCCCAGATGAAATGCACTCCTTGTGCTCTGAGGAGAGTTATCCTGAACACCAGCTGCTTTAAGGTCTTACTGTAGATCACAGGAAGTTAAGGGTTGGGACTTCTGCAGATCTTCCAATCCAACCCCCTTGCCAGAGCAGGATCATAGAATCTAGTGCAGATTGCTCAGGAACACGTCCAGATGGGTCTTGATAGTCTCCCGAGGAGACTCCACAGCCTCTCTGGGGAGCCTGTTCCTGTGCTCTGGGACCCTCACAGTCAAGAAGTTCTTCCTTACTTTGAGCTGGCCCTTCTGTGCTGCAGTTTCCATCTCTTGCCCTTTGTCCTGTGCCAGGGCACAAGTGAGCAGAGGCTGTCCCTGCCCCTTCCTTCCTGACCCCGACCCCTCAGATATTTATAGATTAGATCTTCTGTCAGCCTTCTCCTCTTCAGACTAACCAGCCCCAAGGCTCTCAGCCTTTCCTCATCAGGCAGTGCTCCAGTCCCTTCAGCATCCTTGTAGCCCTCCCTTGGGCACTCTCCAGTAGATCCCTGTCCCTCTTGAAGGGGGGAGGTTTGGGTAAGAATCATTGAGTTTTACTCACTTCAACAATTTTCTTTAATGTGCTTTATGACATTCCGTGTGGCCAGCAGATTGAAGGAGGTTCTCATTCCCCTCTACTCTGCCCTGGTGAGGTCCCACCTAGAATATTGCAGTTCTGGGCTCCCCAGTTCAAGAGGGACGGGAATCAACTGGAGAAAATCCAATAGAGGGCTACAAGGATGCTGAAGGGAGTGGAATACTGCCTGAGGAGGAAAGGCTGGGAGCCCTGGGGCTGGTTAGTCCGCAGAGAAGAAGTCCAAGAGGGGATCTGATCAGTGTCTCTAAATATTTGAGGGCTGAGGGTCAGGAAGGAAGGGACAGAGACAGTCTCTGATCACTTGTGTCCTGTGATAGGACACGGGGCAAGGGATGGAAACTACAATACAGGAAGTTCCACCTCAATATGAGACCGATTTCTTGACTGTAAGGGTCCCAGAGCACTGGAATAGGCTCCCTAGAGAAGTTGTAGAGTCTCCTTCTCTAGAGAGTTTCCAGCCCTGTCTAGATCTGTTCCTGTGTGACCTGCTGTATATTCTATGGTCCTACTCTGTCAGGAGGGGTTAGACTGTCCGAGCTCCCTTCCAACCCCTAACATCCTGTGATCCTCCGAAGACACGAATGTATCGGTAATTCTGTAACATGGGTCTGTATTAACCACAGGAGTTTAAGCTGAGGAGAAAAATGCCTGAAGTCCTCAGTGAAAAAATTAACTCTGATAGAAGTCACACAAGAGCGACCCTTGCCTTGAATTGCTGCAGTAATCATAATATTAAGCATTTCCTGCTCGTTTATTCTTTCTCATAGTTGGAAAACTATGAATGCTTCAAAATGTGTCACAGAAGTGCCACATACTGTTAAAATACTAGAAAAGCCTTGGGTTTTCTTGAAATCTGTGGGGCATTTGTGGTGGTGGTGGTGTAAGGAAAAGAAAATGATGACTTGCTTGGTAAATATTTATCTTATTAGTTTTCAGACAGAACTAATCCAATGGACAAACATTTGGAAATTATGATCAATAAATATGGCTTAGCAAGTGCTCCAGTAGCCCCTCAGATGTTTGCCAGTGCTGGGAAAGAACATATGGAGAAATATGGTATGTTAGAGTGTAGCCTTTCTCTGTCCTCTCTTAATGAACTAATTTACCAAAACACAGATTGGGTTTCTCTTTGTAAAACATGACAGCATTCCATGGCCTTCCTTTTACCTAAGTACTGCAAGGGAATTGCCCCAAGGCTGACCTCTTGAGCATGTTTTGTTGCACTTGGGAAAACTTGAGACTCAGACTCCAAATATTTCAATTGCAGCTGTTCTGCACTGACAGAAAAATGACCATTCAGGTTTCAGCAATATAGTAATGCCCCAAATTAAATGTGCTTATTTCCTGTATTTTTGTGTTAGTAAGTGTTAAATATCCATCTACAATAGTCTGCTAGCTAAAACTCAGCCATGGTTAGTAGTCTTTATTAATTGTTAGACCTAAGTTGAGTTCTAAGAGCCTTGATAACAGTGAGCCTCTCATAAAGATGGTTAGAAAGGTCAAATTCTTGTGACACAATATCCATAGTGCTACACCAGTGTGGTTTGGGTAAACAGTTTATTTCAGCACAGTTGTTTGTTTTTCTTTTTCTCCTTTTCAAGGGACAAACCCAGAATACTTTGCAAAAATTGCATGGAAGAACCACAGCCACTCAACAAACAACCCGTGAGTAATGTCCTCAGCCTCTCTGTTGAGCATAAATTACTGTTAAATTTGTGCAAAGCTGAGTATGATTTTTACAAATGCTTTGCAGAATATGGATTGAGAATCATACCCACCATATGTTCTGTATCCAGTGCCTTTGTGGAAATGGTGCTGTAGCTGCCTATTAGTGTGATACTAGCATGCCTACTGCTAAGGGCCGTGTAGAACTAAGGTGCAGCTGTGTGTTCTCCGTAGGTATTCCCAGTTCCAGAAGGAGTACTCCTTGGATGAGGTTCTGCAGTCCCGCAAGATTTTTGACTTCTTGACTGTCTTACAATGCTGGTAAGGAGAGGAGTTGGTATTGTGAAATAAACCCTTAATGTGTTAAGGCTAATGTGGCAAGGCAGCTACTTTAAAAAAACCTCTGTGTGTAAATTAAAACTTCTAGATTGTTTTAAGTAAAACTTTCTATGAACAAAACCAGTGTAGGATCTCTGTCTTCACCAAGCGCTGCCTAGGTACTTGTTGACAGCACAATACCTGAGGCACCTTTTTGTGCTTTGGGCCTCCTGCATCATCCTGAATCTTTTACAGATATGCAGTGTTAATGCTCCTCTTCAACCTTTCCTGTGCTCCCCTGGAAGGCTTGTTGTTAGCAGTGTTAATAGCCAAGTAGAAGCTTGGATGGTTTTAGTTTGTTTCCAAAGTGATAAATGGTAATAGTACATTTCTGTTTTGTTGTAAGAGACTTTTGCAAAGCGTGACCAATATTACTAAAAGTGTCCAGCAAACACTGTTGGGATTTGTAGTTTCAGCGGCATCAGCCAAAGAAGGTGGTTTTTCGTTTGTCCTGTTTGGGTTTTTTAGTATGTAGTGGAAGATAATTCTCTGAAGACTGATGTGACTGATCTAGAATGATGGCATTATTATTTTTTTCTCTCAATCAGCCCCACATCCAATGGTGCTGCAGCTGCAATTTTGGCTAATGAGGAGTTTGTGACAAGGTATGAACTGCAACCAAAAGCTGTAGAAATTCTAGCCCAGGTGATGTCTACTGATTATCCAAGCACATTTGAAGAGAGCAGTTGTATGAAAATGGTAGGTTCACAATTCTGCATTGCCTCCTACCCTTCGGGGTTTGCTTGTTTTAATACCTGCAAGCTGTAATGATGCTGTAGGCATTTCTGTGTCAGTAAGCAGACAAAGGGTGCTTAGTGGTGAATGTAAAAGTGTCTTCATTTGGGCAGGTGCAGGAAGCAAGGAGTGTGGTTTTGAAATAATGGAATTTTATAAACAGGCTAGCAAATTCCTAACTTTTAAGATATTTAAAGGCTATTAGTGATGTTGTTGCTGCTGCTTCTGCTAAACAGCTTGAAAGCAAGAAAAGTTGTCCTTTATTTTTTCTGCTTATAAGAGTAATGAAACTTAAAACGATCTTACTTATATTTGTGTAATACTAAGGCTGAAATATCCTGTTTAGCATAGTCACAATTACTTGCTTAATTAGAACTACAAACTTTGGATCCCACAACAAATTGATTCAAATAATTGGGTGCAAGTCAAGCCATTACGATACCCAATAGTGTTTGCTGCAGTCAAGTTCTGTTTGCTTTTCCAGTATACCTCTGGTTAGATAGCTGATAGGAAAAGGGAGCACCACATGCTGAGGATTTGCTTCAGGGCTGTTGATCTGAGTCATGCAAAGGAGCAATTTGACATGTGATCAAGTGTAAGAAAATAGAAGATATTCCCCAGGAAAGCTTCCATTTGCCAACAATAAGACTGCAGATGAATTAGTTCTTTCTATACAATATTGCATGAATATTAAACTCTTTGATATGTAATATTTAAAAAAAATTGGAATGCCACCTCCTATAGGTTACTGTCACTTCCAGGATGTACAGAAGCACAATTAAAAGTGTAGCTCTGTTTCTTTAATGATATTTAGTGTACAATTTCTTTGGCTTGCAGGTTGGTTATGACATGACTAAAAGAGCTGCTGAAAAATGTTTTGAAAAAGCAGGCCTGAAGCCTGCGGATGTTGATGTGATTGAACTTCATGACTGCTTCTCAGTGAATGAGTTTATTACCTATGAAGCTCTGGGACTCTGTCCAGAAGGTAATAGCATCAATGCAGATCTTTGGTTTATTAAAATGGAAGGCATTATAAAGACATTTTTATCTGCTTGTGCAATTAGAACTTTGATTTTGGTTTTTGTTTTTTTTTTTCACTGTAAAGACCTATCTAGATAGAATAGAATAGAATCAATCAGGTTGGAAGAGACCTCCAAGATCATCCAGTCCAACCTATCACCCAGCCCTATCCAGTCAACTAAACCATGGCACTAAGTGCCTCATCCAGGCTTTTCCTGAACACCCCCAGGGACGGTGACTCCACCACCTCCCTGGGCAGCCCATTCCAATGCCAATCACTCTCTCTGTGAAGAACTTCCTCCTAACATCCAGCCTATACTTCCCTCGGCACAACTTGAGGCTGTGTCCCCTTGTCCTGTTGCTGGTTGCCTGGGAGAAGAGACCAACCCCCACCTGGCTACAACCACCCTTCAGGTAGTTGTAGACAGCAATGAGGTCTGCCCTGAGCCTCCTCTTCTCCAGGCTAAACAACCCCAGCTCCCTCAGCCTCTCCTCATAGGGTTTGTGTTCCAGGCCCCTTACCAGCTTTGTTGCCCTTCTCTGGACACGTTCCAGCACCTCAACATCTCTCTTGAGTTGAGGAGCCCAGAACTGGACACAGTACTCAAGGTGTGGCCTGACCAGTGTTGAGTACAGGGGAAGAATAACCTCCCTCGTCCTACTGGCCACACTGTTCCTGATACAGGCCAGGATGCCATTGGCCCTCTTGGCCACCTGGGCACACTGCTGGCTCATCTTCAGCCTACTATCCACCAGTACCCCCAGGTCCCTTTCCTCCTGGCTGCTCTCCAGCCACTCTGTCCCCAGCCTGTAGCATTGCTTGGGGTTGTTGTGGCCAAAGTGCAGAACCCTGCACTTGGCCTTGTTAAATTTCATCCCATTGGCCTCTGCCCACCCATCCAGCCTGTCCAGGTCCCTCTGCAGGGCTCTCCTACCTTCCAACAGATCAACACCTGCTCCTAGCTTGGTGTCATCTGCAAACTTAATGATGCTGGACTCAATCCCCTCATCCAGATCATCAATAAAGATATTGAACAGGACCGGGCCCAGCACTGATCCCTGGGGAACACCACTAGTGACAGCTGCCTACTGGATGTGGCACCATTCACCACCACTCTCTGGGCTCGGCCTTCCAGCCAGTTCCTGACCCAGCACAGAGTGAATTTGTCCAAGCCACGAGCTGCCAGTTTAGCCAGGAGCTTGTTGTGGCAGACAGTGTCAAAGGCTTTGCTGAAGTCCAGATGATCCTTGAGGTCCTGTCCAACCTGGTATTCTATGAATTCTGTGTTTGGCTTTGCTGAAGTCCAGATGATCCTCGAGGTCCTGTCCAACCTGGTATTCTATGAATTCTGTGTTTTAAAGTCACTGTAGCTAACTTTCTAAGAGGAAAAAGCAAGTTACCACTTGAGTAGCATAAGGAGGACCTGCAAACTGTGGTGTTGGTTTGACACATGAGTGTGTTGCTGTGCTTTCTGAACAAGCACCAAAGGGAAATTGAAGTGTTGGAGGGCTACCTGAAATGACACAACTAACTCATGTTGTGAAGGCTCATTTGAGCAAGCAGAGTAAAGAAATAAAAGACTCTTGTGGTCTTTTACAGTATCACAGTATCACCAAGGTTGGAAGAGACCTCATAGATCATCAAGTCCAACCTGTTACCACAGAGCTCAAGGCTAGACCGTGGCACCAAATGCCACATCCAATCCTGCCTTGAACAGCTCCAGGGACAAGCATTGTGCCTGTTTTTTCAGGCCTATATGCTTACCTACCCCAAAATTTTTCTCTGTGTTTCCTTAGAAGATGACAAGAATTGCCCATAGAAGGCCTTACCAGGGTACTTAGGGTTTTTTAACCTGTGTCAAAGATTGCTGAAACAGCTTTGCCTTTGGAAATACAGAGTTGTTGGCAAGTTGTGAACGTGCCTCTGAAGTCAGCTGTACAGCAAGGCATGGCCTAGCCAGATCAGTTTCATTGCAGTGAGTGGATTGACAACAAGTTAAATGGCAGTGGAGTTTAGTTCTGTGTAAGTCAAACCACTAAAATTTCTCCTGAAGGGGTTTTTGTTTGGCTTCAAATAAGTAATGCAGTAAGCTTTTACTTATATGATCTTTTACGTATGTGATCTGTTTAACATCTAAGTGAATTCTTGCTTTGCATTAAGAATCACTTGATGTAATCTTTCCCTTAATTTAACAAATGTTGAGACCATATCCTGCTCTATCACTAGGTGGTGCATTGGATCAAGTCTAAGCTTTTTCATTCATACAGGAGTCTGTAGATTTTCAGGAAGGCTTTTCATGTGTTTGAAGATCCTCAAACATTTGCCTTTGAATGCTTGCTTTTTACTGTCGCCTTTGCTGTGTTTTGTTGGTATTTGCAGTAAAAATTGGTAAATGTTTGACAGATTTTCAATACTTCAGCTTCATTCCCTTAATTGAAGATACAGAAGAATCCTGATGGTATGTCTCTATTTGACTAATATCTTGTGTATCATAATTGAATAGCGCAGTTCTCAGCACCCTGCAGTCACTCTGACCTCAATAGTACATGAAACTTAGCATGGAATAGTACTAATTGGACAGGGAGATTAGTGAAATGGCATAAACCACGTTGTGGATTTAGATGTGCAAGACTAACTTGGTGTTCCCATTCAGTGGCAGAAGTTAGTTATAAATACAGGAGATGTAGCAGACTCCAGTGTTAATAATGTGAGCTAAAGAAGCTGGTAAAGAATAAAGGAGTAGGGGATGGGTTAAAAGGGGGAACTGTCAGCTGAAGGCATGGGAATGAATATTCTGGAAAGCTAAGCAATGCCAAGCGTTAATCAGATGAGTGGGTTTATTTACTGTCTTAATGTCTTAATGCATGGTACCACTGACCTTCTTTGTGGCAAGGGCTTATGCTCAACTTGGTGTTCACCACAAGCTGTTTCCTAGGGTCACAAAATGTAAATGACCCCTCTTTGAAAAAATCACAGCTGTCACTGCAGCTTCCTGCCTGAAACAATGAACAGCTTCATTGTATTGATTAGATCATAATCCTGTATATCAACAAAGCAGCACAACAGCAAATTTGAAGAAACTTTTGTATCAAACACTAGTTCTTTTACTACTTTTCTGTGATCTGCTTTCTCCAGTACTAAGAGCAAGGCTTATTAATGTAGCTTGGGTAATTCCAGTCTGCTCATGATAAAATCAATGGTGTGGTGTTTCCTAGTTTTTGCCTGATATCTTTGGTAAGCGACAGTAGAATTGAAAACTCTCTGAAAACCAAAAAAAGCACACTTTTGTAAATGCTGTTTTTTAGGAAAAGCAGGTGACCTTATTGACAGAGGAGACAACACTTATGGAGGAAAGTGGGTCATCAATCCTAGTGGTGGCTTGATTTCAAAGGGACATCCACTAGGCGCCACAGGTATGTAAAACCATCTCATTTTGACATGACAGTTATGTGTGGGCACAGTTCTGGAGCAGGCAGGTGCTTCCCACTTGTGTTTGCCTGTGTGAAACACGAGGGCCTTGTAGGACTGGAGGGCAGCCTGCAGCTAGTTTGCGTTTGGAACTATGCAAGCATTAGGGCAGGTTGGCCAGATAGGATTGCTCAAATCAAAAGGCTTGGAGTGTAAATTGCATCATTAGCACTTACTTAATTTTGTGGTGCTTGTTCTCCTGTTGTTATTAAAGCAACCTGAGGAACAGCTTAACTTAACTGCTCAATAACACAACTTCTTCTGAAAGCTTGAATGACTGTTTTCAAGTGTTGCCATCCTTTAATATTTTGCAGCTTTTTGCTGCATCTGAGTAGCCTGTACCCTTGTTAAGTGCAGTAAAAGGTATTTGTGTTAAGCCTTGGATGTCAAAATATTTGTCCGATGTTTACAACAGAAGCTGTTAGTCACCGTTTCCCAGCAACACAGGCTTTCCTTTCTTTGTTGTTTTCTTTAAACGGCTACGATTGCTTCCAAATGAGATGGCTCTTGGATAAAATCCGTTTGGGTTTGTGGAGATAATTCACCTTCCTCCTTTGGAAATGAGAAGTTGTCAGAAAATGGGAGAAGAAACTCTGTAAAACAAGAAACCTTAAACTAGCAGCTGTAGTTAGTGTAGGAGGATAAAGTCTTAGGAAACTTGGGAAGAAAACCTTTGTAGTCTGTGGTTATGCATAATGAGATGAGAGTATCACATTGCTGAGTTTCTGTGAAACTTTTGGCAGTTACACAGTGATAAGTGTAAGGGCGATTGCTGCTATTCATGCCATGGGATGAGGGGGGAGAGTTATTGATGGCACTTCTGACTGCTTAGCTTAATTTAACTGTTAAGTGGTCTTGAGGCTGACTGTGTGCCAGTCAGACATCGAATGAGTAGTCTCAAATTTCCAAACCATTCCAGGGCAGGTTGTACCATCACACAAATTCTCTCAGGCTCAAGGAGAATGTAACTGAAACCTGTTAATTCTCCTCCCTCACTGGAATTCTACAACTTTGCCCTGTTTCACTTGCAATGTGTGAGATTGGGTGCATAAAAGGTACGCTCTTCCCCAGCCTTGCCCAAAGGCCTACACAGTTGCCTAGGGGAGAGGGTGAGAAAAGGATAAAGTTCTGTGGATGATGGTGGGGGAAGAATGGTGTGTGTGATGGAACTGGATCACTGATGCACTAAGCCAGGGAAGCCTGAAAATGAGGGCTGATGCACCTTCATCTTAGGCTTCCCAAGAAAACTGGGTAACCGAGCAGCCATGAATGAATTCCCTCAGCTCCTCTTGCTTGTATTCACCGCTGTCTTGTCAGGGAGGAAGGTTTGCGGAATGTACCTGTCTCTTGTTGCTTCCTTTAACCAGATGCGCTCTGTGCTCGATTTTTCAGGCCTGGCGCAGTGCGCCGAGCTCTGCTGGCAGCTGCGCGGCCTGGCCGGGCGGAGGCAGGTCCCCGGGGCAAAGGTCGCGCTGCAACACAACCTGGGCCTCGGCGGGGCCGTGGTGGTGACCCTCTACGGTATGGGCTTCCCCGGAGCGGCCAGGTGAGACAGCCCGCGGCGCTGCGGCATACCGCCGCGCTCGGCCGAGACAGAATGGGCCCGGTCCGCAGCGTAATGTCCCAGGAGATGACGTGGGGGGCAGCTGAGGGGGCTGCCCTCAGCGCCTAGCAGACCTGCGAAGGGAAGCCTTCTGTGTACTGAAGTAGCTTATAAAAGAGTCACCTTGAGTAGTCACCTCTGGAGAGCACGAAAAGGCGTTGCTGTGTGGAAATGCACGGTCAGCGTTGGCTTACGGATCTTGGTTATAGTGGCCTTGGAAACGCTCACTTGTGGGTTCAGTGGTCGTGCAAACAGAGCTCATGTTGTGCTGACTCTGCTCCCGTATCTTTGTGTTTCAAAATTTGGTTTTGTTAGAATTATTCCTTGCCTCTGTGCAAGGAAGAAATCGCTCTCTAAGCTAAAACTTGCTCAGCAGTTGGAATTACTGTGTGTCTACAGGTGTATATGGAGATTATAACTTGGTGTCTTACAACTCCCAGTGTATTTAACAGGAATACATTACTGAAAAGAGCTGACTGGCCATAAAAGTGGCTCATGTGATTTCCTGTAAGAAAAAGTCTAATGTTTGGAGGGAAAAAAGCCAACAAACCTTCCCCAACTGTTCCAAGAACAAACCAGGCCACGCTAAAATGAATTAATTGAAACTAGAGACTTGCCAAAGAAAGCAAGACATCAAAGGGAGTGGAGATGCCCCTGCTTTCACTGCTAAAATTGTTACTTGTTGGCTTTTCTGAAGAATTACTTTCAGCTGAGTGTGCTACATGTGGTATTCTGTGCACTCTTTGAAGTTCAGGCATGTTACTTGCCCAGTTCCGGCGCAAGAACTTGCACTTGCAGTTGTAGCCTGTTTTGGAGTGAGAGGAGGACGTTGCAATGAAGGTGTGTTGTAATCTGTTATAGTTCCATGGCATTCTAGGATGGACAGGAACTGAGAGGAAGTACTTTTAGTTTGTAAATATAGTAAAAATTCACGAAAGAATTTTTTTTTACTGTGCAGTTCCCTGTGCTTTTTCACTTTCAGCCTTCCTTAGAAAGATTGAGCTCCTCTTTGAGAATGTCTGTACGAACTTGCACGGTTCCTGGGAGCTGGCAGTGTATCTGTGGAAGAGGTGATGAGAGAAGCAGTTGAACTTTGAAGGGTTATAGCAGTACCTTTTTGGTAGTGTAGTGTCAGAAGTGATAGTTGTGTCACTCAGTGAGCTGTAAGAGGTTATACCTTGTGAGAAAATAGATGTGATATAGGAAAAATCTTGTCTCCTGGAGGAGGCTTTTAAAGTGCACTCTCAAGACCTGGCAGGGAGTGTTGGGACACAGATAAATTAGAGGGTGGCAGACTTAAAGGGGATGCAGTATTGTCAATGGCTTTGAGCTCTGCCTTTACACATACTGTAATTTTGTGGAACAGGGAATCTTTGGCTATTTGTACACAGTTAGCCCTGAGGTACTGCCAGAAGCAGAGCCTCCTGTCAGAATCAGCTTTGCATGGATAGGTGATACTTCTTTTGAATCAATCAAATCTGATTTATTACAGCTCGTTTCACCTTTGTCAGCATTTAAATTCTTAGGTGCAACTCAGGACAGAAATCTTAGCAATGCTGCATGAAAGAAGCTTAAAACCCTTTCGTTCTGCCAAAGGCTGTGTGTGGGAGATCCTTGAGCCAAGGAGCTGCACTAATGTATATCAGACTTTGGAACAAGCCAGCATGGCTGATCTGTTTAGACACTGCTTGTGTAACTGAATGATGTTGTGTATTGAGTAATTAAGGGAAAGGTGATGGCATTTCATGTTTATGAAGACACTTCACACCATTTTTCCCACAGCAGTGCACACAGACCTAATCACTGGGGTCAGATCTAGCCTGTAACTGGTAGCCTTTGCCAAGAATGTACATCACAGTAAATAGCAGCAAGAATTGACCCATTCTATCTTAGTCTGTTCAGTGGTTCTGCTTTGTTTCAACACTTTACAGTTTTGTATCCTGTAAGTGCAGCCTTGCTTTGTTACCAAAATTGATGTCCTCTTCAGGTGAGGCAATGCCTTCTATTGTCACTGTAGTGCACATCCGCAGGGTAGTGTTAGCACCACAGAAATGAGCTCTAGCAACATCTCTTAGGTGATTCTGTCACTTTATCAAACCTGACCACAGTTTTGAACTCCATTGCCAAGAGATAGAGGTTATTGTAAACTTGGCTTCCTTGCTGCCTCATTTGCAGTATCTTTGGACATCTTTATGCTTACTTTGGCTGTGAGTCCCTCTGCAGAAATGAAGTTAGGCTTCTTGCTGCTATCGGGCCATACCGGGTGACTGCTCCAGAGAATCGGGAGCAATGTTTAGTACCTCTAGTGGCAGAAGTGAAGAGAACAGCATGAATTGAGAGTTAACTCGAACACTGTTGTAGTGTTCGAGGGTAGCTATCCTTGCTGGCAGTGCCATGAGGGCACTGCAGATGTGGTGCAGGCTGTGTTAATGAAGGGCTTTTTCCTTTCAGCACCCGCCGGATTGCGGCTGTGCCCCTCAGCGCAGCTCTTGATGGATTCAAGTCCCATTTGGTCTTCAAAGAGATTGAAAAGAAGCTCCAAGAGGTATTCAACTACTAGTTTTACCTATAGGTTTTTATATTTGTGACAGAACATGTGTGAAACCCAGTGGGAATAAAGTGACATCAAACAGTCCCTCTGTACTGCTCATGAAAACAAGCATTACAGCTTTGTATGTGGGTGTCAGAAGGCTACGTTGTGCCATGATGGGAAATTACTTTTTTCAGACCATTTCTGCCTGCAGAGGGGTATTTCAGTAAAGGCAAGTTTAGCTTTTATGTGAGGAGCTTGCTAGCTAACACAAGAAACTTTCAAGTTTGTGTTTGTTTCTTCATTTGTAAGTGTGATTTAGGAGAGATTGGACTTTGTCAGACTTACATCCAGACCAGATTGTTGGCACAGTGGTTGTTTCTCTTGTTTGGTGGATTTAAATACAACTAGTCAGAGTTCGTGAGAGTGGTCTTGTTGGGTTGGGTTTCTTTAAGTTGTTTTGAAGTAAATGACTAATCTGCATCTTCCATGGACATTACAGGAAGGAGAGCAATTTGTCAAAAAAATTGGTGGAATCTTTGCCTTCAAAATAAAAGATGGTCCTGGTGGGAAAGAAGCAACCTGGGTAGTAGATGTGAAAAATGGTAAAGGTTCTGTGGCAGTTAATTCAGGTCAGTGCTGCTTTCTTATGTCATTACAGAAAACACATAAAAGTAGTGAAAAGATTATAAATTCATGTTCTGTTTTAGCTACAGTCTCTTTGAGCAAAGCTGGTGTAGAGCTACCTACATTTTAAAGTTGTTACTGATGCCTTTAGTCTGTGTTTCTACTCTGAGTTGGGGCTACATGTTTTCTTAGAGGCTCTGGACAGATCTGCTGTGTGACTTCTACAGGAATCAGAATTTTAAAAAATAAATTAAAAAAAAAAAAACTTAGGAGTTTTGTTTTCACCTCTCAACATTTTTGGGCCAGAAATGTAACTGATGGCTGTTTCTTCAGTTGTTTTGCGGGAGACACTGGTAGGCAATAAGCAGGTCTGTCTCGTCAGGTTACTTCTCTGCAGCTTATTGAGCAATAAAACTTGCTTGACTCCAGTACTGTAACAGCTAAACTAAACAACTTCCATTTTAACACAGCCTGGGTAGTGGTGGTGAACCCTGTAAAACTTTGAGAGTAAAGAATTTGTACCGTTGCCATGAAAACATTGTCTCAAATCTGAAGTCACACATCCTCCGTCATGTAAACAGAAAGCCAAAGGCAGCAGTCTGTCTTCAGAACCTCAGCTGCCCATCAACATGCAGCACAGAGTTTTAATTGAAAACATGACAGGAGATATGACTTGGAACTCACTAATCTAAGTTCCCACAAAAAAGAGCAGCACCACTTTCTGTTGTATGCACAACATCTGTCAAAGAGTGAAGTTTAGTAATAAATGGCACATGGGAGATGTGTGCAGGGTTTAGCCCTTTGATACGTACACCAATACTTGTATCAGTGCTTGTGAAAATAAGATTTCAGCTTATTTCTGTGTTGGACTGAATACAGACAAGTGCTCTTCAAATGCACGTGGTGTTCCCATTGAAGGAGGGCAGGAAATGCCTGAAATTTCAGTGAGGAATTCTTCAAAGTGTCACGGGGGAAAGCACATTTGTTATTTATTCTGAGTTATCTTAATGCTGGCAAGTTTCAGCTTGATAAAACTTCAGTTTGCATTCTGTCTGATTGCAGGAGATTATTTCTTTTCCAGGGCTGAACTTGCTTAGCACCTTTCAGACAGATCCATCTTCCTTCAGTGCTGGGGTGGCTGTGCTGCCAAGGTGGCACAGATGCCTGTGGGTTATTGGGTGATAGGTTACTGTTTGATCTCTGTTTGAAGCCTCACAGTCTACTCTGTCTTACAGATAAGAAGGCAGATTGTACAATCACAATGGCTGACACTGATCTGTTGGCTCTGATGACTGGCAAAATGAATCCTCAGACTGTAAGTATAGTGAAGAGGAGGTGATAGGGGGAGTGACTTGTTTTGAGAGAGCTTAAGTTGAAGTCATTTAAATAAATCCGCATGGCCTGTCTGCAAACTAATGGTTCTTAGCTTTCTCTGAAAGAATTGGCCCAAGTAAGGTTAATCCAAGACAATGTCTGCTCTGCTGCATGGCTCCCTGATAGCTTGGGCAGTCTGGATGTGACCCAGAAAGGAAGTGCTGGGTCTGCAGAGAACAGGGGACACCTGGAAGGGTGCTTATGGAGTAGTACATTGTGTGGCGTTGCATTCACATAATTGTTCTCTCTTTTTAGGCATTCTTTCAAGGCAAATTGAAGATCTCTGGAAACATGGGCATGGCCATGAAACTTCAAAACCTACAGCTTCAGCCAGGCAAAGCTAAACTTTGAGCTCTTTATTGAGCTCAAACAGTCAGCACTTGATATTCTTGACAAAAAAGAGGTAGAATAAAACTAGACATTATCAATAGTATGGTTCAGGCTGGGTTTGATTAGACCTCTCTCACCTAAATTATATGGTTAGAGACCTTAATTCTCTTAAACTCCGTCAGTTTCTCTCTGGCAAGAGTATTTAGGCTAAGCTCGTGGCATCAACTTAAAAATGGGACATTCTGGGTGTTTATGAAAATTTCCAGTTTAATCAATATGGACAATTTCAACATGAGGCTGTTCAGGTTAGTGGGAAAAGAGTAAGAAGTTCATAAATAGTTTGGCACCAATTAAAGTTCCTTTTTAAAAAGCTGTAATAGCAGGTCATGCAAACGCTTTCAGACTTGCATTCTAATAAATAATGCTGCTGCTTACACTAAAAATCTTACAAAGGGGATCTCTAACAACAGGTTTTCTGGAATGGCCTTTAGGAATTTGCTATAAAATACTTTTCGTATTACTACTTTGGAATTAAAAATTAAATATCCAGAAGCAGGAACTGGAAAGTTGCTTTGAGCATCGGAAGATTTGATGATCATTCACCTTGAAAAAAGATTAGGTTCACCAGAAGAACAGAGGGGGAGTGGGACCCAACATTGTACCTGCTTTCTTCTGAGAAAATCTGGTGGTGATCTTATGGAATTCTTATCAGTAATGTAAAAAGCTTTAACTTCTGTTTGGGGCAAATGTAGTCCGGTTGGAAGTTTAATAGAAAATTAAATATACTTTTCTCATTCTTCTGTGTGTCTGTGGCTCAGATTGATAACCATGGATTTGTGTCCCTGCACTGAGTGGACTATTTTGTGTAGGTTGCCGTGAAGGACACCTGCCCCGAGACATTTTTGTCAGCAGGTACTCCATGAACTACCCCTCAGTCCAGGATACACACCTCACAGATTCACACGTGGGCCATGACTGAGGAGTTGCTGCGTAAGACTTTCCTGGTTTAACTAAAATCTTCATAAAAGTGAACTGATCGGACCTAGTGATTCTGATCATCCAGAGCAAATGGTTAAAGGAATGGCTGGACTGAATCCACATACCCCACCCTGCTTTCTGGGTGTTGGTACCTCAGAAGGAAAATGAAGATAGCCCAAACATGGGCAGAATCATTTGCCCTGTTGATCATGAGGACTAAGTGGCAAAGCTCTGCTAAAGAGCAGATTATTTACATCATCTCTAAGTTCTATTGAGTCATATTTGCATAACCCAAATAAAGCATTACCTAAGCTTGTACTTTTTTTTTTTTTTGTATAATCTCTTTACACCAAGTTCTTTCTCCATCATGCTCTTGACCAAGCAGCACCTCCTCCAGCCCAAATGCTTGGCATCTAGATGAGATTTTGTTACAAAGTGATGTTACTTTGTTAACATCAACTGTTAATTTGAATTCTGTTAACTTGAACACTTCAGAGAGGAATTGGGCAGCTCCAGAGGTGCACAATTACTGAGAGCAGCAAAGTTGCAATGCTTTGTTTCAAAGGCCTTGTGTAAAGAAAAACCCTAAACTTCTAGGTAGAGGGTTTGATGTTCTCAAACTCGCATCAGAGGAAATCTCAGTTTTAAAATTACTGGGGAGCAGGAATGTTGGTCTTCTTTCCCAGACCCTGGTGACTGTCATTGGCAGCTGTTGAGAGTTCTTTACCAGTGGTGATGAATGTGTGATCATTTGGCAGCCTGAACTTGTCTTAGCTGTCTTTTTTTTTCTGAAAAAAATTGCGTGGCTTTTTGAGATAAGTACTTTCATAGTAAAGAAACAAAGTAAAACACAATCCATTGCTAAAAAAGAAGGAAATAGGTTTGCTGGAGTTGGAGCCAGGGGGCAGAGTGGTGCCTGTCTCAGCAGGTGTGGCTTGCAGGAATTTGGGTGAGTGGTTGGGGTTTGGAGCACAGGTTTTTATTTTTAGCTTCAAGTTGAGTTTTGCATTTTAGCTCTGATGCTTTGCCTACTTGAGGATGGGTACAATGCATATACTCAAGACACTTTATTACCACATGATGCTCCCTCTCTGGAAGTGTTCAAGGCTAGGTTGGATGAGGCCTTGAGCAGCCTGTTCTAGTGGGAGGCGTCTCTCCCTGTGGCAGGGGATTGGAACTAAATGGTCTTTGAGGTCCCTTCCAACATAAACTATTCTGTGATATCCAAGACCCTCCTGGATGTGATCCTGTGTGATCCTGCTCTGGCAGGAGGCTTGGACTGGGTGATCTTTTGAGGATTTGGAGGATCTTTTGAGGTGTTTTGAAAATGATTGCAGCTTTTCTTACAGATAATTCTAGTCAGTAATGATTAGAATTCAGGAAAGGTGCTGATTCAGCTATCTCGGTCCCTTTGGAGATCAGAATAACAAACAGGAATTGTCAGGGAAGTCTGCTTTTGGGATATTGGCAGGATGGCTCTCTGTGGATAACTGGAGGCAGATCTACAGGCAGGTGAGGCAGGCTAGGGCCAGTGGAGCTACTGCAGCTGTCTGTTGTCTGGGGCTGATCCTAGCTGTTGAATAACCATGGGGATGTGACACAGGCTGCCTAAGACAGATGTCTGCAACTGCAAGGGATGGAGAATCTGGCAGGTGGCTTTGTGAAAGCACATCCTAGTACAAGGTAGTCTGGGATCCACTTAGTAAGCAGGGATTAATTTGCTTGGGTGAGAATCCCTTGAGTAAACAGTTTCCTTTGCTCAGGTGAGGATCCCTTGAGTAAGCAGAGTTTTGTTTGCTTGGGTGAGGAGGCTGTGAACAGCTGGTTGTGGTTTGTGGTGACTAGGTGAAGGAGCTGATCTCCTGGGTGGCAGATCATTTTCGAAGAGGGTGGGACAAAGGGATTTGACTAAGTCTTCTCTCTCCCAATAGCAAAACTTTCAAATAATTGCAGGGCTGGATCTGTCAATTTTCCATTTGTCCAATTCATCTGAGGTCAGTTTAAACTTGTCTCCTTGGAACAGGAAGTGCATTGCTTTTACAGAGGACTGAGCTGGATGTCTGCTCTCCTAAACAGAGGAGAGTAAGAATGCAATTAGCCTGGTGGATAAGAGGCAGGAAAAAGTCTCTAACTATTAAAAATCAACACTTGAGGAAGCAAACCACATGTGGAGACCAAATGCTGGTAAACCTCCAACTGTTTGGTACAAATTCTTTTATTGCTTAAATAAACAGCAGCATAATTTGTTGGAATAACAGTGTGAGCACTTCTCTACCTTGGGTCTGTAAGGAGGAGTCATTGCTAACTCAAAAGCAGATGGCTTTCTGTGGGCCTGGGTGAGTTCTCTGGGGCGTGTTATGTACTGTGATCCAGGGACAGGAATATCTGATAATGCTGCAGCATGGATATCCAAGGACATGGATAGTATAAAGTACAAAGTACACTGTATCTGTATTCTGTGTTTCAGGTAGATGAAAATCAGTCCTGTGGGGTTTTTAATTATCATTTTTAATGCAGTACATGTCCACTGGGAGAACAGACATCTTAAGAGTTCATTCAGATCAAGATACAGATGCCAGTAGGCTCATGGCCAGGCTCTGTTGTGCGTTCTTAGGTCTGAAATATACTTCCCTTCCTGCTTTGGAGACAAAAAACTCTTTTTACTCTTTCTGTTTTGATTATTCATTTTTTTGGAAGCAAATGACAGCCAGTTGCTTAAAAGAATTTTAATGGGCTTTTTTCTCCCCTTTCAAACAAAGGCACAGTATCAACATAAAGCAGTGGATATTTCAGGAAAGCCACTCTTTCTGTAGAGTCTTAAGTCAGATCAATAAAGGTGAGAATAAAGAATGTTGTATTACCTTCTAAGCTACTAGTAAAACCTGAATCTCCTGAAAGCCTCATGCCTCAGTTTATGCTCATCACAAGTGAGCTGATGCCTCTACAAGCACTGTTCACGGAGCTCATGCTCCATTAGATCTGCTTATACTTTTTGTCTTTTGCCATGTCGTTGCTTGACTGGGGTGTCTGTTGAGTTAATTATACCACATCTAAATTCAGCTGAAAATCTCTTTAGGGCAGTGACATTAATTGCAAAGTTAGATGGAGCAGGTCTCATGGATTGGAGCTACTTCTGTGCTGTTCTGATGCAACGTGGTTCCACAAGGCAAGTGCAGCTTAGGTAAGAGGTCCAGTTGTCTCAGTTACTGCAGCAGACTCCACTGCTTACTGCATCTTGGCCCTGGGTATGTCCTGAGGTCTGCAAGAGATCTGGAAAGTATGAGCTCAAGCTAGCAAGGTCTGTCCTTGACCAGCTTGGGGTGTTTTTTTCTGCTGGAGGCAGTGCAGAAGATTGGGTGTCAAGCCTCTTGCAAAAGCGCTCTGGTGTGCTGTGGGCATGCTGGCTGTCAACAGCTGCCAGGTGCTCAGTGAAACACTTGAGAAGTTGTTTGCCTAGAGACCTGCTCTCTTCCCCTGTCTTGTGGGCTGCTCTGGCATCAGTAGTCAGCCAACCCTATTCTTCTCTCTCTCTCTTCACACTGGGGTAGGTGAGGTGGTCCCCCAACATAGGCATAGTATTTTTCTCCTCCCTTGAAAACCCTGTGGATTTTGCTGCCTGAACTCAGGGTGCTGGAATAAAGAGTAGCAGGCAAATGCATCCTGGATCTCTGAATCAGTGAGAGAAAGCAGCCAGCTTTGCTTTGGTTTTGTTTTAGTAAAAACACTTCCCACACTAACTTTTGAAACTTACACGTGGCACAGAGGGGGATCAGTTCCAGTTGATAGGAGCCTGGAAAAAAAGAGGGAGGAAATAACTTAATTGCTTTAGACTTCAGTTCAGCTGGAGTCGAGAGGAAAGAACCAGTGTCCCTTCTCTGGAATTCAGCAGGAAGGTGATGTTCTTGGGGAGGGCAGACGCTCTGCAGATTTAATAGAGGTACTGTATGGAGCCCTGCAGGACACTCACAAGTCAGGTGGCTTTGCATTTAAAAGAACAACTCTGCTGTCAGTGACAAAAAGCTGTGCTGATTTCTTGGAAACGTTGCTGCACTTGGAGCATGCTGTGCTACAAAGTGCTTGTTCCTCTCTTCTGCACCAGAAGAGGACAAATAGGAGATGGGGGGTGTCTGGGCTGACCATGAGCAGAGCTGGAGCTGTGTGTGTGTTTGCTGGAAGGTTGTTTTGATGTTTACTGCTGTGAAATGGAGCTTAGCAGATAAGAAAGCTTGCCTAAATGGGGTGTTCCGTCAGATTTGGGCACTTTGCCTCTAAACTGTCTGTAGTTTCAGCCTATCAATCCCTGGTCTCTGAAGATTGGTTGATGGGTTGAAAACCAGGGGGAGTCAAAGAAGAGGGAAATGAAATGTAGCAAAAAAATGCTGATTTGTCTGTTCTTGGCTAATGTGAACCAGATCCCCAGGGAATGGGAGGCCATTCCCACCTGGAATTCAGATTTTGAGCTGACTGCAGAGGGAAGTGGAGATGTGGTGACAGCTGGTGCAGCTGTGGTGTCTAGCAGTGAAATGCTCAAGTGCACGCCACCTCTGCTGCTCCTCTCTCGGTTCCAGCATGCTTGCTTTTGGCATCTCTTGTGGGTCTTGCAAACCCTGTTGACAAAAAGCAATGGGAGATTGTTGCTTCCCCAATTCTTTATGCTAGACTATAGCTGCTTCCTCTTTCCTACTTGCATTTTCCCATATGGTAACGTCGGAAAATTCCTCTCCGATTTCGTTGGAAGTGCAGGAAACTCGTTGGTAGAGGGTTGCCTGTTGCTCTGATCCTGCTGCTCACATCTGGAAAGGATCTGACTTGGAAAGGGGAGACTCACTGAGCTCAGCACATGTAACTGACATGGCATGAGCTGAGGGAGCCTGTGGGGGCCAGAGAAATGTTCTTCTCCATTCATCTGCTTTCTGACAGCAAAGGTGAGTTTCTCATCACTTTTGTGGGTTTTGGTTTTTTTTTTTTTTGGTGGTGTTTTTTGTTTTGTTTTGTTGTTGGTGGTGGTTTTTTTTTTTCAAGCTGGATTGTGAGGCAGCATCCAGCAGCCTGCCTTTCAGCTGCAGCTTTGGAAAGTGTGTTCAGTGTAACCAGCTCCGTTAATGTGTTGATAGTGAAGGAAAGGATGTTTTTCAGTCTGTGTCCTATGAGAGCGTGTGTGGAGAATAAGTAATACAGAGCATCTGTTGCAGTCTGTTGTTTTTTGAGACAACCACACAGAAGTATGCACTACCTGCTGAAATTTCAGCTTTCTGCTCCAGACTATGCCTTCTGTAGCACTGTGCCTGTGGTGCTGTGTGACAACAAGGTGCAGAGATCAGTGGTGCTTCTGCCTTGACTCGGCACAAATCACTGAGCTGCTTTAAGTGTAACTCCAGTCTTTGGGTGGAAGGACCTGATCCACTAACAGAAAGGAAGAGGACTGACTTCTTTCGGGGGTGGGGGGTGTTGAGTTGTTCATTTAGTAAGGTTTCTTAATGAGGCTTTGGATCAGGCCCATGGGAATGAATTGAAATGGAGTGAGTTACTTCAACTGAAAGAAAATCAGAATCATACCTGGATTTACTGCCTGCATTCCAGATGCAAGCAGATGTTTCTCTATCCAAAGCATCTCTCTGTAGCACCAGAGCAGCATTTGCTTCAAAAGCATTGCACACATTGATGACAAGGGGGTGAGGTTGCCTCAGAAGTTTTAGGGCACAGTAGATAAAATGTCAGATGTTTATTTTTAAACATCTTTTCAGCTCTGTGTGTGCAAAGTTCAGCCTGCTGCAAGTCTATAGAGCCCCATACTAACTGTGAGGTAGCCGTGTGCTGGTTTTCTTACAGAAAGGCTAGCTGTAACCTGCGCTGAAGGTCAGGGTTTGTTTTTTGTATCATTAAGAGTAAGCTCATACATGGGAAAAACACTTTGTTAGGGACCTGTCATACTTTCTGAGTTTATTTTCTTTTAAGATTTCTGAAATATTTTCTGAGATTAGGTCACCAAATCCTCAGGATTTTACTAATCCACAGTTGGCATACTCAAATGGCCAATTTTGATCCCACTATTGATAGCTATCTGCTGTATGAGGAACACTGTCTGATCTCTGGAATGTGTTACAGAAGAGATTAATTTAATTTTGTGCAGTTTTCATAGACTTGGAACCTGTGGAATAGTGAGGCAAGGGCAGAAGGGTTCAACCAATCAATGTTAAATGCTTAAAATCACCCAGCATGTTGATAGCAAGGATCAGGGCCACAGCAAAACCATCTGTGTCTCAGGATGCTCTGTCCTGTGATCCCACCTTCTCCCATTCCTTCACATGCAAGTCAGTGTTTAGAGAAGTTATTCAGGGTTTTTGGTGGTTACTCAGAGCAGGATCTCTCCAATGCTTACGCAGCACCCAAAGCCTGTGAGAGGTTGTAGTGGGTTGATTCATATGAGGGTAGGGAGGCTCTAGAGGGACTTGGATAGATTGGATCCATGGGCCAGTGTTAATGGGATGAGCTTCAATAAGGCCAAATGCCAGCTCCTGCACTTCGGTCACAACAACACCAAGCAACACCACAGACTTGGGGCGGTGTGGCTGGAGAGCTGCCTGCAGAGAGGGACCGGGGGGTTGTAATTGACAAGCAACTGAATATGAGCCAGCAGTGTGCCCAGGTGGCAAAGAAAGCCAATGGCATCCTGGCTGGGATTAGAAAGGCTACGTCCATCAAGAGTAGGGAGATGATTGTCCCCTTGTTCTCTGCTCTGGTGAGGCCACACCTTGAATACTGTGATCAGTTTTGGGCATCTCACTACAAGAGGGATGTGGAGGTGCTGCAGCCATTGTAGAGGAGGTCAAGGAAGCTGGGGAAGGGCCTGGAGATTAGATCTTATAAGGAGTGACTGAAGGAGCTGGGGATGGTTAATGTGAAAAAGAGGAGGCTGAGGGCAGACCTCATGGCTGTCTACAGCTACCTGAAGAGACATTGTGGAGAGGTTGGTGGTGGTCTCTTCTCACAGGTAATTAGTGATAGAACAAGAAGGAATGGTATCAAGCTACTTCTGGGTAGGTTTAGACTGGATATTAGGAAAAAAATGTTCCCATTAAGAATGGTCAGGCATTAGAATGGGCTGCCCAGGGAAACGGTGGAGTCACCCACCCTGGATGTGTTTAAAAGTTGTTTGGATGTGGTGCTTGGGGATATGATAGGGATCTTGGTTGGACTTGGTGATCCTGAGGGGCTTTTCCAACCTGAATGTTTCTGTGATTCTGTGAAAGCAGCAGAACCTGGTGGATGTTGATGAAGGTTTGCCAGTTCTGATGGCTGCCTGGCTCTGGGGGTTCTTGTTTCTGATGCAGAGAAGGAATCTGGTCTGGCAGAAGTGAACAGAGTACTTGAGATACAGCCCTGGCCCTTTTTCATCGTAGCATATCAGCCTGTACTGTTGAGTGGAGTGGCCAAGAGAAGCCATTAGCAGCCCCTCCTGCAGGTCATTGTGTACCGAATCTGAGAAGGGCAATGAATGGGACCGAAGAAGCTGGCTTAGGGCCAGCTGGCTGGCCCAGGAGGTATTCAACTTCTGTTTGCATTGTTTTAACCTGCTACCATAAAGATAAAAACTGAGCATTAGCCAGGCCTCTAAGGTTCAGATTAACTCTGTCCAAAATCAATAGGAAACCCATTTTGTTCTCAGTAGCCCTGAGATTTTGTTATTGTTCGATGCACATCAAGTTGCCCCTGCTAGAGGCATCCTGACAGATTGAGTCACTCCGTGTTTGTGTTCCGAAGTTCCTTCCCTGTGCAGCACTGTGAGGACCAACAGCTACACACAAATAACACTGCATAACCTCCGCTATAAATCTCCGGGGTCGTCTGGCACTGCTCAGTATGAAAAAAGCAATAAATAACTTGAGGAGCCAGGGACGATGCTGTGGATGCTGCCAGGCCGTCGGCTGTAGCCAGGGTCTCGCTGGGCGGGATGTGCGGGGGGCTCAGCCGGGCCCAGCCTGTCCCGCCGGGGCCTGACCCTGGCTCTCGGCTTGCAGGGGCGATGCCCGCCGGCGGCCGGGCGCTGCTGGCGCTGGGGCTGCTGGGGCTGCTGGCGCTGGGCTGCGCCGCCGCCCGCCCGTCGACGGCCGGCAACGACTTCCCCGAGGGCGGCCCCGAGTGGCGAAGGCCTCCCGGACCGGGCCCCGCCTGCCCTCGCGACTGCGGCTGCACCCAGGAGGGCGTCGTGGACTGCGGCGGCATCGACTTGAAGGAGTTCCCGCTGCTGCTGCCGGAGCTGACCAACCACCTCTCCCTGCAGGTAAGGGAACCGAGCCTCCGACGCGGGGCCCTGGGCCGGCGTGGGCTGCCCGGTTCCCACAGTTGCCCCCGGGGGCTGTCCGGGTCGCGCAGGTGCCTACGTTTGCCTTCGTCTGACCCCGATCCTTCCGCTTCCTTCCGCTGCTTCTCGTCTTGGCCTGGAAGCAGGGGATACAGTAGGCTCAGGTGTTCGCCAGACCCCTTGTGTCCAGCGTTAGCGCTCTCTGCACAGATCCAGGGGGGAGAAAAGGCAGCAACTCTTCGTATTGTCTCCCAGCTCTGAGAGAAGAGCTTCTGGCCAAACTACGAGTTACTGTTTGTAGTGGAGGCCTTTGAGTTTCGGATGTCTTTGGAAAGGATGGGCTAAGCTGCTTCACTAGTGAGCATTTTCGTGGCAGCACTACGTGTTTGTTCAGGCATTATAAACACGGTGTACCAGTCCAGGCTCAGATCCGACCAGTGCCCCCAGTGCCCTGTCTCTCCCTGCAGCACATGGGCCCCGCAGGGAGCACGCACAGCACGGCTGAAACCATCCATCGTGGTGAGTAGCACTGGTGCCCAGCTGGTGCTCAGCCCAGCCTGGTGCTGGGCTACCTGCAGCCAGGAGCCTGATGTCACACTTGCAGCAGGGGATACTCGTGTCCTGTCAGGGCATTGTAAGGGCATGGGATGCAAGCTGCAGGCAGAGGCAGCAGCCTGGCCTGCACCATCAGCAGGTTTCTCTACTCTGACATCAGTCAATTGATCCCAATGACCAACATCCAGGCAGACATACTTTCCCCACCTGCACTCTTAATATGTGATGAAGTGGTCTGGGCTGGAGTGTAACAGCCCCACAGCCATTCATCTCCTGAGTGGTGGCAGCGTTTGCAGGTTTTTCAGTGCCTTTTTGGCCTTCAACCAACTGCTTTTTGTTTATTGCTTCTGTTTGCTAGTTCTGTTCAATGGATGAAATGCAGATTTTGTGCAGAGCTTTGCATCCAAGTGTAGCATAGTTAGAAAAACTGTAATGAGCTGTCCCAGGCGTGTGCTAGCCGTGGCTCCTGCCTCTAATGCCAAAAGTGAAGGAGCTTTTTGGAGCAGCAGCTGCCACTTTCTGTGTATTGGCTTGGCTTCCCGTCTTTGATGGTCCCCTAGAATCTCTCATTAGTGGTCAAAATGTGAGCTATCATGCTAGTGACAGCAGTCCCCCGACAGTAGAACTAGTAATAGCAAGCCCAGTTTAACTCTCCCTGACCACGAAGAATTGTTCCTAAAGCATCCCATAAATGACAGAAGTCCTGAACTCGGAAATCCATGGTGCCAGCCTTGGCGCAGATGCTTTGCTACAGCTTCTGGGTTTGGCTGTGGGTTATCGGCCTTGCCAGGCAGTCACGCACTTGGTATGTTACCACTGCATGAACTGGATATTTCTGGACATGGGAAAAAGCCAAAAACTTGGTTCAAATCTTCAAATGTTGCTGTGTTTGGATGTCTTAATTTTGAGATCTGAGTTTGGCTCATTATGAAGAGAAGTCTTGACAGCCGTTTGACATGGTGGGTTCACTTCCAAATTTTACTGGAATTCACAGTCTGAGTTTATTGGAATCCTTCTTGGGTTACTTTTCTGGTGATTAATACTCTCCATTTTCTTAGAATAACCAGATAGAAGAAATCTTTCCAGAAGAGCTTGCTCGACTTTACAGGCTGGAAACTCTCAATCTGCAAAACAACAGGCTGACTTCAAAAGGTAAGCCAGCAGAGCCAGGAAGTGGACAGAGCTTGTGCCTCCACAACACCAACTGCTGCACTGAGGCCAGTGACAGCTGATAAGGAAAGCCGTAGTGTGATAGATCTCTTTGGTTGGAGTGGTTAGGTATGCGCTTCACTTCTCTGGCCATCACACAGATGATGGAGGCACTTCATCATCTCAAACCTAATAGTCAGTGTATAAGAATGCAGCCTTAGTGAACCAGCGGAGCAGTCCTGGCAACGGCGCCGTGTTCTGTGGCGTGAGATCTTCTCATCTAGGAAACTCCCTTTGGTCCCACAGGCACATCAACACAAAGCACTTGAGAACCAGAAATGTCTACATGCTGAAAGAATTCCTTCTGACTGACCATGTTTCTTAATCACTGGTTTAGCTCAGTCTAGTCAGTGCAGCTTAGTCCAGTTCAGTCCTGGGCAGTTTGGTACAGATACAAGTAATCTGTGTTGTGAATAAGGCAGTTTCTACCATTCTCAAACTGGTTGGGTTTTTGTAGGCAAGATTTGCTTGCTAAGTCACTTCCTTATTGGAGAAACTTGACAGGTGGTTAGGAAGGCAAAAGAAATGGAGGAACTGGAGTAAACACTGAGAGGAGGATATGCAGTGTAAAAGAGAAAACTGATTGTAACCTGTATGTGACCCAGTTGCCCTGAATGCTCCAGTGACAGGGAAAAGCCCTTACTGAGAATTGTGGACATGCTATCTGCAGGACTCAATCAGAGCACTCTGGCATAGCACAAGGAAAGTGCTTAATAGGTTCAGACCTTGACATTGTTACCTTTGGGGATTGGTGTTTCTTTCACAAGCTTCAGTGCCACCCTGAGTTTCCAATATGTGTTGGGACATAGGAAATAGCTTCACCTTTGGCTTGTGGTTATCTTAGTGCCAGGTCTAAATGTTATTTGCAGCCTTTCCACTGTGACAGCAATTGTGCTTCTGTGGTCAGATGGATGTGGATTTACTCAGCTGACAATTAATAATTATGGGAGAGGGTAAGCGCCTGGTTGGATTAGCTTCCTGAGCTGGTTGCTGTGTGGCTATCTGGATTGTGGGGAGCAGAACAAAAGCTGAGTTTTGACACACACATACTGGTGTTATTTTGGCAGCATCATGGCCATCGATCATATTGATCTGATCCTTAAACAACGTCAGATGACATCCTTCTGTAAAAAATGATTTGCGGATTGATGAACAAATGACATCAGAAACTTGTCAGATGGTTGGTGTAAGCACTGATAATCAGCCATGCAACAAGCTTTGCACCCAACCCTTGCCAGTGCAGCTGGCCACAAGCCTCCTATGCTTAGTATTTGTAATGGTCTTCCACTGCTCTTACCAGTCTGGGTTCTTTGAAAAAAAAACCCCAAGACAACAATAAATGCGAGTCAGATTGTTTCAGTGACAATGAAAAATATTTACATCTCACGTTAAAGAGCTTTTCTGAGAGAGCAACCCTTTGGTATTGTCACTCAGAGAGGCAGTAAGGTGTCAATGTCACTGATTCATTATTCCTATTTTTAAGGGTTGCCAGAGGAAGCATTTGAGCATCTGGAGAATCTGAATTACCTGTACCTGGCAAACAATAAGGTGAGACACTCACAAGGCATTCAGAGTTCTTTTCCAATCAAGTTCTGAGGGTTATACAAGGAAGTCTTCAATTCTTTTGAAACAGATATCCTACATAGATAAAAGAGTGCTAAGGTGATGTCTCAGTGCAGGTTCAAGGTCAAGACAATCAAATGTGCTAAAAATCAGAGGGTGCACACACTGGCGTGTTTGGGACATTTATTTAGGCAGCTGGTTAAAGTTTTCCCTTGTGTGTGGAGGGAGGTGCAGAGAGCCCTTGTGTTTCTAGATGACTACTGTCTTCAGCTGGCTTTGGAGCAGCTGCATGCAGATTTGCTGGCTGCCTGTGTGCAAATAAGCTGTGGGGTACCAATGTGGAATGCTGCACATCTCATCAGAGGAGTCTGAGTGGAAGATCTGTGAACAAACCCTTAGGCCTAGCTGCCATGGGTTTAGGAGGGGCAGGTCCTGCCTGACCAACCTCATCTCCTTTTACGATCAGGTTACCTGCTGGCTGTGGATGTAGTCTACCTGGACTTCAGCAAAGCCTTTGACACTGTCTGCCACAACAAGCTCCTGGCCAAGCTGGCAGCTTGTGGCTCGCACAGATTCACTCTGAAATGGGCCAAGAACTGGCTGGAAGGCTGGGCCCAGAGAGTGGTGGTGAATGGTGCCACATCCAGTTGGCAGCTGTCGCTAGTGGTGTCCCCTAGGGATCAGTGCTGGGCCCAGGCCTGTTCAATATCTTTATTGATGATCTGGACAAGGGGATTGAGTCCAGCATCAGTAAGTTTGCAGATGACTGACATCAAGTTAGGAGCAGGTGTTGATTTGTGGATGGGTGGTCAGAGGCCAATGGGATGAGATTTAACAAGACTAAGTGTAGGGCTCTAAACTTCGGCCACAGCAACCCCAAGCAGCACTACAGGCTTGGGGCAGAGTGGCTGGAGAGCAGCCAGGCATAAAGGGACCTGGGAGTACTGGTAGATAGTAGACTGAACATGAGCCAGCAGCGTGCCCAAGTGGCCAAGAGAGCAAATGGCATCCTGGCCTGTATCGGGAACAGTGTGGCCAGCAGGACCAGGGAGATTATTCTTTCCCTGTACTCAACAATGGTCAGGCCACACCTTGAGTACTGTGTCCAGTTCTGGGCCACTCAATTCAAGAGAGATGTTGAGGTGCTGGAATGTGTCCAGAGAAGGGTAACAAAGCTGGTGAGAGGCCTGGAGCACAGCCTTGTGAGGAGAGGCTGATGGAACTGGGGTTGTTTAGCCTGGAGAAGAGGAGGCTCAAGGGTGACCTCATTGCTGTCTACAACTACCTGAAGGGAGGCTGTAGCCAGATGGGGTTGGTCTCTTCTCCTAGGCAGCCAGCAATAGAATGAGGGGACACAGTCTCAAGCTGTGCCAGGGAGGTATAGGCTGGATGTTAGGAGGAAGTTCTTCACAGAGAGAGTGATTGGCATTGGAATGGGCTGCCCAGGGAGGTGGTGGAGTCACTGTCCCTGGAGATGCTCAAGAAGAGAGTGGATGAGGCACTTAGTGCCATAGTCTAGTTGATTGGATAGGGCTGGGTGATAGGTTGGACTGGATGATCTTGGAGGTCTCTTCCATCCTGGTTGATTCTATGATTCTAATACCTGTGTTCAGTCATCAGGATCTGGAGAAAGCTGTCCAGGTTTCCCTGGCTCATATTCTTGTGGATACCCACACAGAGTGAAACTGAACAAGTTATGAGTTTCTTATAGCTGCAGTGGTGGAAGCTGAATTCCCTTTTTAACTGAGAAGATCCTAAGTGCTTTCCTGTTAATGACCCAAACTGGATGTCATGACAGAAGCACATCTTTCCTGCCAAGACTAGGAAATGAAATCATTTCTCACATACCCTTACATCTGTGTGGTTCCCATTATGGCTTTCATTATCCCCAGTGACTGTCCACAAATATTTGCTACAGAAGAAGCTAGAATGCCACAGGAAAATACAAGTTAAGGCTTCAGGCAGAGCTTCCTTTGTCTCTAACCCCTGCCTTTCCATGTCCCTCTCTCTGTCTCTCTTCCTGTGCATGTCTGTATGTATATTTTATTTTCCTCTTAAAATCTATGACCTTTTGGTGTTTTGCTTATACACATGTGGCCACTTTTAGACTTCAGTCAGGCCAAGATGTATCCAGAATCACTCCATGGATTTCTGTATGGAGTGATTGGGAATAGAATCCATTCCTTAGTACAGTAACATTGTGTTCTTGTCTCCCTTTCAAGCACCATTTCCATAAAGCAGTCTTGGCAGTTGAGATCTCCATAAAAAGGAAGAGGCCAGACTGTGACTAATATTCCAGAACTTCGCACTCCAATTTTCCCTGTGTGACACAACAGAGCGTTTGGCTTTTCTGGCTTTACTGCAGAGAGGAAAGGATCCCAAAAGAAAATGCAACCATCAGCGAATGTCACAAGCAGTTACAGTGAGAAGTAGTGGGTCCACAGAAAGAACTTATTTATTTAGCCAGCCCTGGCCAGGACAAACCAGATTGGCTTCAGACTGCATCGCTGCAGATCAAGTGACTGTGTGGAGGAGAGCAGGGGTTTGCTGGTGGTTTGCTCTTTGTTTTATGCATTATCTTAGTGCTGCTTTTTCTTCACTTGGGATCCCATTAGCAGTAGATAAATTATCTTTCATTGAGCTAGCACTGAGAAAAGAAATGGCATAATGGACTAAAAGCCTTCTGTGGCTTGTGAGGAACAAGTACTTCAGGTACAGAATGGATGCTGGAATTTTCTTTTTAACCTTTCCCCCAATTCTCATAATTTGAATCTATCTCATAGTATCCACAGTAACCTTGTGAATAGCAGAAGCCTCTTCCACCAAACAGTAGGCCAGATCCAGAGCTGTCATTTTTTACTGTAAGATGGTGATTTTGATGAGAGAAGGCTTTACATTTCCTCTTATATCCAAAGTGAAAAAGGGTTCATCTGGGTCCAGTACTTCTGTTGATATCAAAGCTTGTTCTAAGCTTTCTGTATTTTGTTTCTCCTAAATCACTTCTTTAATGAACAAGGTATCACTGTACAGTAGGTCTTTGCTTGGAAGCCCTATCTGATATTCCATCATTTGGCTCAGAAGCATCCCTGCCCTCTCCTCTGTGGAAAAGATGGCTGTGAATGGATACAGTATTGGAACAAACACATGAAGTGGCACTTCACAGAATCACAGAACTTTAGAGGCTGGAGATCACCCAGTCCAACTTCCCTGCCAAGGCAGGATCCCCTAGGGTAGGTCACACAGGGATGCATCCAGGCAGGTTTTGAAAGTCTCCAGAGGAGGAGACTCCACAACCCCCCTGGGCAGCCTGTTCCAGGGCTCTGTCAACCTCACTGTAAAGAAGTTTCTCCTCATGTTGTGGTGAAACCTTCTCTGTTCCAGTTTGTAGCCATTGCGCCTTGGCTTATTGCTGCTGACCAGCAATAGGCTTCCATAAAAGCAGCAGGCCACCGTTAGGTGCTTCGATCTTTTTGGCAGAGCAGACTGAGGAGCTAGGAACAATAACAAGCAAAGTCTTTGCTCTCTGAATAACAATTTCTTGTTTTCCTCCAGCAAAAGGAGACAGGAGTCTTCCAACCAAAACAAACACTCGCATATCTTTGAGCAAAAGTCTGTCTCCTTCCTGGAGAGATTAGTGAGTGAGGACAATTTGGTTTTGTTCATGCAATCTGCATTCAGTTTAATTTATTTGTACCTGTTTAGAGAAAATAATTTCCCAAGTGTTTTGTTGCTGATCTAATACTCAGTTCAAATGTTTCTTGCATTTAATTTGAACTCCCCTGTGTATTTTTGTTACAGCTAACAGTGGCGCCAAAATTCCTGCCAAATACCTTGATCAGTGCAGATTTTGCAGCCAATTATCTCACTAAGATTTACGGGCTCACCTTTGGACAGAAACCAAACTTGAGGTAAGGGACTGGGAAGTGAAACTACAATAGAGTTCTGCCACTGCTTGAATGCAGTTGTGGGGTGATAAGAAAATATCTGATTAAGCCATGTCATTGCCTGCTTATGTTTTTTGGAAAGAAGCTGACTGTTTATTATTCTCAGCCTGAAAGATCAAATAAGCTCTCAGACAAAAACATTCCAAGGACTAGCCAGACACTTTTGCACACTAAAAAATGAAATGGTCTCCATTTTATTTGTGTATCAGTTATGAGAAACCAACTTTGGTTTCTCAAAATGGAGATGAGCTGTTTAGAAATCCCTGATATTGCTGCAGTCCACTCATTTCAGAGAAATAAAATCAGGTGGAGAGTGAAATGCTCAGTGCAGTTGAGTATAACTCAGCCAGATTAAAGCTAAGCAATTTAGCACCTTCAGAAGGAGTTCATGCCCCCAGGTCTGGTTTCAAAGGTCTCTGCTAGTTCCATGCTGTGATTTCTTAGCTGGACCTGGTGCACCTTGGTCCATCTCAAATTCACAGAGAGAATGTTGTTTCCCCAAAGTGTTTTAAGTGATCTATACAGATGCTGCAGCGTCTTAATCCTGTCAAGACATTTAGAGCTCTATTGGTAGCAATTTTTTGCATCCCAATTTGGACGCAGTTAATCACAGTGTTGTGGAAGGCTAATAGGCCTAGAACATGTCTTGGCTTGTTCTACCCTTCTGCTGATGGGGGAAGCAAAGGTGGGAGGAAAACAAAGGCTTGGGCCATTATGTCCCCTCCCAAAGTGAATAAGGGTAAGCAAGCCCTGGTTTCACCTAATGTGGTCACTATGGCAAAGTGCCATTCTGATTGATGAATCTCTGTGGCCAAGGAACCATTACACCTGGGCAAATAATATAAATGGAGCTACTTTGCAAGCAGGAGCTCTGCTCTGACAACGTGCTCTGCTCCGCCTCAGTGTGTTCTGCTCTGCTTTGTGCTTCAGTTCATCAAAGCTTTGATGTAATAATGTTTTGTGAGTAAATATTCATAAGCCTCTCTAGAACTGAATTCTATTGTGCTTACTGCCTTGGCAGAAAGGAGCCTCTCAGGTCTCCCTTGAGGGCGAGTGGCATATTGGCTGCAAGATTCTCTTTCCTAAAGAGTTAATGTTTGTTACATTGCTACTAGTTATTTCTTAAACAGGGAATCTAGAACACTTATTTCTCTCTATGTAATGCTTTCCATAATCGTGCAAAGAACCTATTATTATTAAAAATAATAATAATGTATCTGTGGTGAGATGGATAAATATAAAAATTAATAACAATATTGATTTTGGAATAAATCCTGTCCCTACCATTACACACAGCTAACCTAGCTGGGCTCCTAGAGAACTGAAGAACTCTTCATTGCCACTGAATTTGTTGAGAGCTGAGGTACTTACCAGACTTTTAGTCTTGTAGCTGAGAAGGCTGAGATGCTGCCTGCTTTCTGGCAGTGTCTCACTGTGAAAGAATTGGATTTATGCCTGTGGAGCTCCTTAAAAGCTGAGTTGCAGAGGCTGCAGTGTTTTGAGGGAGCTGGGGCTCTTTAGCTTGGAGAAGAGGAGACTGAGAGGTGACCTCATCAATGTTTATAAATATGTAAAGGGTGAGTGCCAGGAGGATGGAGCCAGGCTCTGCTCAGTGATGCCCAATGACAGGGCAAGGGGCAATGGGTGGAAGCTGAGGAATAGGAAATTTCATTTCAATGTGAAAAAGGATTTTTTCTCTGTGAGGGTGATAGAGCCCTGGAACAGGCTGCCCAGGGGGTTGTGGAGTCTCCTTCTCTGGAGATATTCAAAACCTACCTGGGTGTGTTCCTGTGTGATCTACTCTAGGTGATCCTGCTCTGGCAGGGGGGTTGGACTGGATAAGCTTTTGAGGTCCCTTCCTGCCCCTGACATTCTGTAATTCTGTGATTTCACATTAAAATCCTTGCACTTCTCCAAAGTGATTTTTCATGCCTTGCTATTCTACCACTAATTTTCCTTGAAGTAGTAATAACTCATTGGTTTCCAAGATTGCTGGTACCGAATCCTAATGTGGTTGTTTCATTTGATTTGTTTTCCCACAGCAGAGTTCATGGTCTCAGACTGATTATTTGGAAAGCAGCATTTTGAGAAAGGCAAATATTTGTAAGTTAAAAGTGCAGCTGAGATGCAGAGTGAGCAGCATTTTCGAGGTGGCTCTGACCTCCCAGCAGTGTGTGATCACAGTCATGCGTTTCCATACTGATCCTTTCCTTCCTTCCAGAAAGGTGTTGCCAAGATCCCTGCAAGTGGTAGGGAATGCAAGAGCAAGTTAGCAAAGCACACTTGGGTAATGCTTTAACCTGCCAACAGTTTTAGCTGTCTGCTGCACCTTGGGGCAAACAAAGGGAAGGAAGAAGGAATCCAAGTCAGCAAAATCCTGTAATTTCTTTTATTAACAAGAAGTCAGGTGAGTTAATTTAGCAGCTAAGGCAACGAAATGCAGGAATAAGTTCACAGAGATCCATCGTTCAATAGAGAATCAGAGCCCAAGAAGAAGAATGACCTATTTACAAAACCTGATTGGCAAAACTCTATGGATACTAAAGGCTAAAAGTAGGAAGGACAAAAAGAAAACAAGAAACTGTCTTTGTCTTAATCCCAAAGGTTCGTTAAAGCCCCACATTCTTCCAAATTGAGTGTATCTGCTGACTTTGTCAGAGTAGGAAAGAACCTGTTACCTGTGGTGTCTCCAGCCCTGATGGAGCAGAAAGGATGGAGTGGTGAGAGAGGGCCTTTTCTGAAGAGACCTGCAGGTTGGTTTTGGAAGCCCAGGAAACTCAGATTTGATTCCAAATAGAAATTAACTATCAATCAGATATGAGTGCAAACCCTCTGGAGTGAGGCCGCCACACTGACATGCTTTGTTTCAAAGCACTGCATGATCCTAGACTCAGTTTCTTTTTAAGAAGGTAAGGGTCCTTGTGAAATGTGTATTCACAGGCAGGTTTGGAGTTTGAATAGCCTGAGGTTTCAGAGAGAATTTGGACCAACCATTTGGTTTTGCATCTTTATCTCTTGCTAAATTAAAGGACACACTTTAAAAGTAAATGTTAATTATCTCAGGGAAAGGAAAGATTGAAATATGGTTTTCAGCAGCTTTCTCTTGGCAAACTCCCTCTCCCCTGCCCAGATCTCACAGTCGGTTTCTCTTTTGTTCCTTTCCCAACAGATCTGTGTATCTGCATAACAACAAACTTTCAGATGCTGGGTTACCTGACAATATGTTCAACGGCTCTGATAATGTGGAGATACTGATCATGTCCAGCAATTTCTTGAAGTATGTTCCGAAGAATCTTCCTCCAGCACTGTATAAACTACACCTGAAGGTAACAGCCACAAGGTTTTGTATTCCTTTAGGGTTGTGCCCAAGCACTGTGTGCGGATGGGAGTCAAACCACACAGCCAAGCCAGTTGGGTGCACTTAGAAACACTCTCGGGCCCATTTCCTCTGCTCTCACCTCAACAGTTGCGGTCTCCCATGTCCTTCCTTTTCCGTCCACGGGTAACAGTGTGCTTTTGCAAAGCACCAGAAATGCTCACAGTGATCAAAAATGCTTTGCTGTGCTTTCAGAGGAGTGAATTGCAAATACCTGTGTGGCAGCATTGTTCTTCTCTCCCCTGCATATAATGGTATTAATGCATTCATTATTACAAGAAGGAAGATCATTCTCCATGGCCAGTCAGGGGCTGCATTCCCCCAGCCCCCAATTCGCTTTGGCACTGGTGATGTTGGTTTTCCTAACAGCTGCTTACCCCACTGTGTTCTGGCTTTGCTCACTGACTCCTTTCACACAGACTACTGTTTCCTAGGTTCAGTGTTTTTTGTTTGCTACTGAACTGGCAATTCTGATAACACAGGGAAAGTTTGGATCTGTGATTTTTTTACTGCTACAACTTCTCCAGCCACAATGCAACAGCAGAAGTTGTGATATTAGCTAGTCTCTAGCATTTTTAATTCCATGTCATCTGATTTTGATAAAAACACTTCATCATGTCTGTGGTAGAGATCCCAGCCTCATTATCAGGGAGAGAGCTGCAATGGCAAGGAATCCTGGTTCTTCATGCTCCTAGTGTTGACAGCTCCTTGGACGTCTGTAGACTGGAGCCTGTTATCAGCCCCTGGACTTAGGCAGCTCTGTGTTGTCTCCAAGCCTTTTTTCTCTTGAAGGTTCCATTGGTAATTCTTATGAAAGTCTTGTGGAAAACAGGTTTCTCTAGCTTTGAGGAAGTAAAAGCAAACAGTCTGATCCTACAAACTTATGGAATTACTCTGCAAAGTGTGAATCTACTGGTCCCCTGCAATTTTTGGCCGTTTTTAGGTAATAATTATCTCCACAGGGGTCTCAGACTTTGAAGACTGTACTTTGTACTTCTGTCCTTCCCTGCTGCCCCCAGCTCTGCTGGAGCAGGGATGCTGAAGAGAGAAACAAGCATTTTGTTGTCAGGTCACCACCTGTCAGTAGTAGTCTTTACCTTGGTATTTTGGCTGGAAAAAACCTGGACAATGAGAAATGACAGACAACCAGTAGTGGACCAGAAGTGCCCCAGAGCACTTTTACTCTAGATGTAAAAATCTCTTTTTTTTTCTTTCACTGTTCACTGAGACTCTCAGCCAAGTGTGTTTGTGGTGGTATCCACTCTGTATTAGTTAGCACATGAGTCTAGTGCAGTCTGGCCATCACTTTGTGTGTGTGTGTATTGTGGGAAGCTTAACAAATCTAGGGCAAATGTTTCAGGTATCCTTTTAGAATTCCTAGTGCTTTATGTATCCTTTTATAATTCCAACAGTTTCTGTGTGGAATTTTTACATGGAATTTAGTTTTATGTTTTGTTTGTGAACGCTCTGTGTTGCTTCATGCCAAATAACAAGCTTTGTGCTTCTGGCAACTTTAGAACAACAGGCTAGAGAAGATCCCCAAAGGAGCCTTCAGTGAACTCACAGGTCTGCGGGAGCTGTATTTGCAGAACAACTACTTGAGTAATGAAGGGATGGACAATGAAACCTTCTGGTGAGACTGAGCTCTGTACTTGATACCTCCGTGTGTGTGCCTTCTCTGGCACAGTAGTTCAGTAGTACACTGACTGAACAAAACATCCAGTAACCCATGCCTTCATTAAAAGCCCTGTGGCATTGGGCATTTTTCTGCTGTATGGGAAGTCTTAGATTCATCTGCTGCCATTCAAAAGCAAAGCTCTAGGTGGGTGCTTTGAATTCATGCTGCAGGATGCATCACATCAGACTGCATCACTCCCTGACTGCCACAGACCAGACCATAGTAGGTACTAAGTGCCTGCTGGGAAAAGACCACCTAGAACAGTGTTGAAAGCTGGCCTCTGTTCTTCCACACCAGCCCAAAGTACTTGGGACTCTCCAGTATCAAGGGCAGTTCACTGGACGTTAAAGCCAGGCCTCCATCTTCGCCAAAGCCACGTCCCTGTTTCTGTGGAGCTCACTTGCAAGCAGTCACAGACACGCAGGTGTGAGTTCCTGGCACAGCTGCTCTCTGCTGCAGATGATTACTGCAGTAGGCGGGGATGCAGTGGTTCTGCTCAATAGCCAGATGGCTGCAAAAGCTTTGCTTCAAACTCCTGCAACAGAAATAGCCTTTGGCTGTCCTAAATTTAGCCTGGGACTTAGCCCTTCAGAAAGGTAACATTTGTGTCTCTGCTTGCATTGAGTGCTGCCCTTTTTCTCCTGAAGCATTTGGCTCACAGAATCTGTTTTTCCTGTGACTTAAATCTGTAAAGTCTTCTGAACTCCAGACTTGACAATATCAAATTTCTTTGCTTTTCCAGGCCCAGAAACCTTCTTTAATGATTTACCACAGCCACACTGTGTCCACTCCAGCTCATGTGGGGTGCACAATTTCTGTTCAAGATTTGGACTGTAGGGTACGGTGGCCATGGCTGAGGCACCAGGCACAGTCAGCAGAGGGAGTAAACATTGCTCCTTGCTCTTGTGCTGTTGTCTGTACAAACCAGCAGAGCACTGTTGGGAGATACCCAGGCTGGGGAGATGTTACAGTGAAGTGCTTTGCCCAAATAGCAGACTTGTTGGTTTAGAGCATGCTTGGACAGCTGTGACTAGCAGTGTAGTAACCAGCAAGTAATGTCTGTAATGCATCATTAGTTCCTGTGAGTCCTGAAAACTTCCTAGTCATCTGCAGTGGGTTATGTAGTGCCATGAAGATGAAAAGTCTCATTTGAGCTGAGAAACTGCCTTGAAATACAAGGCAATACAGTGCTCCTTAGTCCTGGCGTGTAATACCATTGATCCACATCCAGTTGGTATAAGTGGCTGGTCTCAGGATTTATTTTAGCTTCAACTGAGTCCATGGATTCCAGATTCAGTAGCTTACACAAAGCAGCTCTAGCCCTGACTCACTTCCATAATGCTGGAGGGTCAACAGAAGTTCATTGCCTTAGCCTAAGAAACTGAATTAGCATTTCTGCTTTTCACAAGAGTAGTATTTTATCATCTAAAGAGCAGACCTGCTTTTCAGCTTCACTAGGCACTTCCAGTGAGACAGAATTAGTCATGCCAAGGCTACCTTTCTGTGAAACTGACAGCAGAAGTCTGTGTTGTAATGGTGCTCCCATGGCATACATCTTGTGCTCTTTGGTTGCTGAAATTGCTCATGTGCTGCTATCTGACGCGAAACAGATAGCATGAGACTGCAGAACTGATCTCAGGTCTCAGGTGGTGACAGTTTGGATGTCTGTGGACTCAAGAAGGTTCTCTTGCTAGTGTGGTTGGGGAGCAGTAGCAGTGCCCAGTCCTAAAGTCTGGAGCTGCCTGTTTTGCTGTCCCTGTCAGTCTATCACAAGACAAAAAAAAAGGGCAGCAGTGAGGGCTGTGTTTGGTAAAATAGACTCTGAAGCAAAGATTGTAAACTCCTACGGGAAGTTGGTTGTTGTTTCACCACGCAGAATCTAAATGGAGAGTGTTTTCTTTCCTGCTTTCCCAAGGAAATTGTCTAGTCTGGAATATCTGGATTTGTCAAGCAACAACCTCTCACAAATCCCAAGTGGGTTACCTCGGAACATCGTTCTCCTCCACCTGGAGAAGAATGCAATTAAGGTGATTGGCAGAGATGTCTTGACCCAAATTAAGAACCTGGAGTACCTTCTGCTCCACAACAACAAACTGAAAGCCCGAGGCATCCACCCGTTAGCCTTCCAGGGCCTGAAGAAGCTGCACACTGTCCACCTGTACAACAACATGCTGGAGAGGATCCCCAGCGGGCTGCCCCGGCGGGTAAAGACGCTCATGATCCTTCATAACCAGATCTCTGAGATCAACAGGAATGATTTTGCCACCACCTACTTCCTTGAGGAGCTAAACCTGAGCTACAATAAGCTCAAGAGTCCTCAAATCCATCGGGAGGCCTTCCGTAAACTGAGGCAACTCAAGTCCTTGGATCTTTCTGGAAACAATCTCCACACTGTGCCCTTTGGCTTCCCAAAGAACTTGCAGATTCTAAAGCTGAAGGAGAATGAGATCAGCGTCATCCCAAAAGGGACTTTGTCTGGGATGACAAAGCTGCGGGAACTGTATTTGAGCAACAATAAACTGAAAATAAGTTCCATTTATTCAAGAGCTTGGAGAGAACTCAGCAGTCTCCAGGTAGAAACACTCCCTTCCCTAACCGTGTCAGTAACGTCCATGTCCTCTGGCTGCCCAAGCCCATTTGTTTAGCACCAGCTCTAGCTGTGCTTGGGCCTAGTGGCTTGGGTTGCATTGTGAGTGTTACACCCTCTGTTTCTGAAGCAGAAACAATTTGCTGTTGTATCAGAGCTGGGTGCCTCCCACTGCTGGCCAGAGTTGTGCTCCACCATGTATTACTGATTCTAGGAAATGTAAGGATCTCTTTTTCTGAACCCAAACCATGTCCTACATTTTCAGATAAACATTAGAGGATGTTGTCATTAAAACTGAATTTATGCCTTTCAAATAGCTTGTCTCCCAAAAGATTTAAGATCAGCTCTGAAGAGAGACAGCAGGAGGAAGGAATGCATAAACAAAACCACTCTTAATTCTCAAAGCCCCCACATCAGCTTAGAGTCAGACAGGCCAAGCTATAGGATTTAGCAGCTCAGCTGGCTAAGGCACCTGGATAGCAGCTAGGAGGTCTGGATTCAATCAGCCGTTTTCTCATTTGCTTAATTGTTGGAGAAAGTTAAACACAAACCATAAGGCAGGCAGGAACAATCACATTTGTACTGTGCAAAGTGACCTTTCAGAATTGTTAGGCTGGCTGAAGGATTTGTCTGCATTTCCTTCTAGGCAGCAGCCTGTTTCCTGCAGTAAAAGCTATTGCCTGGATCATATGGCAGCCAGCTAGGGTGCATCTGGTTAGGTCACTGAGTCTCAGAGCAGATCAGGACCAAGGGACACAGAGAATGTGTCCCACTGGCCCCCAGAGCATTTTCAGACTATCCGAACCTTTATCTATGTGAGGATTTCCCTGCCTGTTGTTTCTGAGAATAAACAATGGCTGCTTTTCTGTGAATGTGGATCAGCAGTGCAGCAACAGTGTCTGTAGAGCTGCTGATTTGCATCAGCTGCAGATTTGCTCCGTGGCTCTCATGATCCACTTGGCATTTGCTGGGTGCTTCCCGGCTGTGTGTATGTACATGTGTGTGCACGTGCACTTTTATCTCAGATCGGAAGTAGTCTGGAAGGCAGAGGCTGGAGAATGACAGATGCTCAACTGTTTCACTGCAGCACCTTAATAAAATGTAGGCACTGTCATTTGCCTCGTTTTTGTTTGCAAACGAAAATGGGTCATGAGACTTGCTAGGCAGCTTTCGTGTTAGTTGGAATGAGAAGCTTCCCTTCTGGAAAGGCCTGATTCAGAGCTACTTCCCATTCCTTTTGTTCTACTGTTAACCCAGAGTAATGCATTGCTGAATCAGTGTCCCTTCCGTGGTACTTACCAGCAGCAAACCCTGCTCCTGTTAAAGGAGCTTAAGTTAATAGCACATAGTTCAAATTCTGCGAGACTAACTGCATTGGTGGCTGCTGCTTTGTTCTGGAACAGCATTGCCACTCGGTAGTCATCTCCATGGCAGTGTGTGTCTATCATTTTTACCAATAAGTGCTTAGTTGTGCAATTGGTTGATGTGTTGGTGCACTGGAGTGGATTTGGCAGGTCACCATCACACATGACCCTGATCGTGCATGAACATGGCACACCCTGCAGTCCACACTGTTTCCATAGGAATCACTGAAGGCTGCCGGCCTCTGCAGTTGCCAAGCTAGATATTTACATAGCTCTGCCAGACCGGGAGTATGTGGAGAATAAACCACTGAAATCACAAAGGTTTGCAGAAGTGTAGCTTTGAATAATGTGTGACCGGTATGTCAGCCTCCTGCTGTGCAAGTGCTGCAGCTCAGGAGAACAAAACACTTCTCTTGATTAATTTCCTTGCATAACATTAACCTGAGAACTGCTCACGGCCTTCAGTCCGGATGTCTTTTTACATTCTCTCTGTTCAGGTGTCTTCACATGAGTCTGACTAGTCACTAACCTTAGCTAGTGAAGTGTTTGCAGTAGCAGCTTCCAGAAAATTGTCATGAATATCTGATGCCCAGTCAGCTTTTAATTCACTTAAAACATGCAGGGGCTGTAGCCCGGGGACAAAGGTAGAGAAATGTTGGAGCTCCTAAACAAACCAACATGGTATCTCATGTGGAGTCACCATGCTAGATAGTAGTGTGAGAGAGAAGAGTTGTCATGGCCACTCTTACCTTGATGCAAAGTAGAGGGAGATCAGATTGGCTTATGCTGTAATAAATATCACTTCAGGTTTTCCACCACGAACTCAAGCTGCACCTTTCTGCCTGCCTGACAATTGGCAGTTTCCACTCCGCGTGTAGTGTTTGCCACTTACCTGACCTTAGCAGAAGGGAGACTCACCAAGGTACCATCTGAGAGATGTAGCCCCTTTCCAAACATAACACATCTTGGATGAGCTCTGCACAAACATCTTGCCTCTGCACTGCTACCATACAGAGAGTTTTCAAAGTGCAGTTACATGTCTGTGTATTTTTACAGACCCGCATGTATGTATGTAGGTAGAAATCAGTGGATACACTCCCAAAGGAGGAGAGTGAGTGTGTGTATGTGTGTATAGAACTGGCCTTTGGAAGCTCATATGTTAGCAAATCTCTTTTTGAAGTTTATTTCATCTGTTATTTTCTCCTCCTTGCAGTCACTAGACATGGCTGGCAACCAGCTGACTTCTATCCCCTCAGGCCTGCCAGAGTCCCTAGAATATCTCTATCTCCAGAACAACAAGATCACAACCATTTCAGAGAATGCCTTTGAGTCCACACCCAATATAAAGGGGATTTACCTCAGGTAAGGTCAGGTTTCCACTTCAGCATGCAGGACTTTTTTCTCCATCCATTTTATAATTACTTATATTTTAGAAAGATTTACAATTCTAACCTTCTAAATAAGAAGCTTAGTTTGATAGTGATGTGCATGAAGCTATGTTCACCTGCTCAGGACAGACATGGGTACACAGAATGAGCTCTTCCTTCTCGGTGCTTACGGGAATGCCTTAGGCATGTCGGAGGTTCTGGGAAGTGAATACTTAACACGATGGCTTGTTCCACTGGGAGCTAGAAGTTTCCAGTCCACTTGTAGGACTACAGATTTGCCTGTGTCTCTCAGCCCTGGGTTTTGACAAAATCTCCCTCTGGTGAGGTGTGCAATGACTCATCCTGAAGCTGTGTGTCTTCTCTTGTAGCTTTGTCAGCAGCAGATGGCGAGTTACAGCTGTGACAGTTATATCACCAAGTGTAGAAGCTTCTCTGTTGCTTCTTTCTTACCTCATCAGTTGGATGAAGACTTTGTTTTCATAGGTGGCAGGTCTTTAACTTTCCTGCATATCTTGTAAACCCATAGAAATGTAGTTGGTTTAGGCAGAGATTTCTACCTCAAGAAGTGAAGCAAGAATTTGGCCCAGTAATATATTCAGCTTTAATCTGATGGAATGTTATTGAAAATATTGCTCAGAGTAATTTATGAACCCCTACAGAATATTTGGTTAAGCTGATCCAATGGATCTGTTCAGAAAGCCTAGGCTGCCTGCTGCACAAGACTAAATATGGCCTTATTTTGTCTGTGTGCAGCTCAACTCTTCTGTACTTCTGAACAGTTCTAAGCGTACCTTTTTGGATGAATTATTCCATACCAAGGAAATAAAATGACAAAATCTGCTGTAAATTAGAGCAGTCTGTCTATTCAGCTGCTCCCCTTTATGAGATTTTAGTGAAAGCTTGGATGCCAACCAGAAACCACAGACCACATTCTATATTGCTGTACAGAGAGGGGAAAAAGGAATTTCAAAGCTGTTTTGCTAACATATTTTAGAGGCCACTCCACCTAAGTTGTGTTTCTTAATGGGAGGCTATTGGTCACTGCAGCACTGTAGAACAATGATACACATTTGGAATATCAGATAGAAGAAGATTGTAAGGCTATTCAAGGTTAAGCAGTATATGGGAGAGCTTCTTAAATTGCAAATTAATTTATTTATGTGCTTGGAAACTCAAAAGAACAGATGAAAGGTTACTGCATGCTGCTTGGTTTCTAAAGGAATACTTTGTATCAGTATTTTGGGGTTTGTGGGAAAAGAATGGAACTGTCAAGAGATGATACAGAATCTGATGAAAAATCAAGTTGCAGTTGGAAGTGTGGGCTGTGGGGCAGAGGTCTTTCCTCTCTGAGAAAGAGTAAGCAGAATACCGAGAGAAAGACTTTGGCCAGGGTGTGTGTGGGGGAATTCCAGGTTTATGATTTTTTTTTTTTTTCCTTGCAGAGTACAGTCATAGAAGGGAGAATAGCAGAGGATTTTCTAGAGCTTGGTCAGTGAACTTCAAATCATTAGGAGATACCTAATTACAGGGTGCTTTGTGATGATAGAAGTGCTGTCAGCAAGCTTTGCTTAGGTACTGCATCTGCCTGCTCACTGTTCAGTACCTGCTTGCCCCTCTTTTATCCACTCAGAGGGATTTGCACTGCTGGAGTGCTGTTGTGGGTCAGCACAGAAAGTTGAGTGACTTTGTAAAATGGTTTCCTCCTAAATTCCTTATTTCTGTGCTGGATATAAACCTGAGTTTATTGTAACAGGAAGGTTCTCTTGTTTGTTTAAAGGTTTAATAAGATTGCGGTTGGAGCACTGAAGGAAAGTACCTTCCAAAACCTACAGCACTTGCAGGTGCTGGATATTGAAGGGAACCTTGAATTCAGCAACAGTTCTAAGAATAAGAATGACTCAGAAGAGGAAATGGAAGATGAGGAAGAGGAGCAAGAGGAAGAAGAACTGAGATAAAATGTGAACTCACACCACCACGTCATATGGGAGGTAACAACAAAAGTTTACCTAAATCATTACCCAGCTCTCACTCTCGTGTAAATTTCAAGTAGGAGTTTGAGCCCTGGACTCACAGGCATCTATAAAACATGCCTAGAAACTGCAGAATCCAGAAGGCTTGAGGATGTATTCCTCTGTCGAAGGCAGCAGTCAGTGTGTGCCAGTGTTCTGTCAGAGGCAGCCCATTGTGTTTCTGCCTACTGCCACAGCAGACACAACAGGTGAATATGAAGGCTGTTATTTACTAGTTCTGCTAACGAAAAATGAAAAGGTGTTTCAGGGTGGTTTTAAACAACTAGTTCAAAAGGAAAACAAAACCAAACTTTGAATCTTACTGAAGCGGAAGGCCACGTGAGCTGAGACTGGATTTAAAAACTCAGACACCTTAAAGGAAGACAGACCCATCAGTACCTGTTAAACATGGCATTAAGAACAGAACTTCTGTCTCAAGCTGGCCTTAAATCACTGCCTGCTTGGAGTGGAGGGTAATGCTATACTGAGCATATTTCTTATGGAAGGAATATCTGCTTAAGGTCACTTCTGGAGATGGATTGGCACCTTGTCCAGGACAACCAGTTCTCACCATAGCTCATGCTTTTGACTACTGCTAAGAGTTCTTGAGGGCTCATTTCTTACTTCACCCAGATTAACTGAAAGGCCTCTGTCCAGTTACAGATTGTACCTGCTGCTGACTTTGATTGCAGACTGGTAATTGAAATTAATATTTCAGTATTCCATAAACAATCTGGCCAGCTACTCAGTCTCTCCAGCTGAACTTCTTCTCAGAAGAGGTGCAGAGAGGAGGATGTTTGAAGAATACACATTTTTCCAGAAGACCGAACAGGGGTTTGCTTAATGTGTCTCTTAAGCATTTTATATTTGGAGGTGATTATGTTCAAGAAACTCCTCTTTATATTTTTGGAGATCTAACCTCCAATATTTGGGGAAAAGAAAGAAAGAAAGTTAGTTTAGTTTTATCACTAATCAGCATTTTGTCATGCAGAATGAATTGCTAGGAATTGTGCTAATATTCTGGAAAGACGATGAGGCTTCAAAAGGATGGAAGCTACTTGGAAAATCGAACATTAGAACTCCTGGCTGGGCTGTATGAAAGGATTTGTGAGAGGAGAAATAATTTATACCTCCAGACCTAGAATATATAGAACTTCTGAATCAACGCACTGGGTTTGGGGCATGAGCCACGTGTCAGCAGGTACTAAGTTTAGCATGATCTGAACGCTGCATTCCCTTATGTAATGGATTTTGTTTCTCTGATATTTTACAGGAAGGCATATGGAAAATTCCCTCTCAGCCTGTGTGTAAATATCTATAGAGATACACAGAGAACACTTAGCAAAACGTGCAATGAATTCCGCAGGAGCTGTGGTGGCGCTGGGCCAGGCTGGTGGAAGGCAGCGTGTTACAGTGTCTTATCCAGGGAGAGACCCTGAATGCCTTTCCAAAGCTTCCAAATCATCTTACACAAGACCCAGGATCATAAGGGATTGCTCTGGAACTCACAAAAGCTGGCTTTTGTTTCCTCTGTTTGTCTTCCCTCACTGCTACCATCTGTAATAGCAGTATGGGACTGTCTTGAGCACATGCCTTCAAATGCTCGTTTTGTCACTGCATTTTTAGTGACCCCTGTATATGCTGCTTTTCTTTCCCTCCACCCCAAAGAGGCTGTTGTTGACCAGGCAAGATGGATATTTGCAGTAGTTTTGTATGTGAAGCTGTATAGGAGGCACTTTGGTCATCCAGCAGCACTACTAATTCTGTGTGCAATTATTCCTCTGTTCTAACAATGTGTATATTTGGAGAAGAAAAACAAAGTAAGGCTGGATCCCATAATATTTTATCTCTGCTGCCAAAGCCTGCAGTGTATGCCTGTTCTAGGAAGGTCTGAAGATTAAAAACAAAATATCTTGTGAATACATATATATATATAAAAACAATCAGTCTGCCTTGCAGAGTTTGGTAAAGTTTCTGTCTTGCTCTTGTTTTGCCCATGTGGCAGTTCTGTGAACATCTCCAAAGGTCTGTCCAGAAGATTGAGTAGCAGACTGCTCCTTTAATATCTGTGCTAGAATTTTCCACAGCTTGTGTGGCATATCACTCTGAGAGTCAGAAGGGAGTCCAACACAGCAAAAGAGAAAAGTGAATGTGGGGTGTCTTAGGAGAAAAGTGTTAAGCATCAAGAGAAATTTCTTTGTTTAGTTCGTGGAAAATAAGGAAACCAAAGAAAGTCCTATAGAGGTACAGGGGTGGTAAGCTGCTGATTTGATTATCATGTCCTTCACCTGAGGTAGCCTGTCTGCTTCATGGAATGTTGTCTTTTGAGGATTTCTGGTTGAACACGTGTTGTTTTGCATACTGCATTCCAGGATTTACTTGGAAACAACAGTTGGCTTAATTTTCTGCTAGCTGTTTTTCCTGCTAGAGGAAAAAAAACTAGTCTTGCACTCTCCCTTAGGGTTCCCATAGCACATGACAGTAATTTCAAGCTTCCTACCTTGGACAATTCAACACCATCACAAATCATAGAAGGGGAAAGGTTGCTTCCCGAAAAACCATAAAAGCTTGGCGCTAAAAATTGCAAACCCCTACATTTTTAAATGTTAGCTACACAGCTGAGCAGTAAAACAGCTTTCCAGCTGAATTCTGGGGCAGATTGCTATGTAAAATCAGATCCGTTAGCTCTCTCTAGCATACCCCAGTGAAAGCTTTCCCTCACTTTGGTGGAACAGACAAATACATTCTACTCCTGAACAAGCTGAGAATATGTGGATTTTTATGGTTTTATGGAGAACTGCTGAATTATCTTTAAACTTCAGTCCCTTGCAATGCAATTCTGTGAGAAATCAAGTGCTCTGAATCCCACTTGAATCCCTTGGGTGTCTGTGGACATCCTTCTTCCCCAGTAAAAGCTTCAACCCCCACCAGGAGGAATGTTTTTTAACTGTCCTATAAGAGATTGATGAGAGAGAATCAAGATGAGACAACACAGAATCACAGAATCTATCTGGTTGGAAGAGACCTCCAAGATCACCCACTCCAACCTTTAAGCCTAACATAAATCATGTTCCTACATGTCAGGTCCACATGCTGCTTGAACACCTCCAGGGATGGTGACTCCAGCACTGCCCTGGGCAGACCACTGCAATGTTTGAGAACTCTTTCAATGAAGGAATATTTCCTAACATCCAGCCTGAACCTCCCCTGAGGAAGCTTGGAACCATTTCCTCTGGTCCTCTGGCTGCATTAAGAGCAGCATGGCCAGCAGGGCAAGGGAAGGGTTTCTCCCCCTTTGCTCTCATCAGACCCCACCTGGAGTACTGTGTGCAGTTCTGGAGCTTCCAACAGAAGAAGGACATGGAACTGTTGGAATGAGTCCAGAGGAGGACACGAAGATGCTCAGAGCCTGGAGCAGCTCTGCTAGGAGGACAGGCTACAAGATTTGGGGCTTTTCAGCCTGGAGAAGAGAAGGCTTCAAGGAGACCTTATAGTGGCCTTCCACTATCTGAAGGGGGCCTACAGAAGGGCTGGGGAGGGACTATTTACAAGGTCTTGTAATGGCTGGATGAGAGGTAATGGGTTTAAACTGGCAGAGGAGAGATGCAAACTAGATGTTAGGAAAGGGTTCTTTACACTAAGGGTGGTGAGACACTGGCACAGGTTGCCCAGGGAAGTTGTGGCTGCTCCCTCCCTGGAGGTGTTCAAGACCAGGATTGGAACTGGATGAGCTTTGATGTCCCTTCCAACCTAAACCATTCTGTGATGTATGTTGCTGATGAGTAGAGGCTGCCAGCTCCTCATTCTAACTTCCCCTCAGGTAGTTGTAGAGAATGATAAGGTCTCCCTCAGCCTCCTCTTCTCCAGGCTGGATGACCCCAGCTCCCTCAGCTGCTCCTCATAGGCCAGGTACTCCAGGCCCTTGATGAGCCTCCTAAAGGGCCTTTGCTGGCAGTCTGAGGCCTGCAGGGCCTAGGCCTGAACAAGTAGGAGGGTCCCTGTGGTATGCCTCAAGGCCTGGGGCCCGGGCCTGGGTAGAGCTGCCATAGGTGCAGATATTGGTGGTAGTAGTAAATATTCAAATGAGAGCTTTGAAGGCTGAAGTGGAACACAACCATTGCTTTCATGGAAGTTTCTTCCTGAGAGCTGCTTGGGTTTGGGAAGGAGAAGAACTGAAAGGTTTTAAGGCTGAAGTGTGGATAGTGAAAGTCTGAAGTCAAAAACATTCTCTTTGATGACAAGCAAGAGGACCAGGGGAAATGTTTACAAGCTGCCCCAGGGGAGGTTCAGGCTGGATGTTAGGGAATGTTTCTTCATTGAAAGGGCTCTCAAACATTAGAATGGGCTGCTCAAGGCAGTGGAGGAGTCACCATGCCCAGAGGTGTCCAAGCAGTGTGTGGACCTGGTGCCCAAGGGCATGGTTTAGTGTGGACACTTCAGTGCCACGTCGAAGACTGAACTGGATAATCTTGGAGGTCTCTTCTAACCAGATATGTTCTGTGATTCAGTTGGCAACTTCATTCCTCAGCGTCCGTTTCCACATGCTTAGTGTGCTTTGCATGCCAGCAGGTCTGAGTTTATTTGCACTTTTCCAAGGCTGTGTTTCTTCATGAGCACACACACAAAAAGAGACACTGCACAAAACAAGAGCAAAGGAGATTTTTCTGAGATTGGATATGATTTCTCACGGCAACAGCAGGACCAGCAGTCCCCAGCCTCAGCTGGCAGGAGGGGTGAGTTGTGGGGGATGCCAGTGGGGGTGGGAGGCCGGGAGAGTGGCTGTGGGGGTAGAGCAAAATTATGGTGTGTTGAGGGGGCTCCTGCTCTGCCTTGAGGTCCTGGCCACAGCATGCTCTGCTCCTTGGGGTGTATTATGTTTAATGAAAAAGATGCTTTACACAGTGAGATAAGAAAGGAAGAAAACAACCTCTAAAGGAAAACTTTTGATCACATTTGAATGGGGATGTGGTGGGGCAGGAGGAGGCTGCAGAGTGCTCCCTTGGGGGAGCAGCAGCAGCTCCTAACAAACCGCCAGCTGTAGAGCTTTGGCAGCATCTCTGTGGGGCTGCTTCTCCCAAGAGTTTCCAACTACCCTCCTTGCAGCCAGCTCTGGGTCAGAAAACCATGCTGGGCTGAAGATCTGTTAGATCATTTGAACACAAGAATAGCTGCTTTGGGAACTTGGAGATTATTTTGCTTAGCTTCCTCCCATAAATACTACAGGATTGTCCTTTAAAAGAACAGCTGGGGAAAAGATCCTCCAACTCCTGCAGGTGTTGAAGAGTTGGGCTGGCAGGCCTGCTCCAAAGACATCTGTAGTACAAATGACCTCCTCTTCTTCTGTTGCTTTGCAAGATGAATACAGGAGACTCTTTTCTGAAAAGGGTGAGGGTCTGGAGTAGCAGAAGTTAGGTATGTCCAAGAGTGAGGCTCTGGACCTGCACTGACAAAAGAGATGAGAACAGAAAGTGTCCTCCTGCCCAAGCTGTCATTTCTTCTGCTCGTCAGTGGTCCCAGCTGGAGAGGGAGACTGGAGGGATATGATCAAAACTTAAGAATGGTTCTCTTTTGGCAGTGGTTCCTGAGGAGCAGGAAGAGTTTAATTTCTGCTGCTGTTTGTTGCCCTCTTGACTGAGCCCACAAACAATTTTACAGATTTTGCTTACACAAAAATACTAAGATGAAAGACATTTTACAAATGGGTTTGATATGAAGCAGTCTCGTGGAAAGCTTCTGTGATGTAGTCCAATCTCCTGTTAATTGATTTCACTCCATAGTGTAATATTGGTGAACCTTAGTTCCTGGGTTTGGGAATAGTTGTCCTAAAAGCCTAAACATATAGTTTTATACAATAGGAATTTAGCCTTGATTTCCCAAGATATTCCATTCTCCAATGGAAATGATTTATGGAGGTCGTTGTCATTGCTTTATGATGTTGCTAATAGAAGAGCAGTGAGTAAACTCCCTAGAGAACTCCATTTCCTTTAGTGAGGAAAATATTGGTGTGCCCTGTAGCTCTGATTCATGCTGCTATTGTAATGTCAGCCAACTGTGAGATGTATGTGCAGTCAGTGGATGATAAATGTGTTCTAATAATCCAGAATATAAAGTGTTTCCATAAAAATTCTTCACTGCTATCCAAGGATGTTAACCAGGCCATCAATAAAATCTTTCTTTAAAGGATTTTGAGGCAGGCAAAGGCTGGTTTAATGCATGGTTGTCCAGGGCTATCTCAGGTTTTCCCTATGGTAGTTCCAGAATCTGTTTTTAGCAGATGATTATGATATTGCTGAGAATGTTGCTGCTGATAAAAGTTTCCACTGATTTGCAGTATATTCAGCTCCCAGTTGCAGACAAGAAACGACTCTCTTGCTTTTGTTACTTAAGATATAACTGTGTGTTTGTAGACAGACGTCAAAGAAACCAATAGATCTTTACTTAGGGTATATTTTTTATACAGGGTTCAAATAAACTTACTTAAATTACTAACAGTACTCTAGATCTTTCCCCTTCTTTGTAGGAGGCCTCTGTTTCATTTATTTCAAATGCAGCAGTGGGATAAAACAGTATCACAGTATCACAGTATCACCAAGGTTGGAAAAGACCTCACAGATCATCAAGTCCAACCCTTTACCACAGAGCTCAAGGCTAGACCATGGCACCAAGTGCCACGTCCAGTTTACCGATGTGCTCAAGACAGTAGAGTTGTGGCACCATGAGGCACCCTCATAATCCACAGCTTAAAGGATTTGGCACTGGAAGGCTCCCTTTGGTTGTTACTTCTTCCTCTGTAAAGTAAATAGGAATAACCACAGTAAATCTTTCAGTGCCAAACCTGGCAGGAAGAACTCAAGTCAGTCTTCCAGTTTGTTCCCATCTTCTTCCAGATAGAGGATGAATAAGAAATCTGGGGTGCAGAGGACCTCTGATAGCTTTTGTGAACTTTACTCTGGAGATTACTTGTGCAGAGAACATGGAATGTTTTCTCACACCTGTGAGAAAACAACTGGGAATGAGCAGTCACGGTGGAAATTCCATCACACAGTTTGCAGGATTCCTGTTTGAACTTTCTGCTAGAAGTAGCTTCAACCACAGTGCTGGGCTGATACCCTCCTGACAATCTTGTTTCTTTCCTTCCCAGATATTTGGTTAGGGAGGGGTTTTGTGTCAGAGAAATGCTTCCTTCTATTGAAAAAACTTGAGAGACTCAGATGATTCATTCTCAAACAAATATCATAGGTTTACTGATTAAACTATCGGTGACATATAAACTACCCAAATCTCTCTGCTTTGAGTTTGTTTTCAAGAAAACTCACAAAATATAGGAAGAAACTATTTAAAGCATTTAAATGGAAAAAGAAAATGGAAGATTAGGGTTTTAAATACTCAATTTGACTTGGTTCTGTATGATTTCCACATGTTTTTAATAGCTTAGTGGTAAAACCCAATAAAGCCACCAGAAGCAATGAAATCATAATGAAACCTCTCAAGGTCAATCTTGTTTTTCTTTTCATTTTGCCATTTAGCCCACAAAGTATTTGTAGCAGATGTAATGTGAGATATCTGTGAACATAAAACACTTCTTGTTTTGCTTCCCCTACTTTTTCCATTTTACTAAAATACCTTTCTTTGGGGAAAAAAAAAAAAGAAAGAAAAAGCTAGAGATATTACATCCTTATTAGGGAAGTTCAAAAGCAGCCATTAACTACAGCGAGTTTCAAGTGGTGGGTCAGGTGCTGGCTTTCATCTAGTGTGGTACGCAGACATGTACAAGTGTACACTTCATTCCTAAATGAAGTGCAGACACCTTTTGGTGGTGACAGATGACTCCTATTAGAGCAGCAGATGCAGAACTCAGTACCTTACAGAAGGAAAACTGCTACAATGGAACCTGAAGAGCAGAACTGAGACCTATCCTGAGCACATCTGTAGCTCCCAGTGGCTTGGGAGATCTAGGGGCTTTTAATGATTTAATAATTAAGGAATGGTATTGGCTTGTTCTGCTGGCATGCACGCTCTATGCTGGTTTGGAAGGAAGGACAGCATGGCCCAACACTAAAAGTCTCTGTGGGAATACAACTAAGCCTCCATCGTCTCAGGAATAGGAGAAGGAAAAGAGATGTTCCATTAACTGCAGTTTGTTCCATGCCTGTCTTTAGTGGCAGTCCACAGGCAGAAGCTTTGTGAAAAGAGGGATGTCTTGCTCCATCCCTACATCTCTAGCTATTGATGCCTTCTAATCTTAGAGGCAGCAAGGAAAAGAGATTTGGTTCTGTTGCAGAAGTGATAAACCACTTCACCTAGCAGTACTCACCATCCCATCTTCCTGGTGCCCTCTTTATTTGTTCCCTGCAATGCCACTCAGTAACAGACTGCTGTGGTTTTGCTTTGACAGCCTGTGACATACTTAAACTATTCTGTGACCCAAATCTGCCAAAAGAGTCAGCTGTGCCTAATCCATCCCCATAGTGCATCTTCTAGGATATGGAGGTGCAACCATTGCTACTTTCTAACTGAATCTGAGGTTTTGTCACTTAAACCAGGAGCCTGGCAGCTCCTGTGAACATTGTGAGCAGTGAATCTGTGCTTCCAGAGAGGCAGAAGTAGCTAATCCAAGGTAATCATGAGGCCCCCTTAACGTGTTATGTAACCTTCTCAGTCTTCAGCTGATTTATCCTTACCATGCAATACCCTGTTGAATTAGAAATCTGCTTTTGATTTGTTTATAGACAGGATACAAACCCTGCATTCTTGTGGTCACTTGGCCATGAGATCACAGAAGAAGTCTGAGACAGTGTATAATAAACTGAACTTAAGTATTGACCACCCTTCCTGTTCTATCGATCTCATCCATTTAGGGTTTTGTGGAACAAACCCTTATATAAGTTACAGAAGTAACTTCTCAAGTTCCCAAGCAGTTAGGAATGTAATTCTGTTTATTGCTCCTTAACTGTATGTGAAATTAGAGGCTACAGTGAGAAATGTAATGCATAAATTTAATTTGCAGCTTGGTCTTTAGTGAATGGGTGCATAAAATAAGTCTGTTGTGGAGCTTCTCTTCCAAATGCAGTGAAGCTGGGTATTTCTAGCTGTTACTATTGCGATGGGCTGCGTTTCCCCACTGTAAATCAGGCAACAGTAGCATCCCTGTAGAAAAAACCCACATTGCTTTCTCTCCTCACTGTACTTAGTCCTCAGATGGAAGGCTGTGATCTTAGCCAGCTTAATGCCTGGGTGGGGCAAAACCAGCAGTTCCTCATTTCCACTGTGACTGCAATGAAAGAGAGCTGTCTTGATGTGAAAGCGCACCTGGACCCTGAGAAGAGGCACACATACGGGAGTACTGAGCACTGGGCAAGATCAAAGGCAGCCTGAGCCTTTCAAATGCAGTTCGGTTCCCAGGTGACACATTTTGCTTGCACACATCAACCACCTTTTGCTAGTAGTTACCTCATTCTTATGGAAAGCACAGAAAGGACTGAGGTTATTTCCAAGACTCTCCATCTGGCTTGAAGATGAGGCTTTCTGTCTGCTTTACAAGGATTACAAATCAGTTTGCTTTTGTTAAAAAGGGGCTGAAATTAACACTGCTTGTAGAATGGAAAGTGAGAGCTCATCAAATGGGGACATTACAGCATGACTGTTTTTTAAGTGCTTGAGAATGGCTGCTACAGCATGGTGGGGCTGCAGTAATATGTTTTGGCTCATTATTTGGACTCTTTTAATATTGGGATATATATTCAGCCGACACAAATAAGTTTAGCTGCAATTAAGTGATTTAAGTAGCATCAGTTAAGACTATCTGAGAACATGAGTAACTGTGAGTAATGAGTCAGTTCTACTGACTTCTGTATTTGGGCTGGCAGACAAAAGCTCTGTGGAGTTTGTGGGATGCAAAAGTGCTCAGGTTGTGTCTCATTCTCCCAGTTGTAATTCCTGCACAAGGATTTATGACAGCGGTTCAGCACTTCAAAACTTCCTTGGCATTGCCAACATCCTCAAGAACCTCCTTTAGGTTCTCTTCAGTGATGTTTCATGACATAACAATCTGCAATGGCTTTGTTCCTCTCAGTAGTGTCTCTAGAGCAGTGCAGTTGCAACACGAGGTGACTGTCACTGGTATCAGTGTGTTAATTTGGGTTATTTGCCAAATCATTTCTTCCCTTGCTGTATGCAGTGCACTAGCCTTAATTATCTTCTCTCCCTACTCAGCACTCTCCCCTAGTGTGCATGCTTTAATTGGCTACATTCCCTTTCTTTCTAGCAGGGGGAGACAACTTCTAAATAAAGCTGACTGTTGCCAGTTAAGAAATATGTGCTTTCCACAAACCCTTCAAAGTGTTCTGTGCAAACTGTTGTAATTAGAGGTGGATTGGTTGATTGATTTTTTTTTTTAATATGAAAGCTTTGAGATTATGAAGGTCATATGTTTGTTTTTATGCTCTGCAATTAGAAGCAGCGTATTTACCAATGCAAATCTTGCACTCTGACTTCATTATTAACAGCTTCATTATTTCTGTTAGAAGGAAGTGTGATTATAGCTTGAAAATGTGAACAGCTCCATGCATGCAGATATGATATGGAACTTACTGCTAGCCCATCAAGCTGCTTGACAGCAAACACAATGAGACACAGAAAATAGCTCATGTGGAAGAATACTCACCATGAAAATGATTTTAACTTCAACATTTGCTTCTCCCCAGTTAACAGTGGTGCCTTGTGTTCAGTACAGCGTGACTGCAGTAGCAGCCAGACACTCCACTCAAAGATTGCACTGCCCTAAGCACTCAATGGTTACCAGAATAAAGACCCGAAGTGCTGTAAATCTCTACTTAGCAGTAGTTGGTACTACAAATGATAAAGGTCAGGTGAGAAACTGGTGCACTGCATTCCTCCCAGCTAAAGGGGAAGCATGCATTGATTTTAAAGATCTGGACAGTATAATGGGGGGCAGGGAGGGAGGGCAGAAAGCAAGCATTTCAAACCTGGAAAGCAAAACTGGGCTTTGAATAGGGTTTGAATGCAGAAGGCTTATTTGAAACCAGCCTGTTGATTCCATACAATATGCCTTCACACATGAGACTTCCATATTGCCTACGTGCCAGAGTGGGGCAAAACTGTGGTTTTCTTTGTTCTGCAGGGCTTGTGTAGCACAAGTGGCTGCTGTGTCTGGTCTTTGATGCTTTATCTCACCTGAAGTTCTACCTGTAGAAGTCACAGCTTCTAAGTGCTGGAGTTGGCTTAGAGCTCTTGAGATGTGACTAAGATCAAAAGTGTCAGACTAAGTAAGCTGGCAAAAGGATTTGCACTTTGTAGTTAGCCAAAGGTTGTAGGTGGCTGGAGAAGGTGGTGGTGGTAAGGCTAGCGGCACATTCTGCTTGTCAAGCAATGGCAGCTTGGCATGGCATGTGAGCAGACTCATCCAAACCCACTTTTTATGTGCAGCAGTTGTAAAGTGGTAGGTGACTGGTAGGATTTTACTGTCACTTCAGACAGTTGTGAACTTGAAGCTTCATGCTATGGTTTCTTTGTTGGCAAAGCCAGCATGCAGAGGTCCTGCCCTCTCCACACCCTGCTGTTTGCTCTTGTCCCTGTGTCATCCCTTCACTTGTGTTGACACAGCTGTCTGTTAGGACTGTGTTAAAGCCACATGTGAACTGGTTTGGATTAGAAATATTTCTCATCTGATTCTTCTTCTGGCCTCACAAATAATTTAGTCTATACAGCTAGGAGAGGAAGGGAGGCAGTGCAGGAAGGAAAGGGCAGCTGGGTAAGGATGAAGGGGACCTCCTGGAGCTGTCAGTGCTCCTAAAAGGAAAGCGTGACATGCTGTGTTTGTCAGCTGTTGTTTCTGCCCATTCAGAGAGGCACAGAGCAGCCTCATCTCTCCCAAACACACTCATTTAATGGCAGTCTGCAGAGCAAGCCTGTTCTAGGACTTGCTCAGGAGTAAATTGTCCTGAATAATTTCAATTCTTCTCTGTTTTTTGTGTTCTGTGGTTGTTGTTTTCAATCTAGGATCAAATCAGGAAAACAGTTACCAACTGTAGGTATTTTCAAATTAATACCTAATTCCAGAGGGCTTACAGACAGTAAGATGTGTATTTATTCCTTCTGGCTTTACCACTCCATAGTTCAACTACTCATAGTAAACCCTTCTGAGGCAATTAAGTAGACCATGACAAAATAAATAGTCTGAGCAGGAGCCCTCAAAGCAGAGGTGCACATCTCAGGAAACCCATTGATCATGTGCATGAAGGCCTTTTGCTTCTGGGGAGTGCAAAACCTGTACTGTCTGACTGGGTTGTTTTGTCTCTGCAGATGAGAGAGGCATGCTACAATACCAGGCACATGGGGTCTGAAACTGATATGCCACAAATATCTGATAAATGTAGTGTGTCAAGTGTGTGACCTCTAGGTCAAATCCCAGCTTCTGGAAGGTTTTTCCACTTCCACTCTGCATTTTGGCAGAGAAACAAGAAGACAACAGTAGCAGAAGTGCACAGCCAGCCTGGGTTAATGGCAGGTTTATTAAAAATGTTATCTATCACAAACATTTGAAACATACCCAGCAAATTTTATTGTAATGAAAGATTCAGTAGAAAGGGAGTGTCTGTCAGTGTAGGCGAACCATTGAATTCTGAGAGAGAGCTAGCCACAGCAGACTGCTCACAAAGCCCCAGCATTGCTCAGCATCATTGGGTTCCAATTCATATTCTGTCTGCCCTTAGCATGAAGCCTCTGGGTCACAATCTTGAGCTTTGGGTTTACACACATTTACAGTAGGACAGATGACAGGAAGAGGACACATTAGCACCAATGCCTATGGATTTGGGCTCACATCACCTCTGCCACAGCCTGTGCATGGTGCTGGCTCTCCTGGAGAGCTAGGTTACAAAAAAAGGTTGTAAGTCTGGCACTTGGAAGGCAAACTGCTCTGCAGTGACCAAGGAACTCTGTGCTACGGGTCACATCTGACTGCCTGTCTCTGAAGGCTGCCCACCAGAGTTATCTTCGTGTGCTTTCTTGCAAGAATGCCTACTTTGTTTTGTCTCTGCTCAAAGTGTTAGGTAGTAACATACATAACCCCCTTGAGACCAGGAAATCAGTGTGATTTCCTTACTGCTGTTCTAGAGCTAAGCACAAACTCTGTAGTTAGCAAATATTATACAAAATGAGTATCTTTAGCAGTTTTGGTGACAATGTTCACATAGCAAAACTTCTACACAAATACAGTGATCAGAATTATTGATACTCACACACACAAAAAAAAAAAAAGAAAAAAAAAAGAAAAAGGCTTTGGTTAGAAAATCCAAAAGGGTCACATAAAAAACAAGCTTATAAAAAAGGAAGCCAAAGGAATGTCAAACACTCTACTGGAGTCAAATGAGTGCATAATGAGCCATTAGTTAGTTTCCAGTGGTCAAATCTTCCACCTAAGAAGCCCACGTCTCCATCAAGCTGTGTGCCTTTCCTGACATTCACAGCTGGTCTGCTAGCTCCAGTGCAAGCAGGGTGGAGATAATCCCACATTGTCTTGTTCAAGGCAAAAAGTCTCTTTTCCAGCTGTGAGGTAGAAATTGGGTAACAGGTCACTGGGTGCGAGACACCACTGAGTGCAGCAGTCACACATTTGTTTCTAGTTCATTTATTTCAATAGTGCAGTGGTCTTTACTGTTGGATTTCTTGGTGTGGTTCTCCACTGGTTCTTCTTGCTCCACTTGTACAGGTATATGGTGCTGAAACCCCTTCACTGTTTCTGGTCCATGAGCTTCATTCATGGTCTTCACACAGCCATTTCTCTGGTAAGCCACAATCTGATGGATGTTAATAGGCTTAGTTTCACAGATCAATGGCACCTATGTGAAAAGCATTAAGATCTGGAATACTGCCACTGTTTGCTGTATATGCCAGGAGAGGAACTTTGACTTTGAAAGCCTGGGGGCTGTTTTACATTCTCTGGGATTATCCAGGGCCTCCACAGACTTCCAGGACCTGTTTCTCATATACACTGAAGCATCTTTGCACCATCTGGGCAAACTGAAGGTGTCCTCTGAGCATGTCAATGTGTAAACTCATACTCACAGTACTAAGTGCTTGCATCAGTAAAGTGATGTTAGCAGGGCAATTAAAGACTAGAGTTTGAGGGCTAAGTGTGAAAGGTATAATCTCAATGGCCAGTATGCTGAGCTGGGAGCACTGCTTGCTCCTAAATGCAGTTACACAAATCAGTAGGTCATTTACTGTTGCCTTCTGTCTTTCTAACCCAATAAGCTAACACCTGCCTTTTCAGTCTGCAATGTTTTAAAAGAAATAAAAGAAGATTTTATTGACTGATTCATAAGTTAAATATTACCAGATGCTCTGGTGGAGGAAATAAGACATAAAGGCTGGCAGAGAAAAAAGGTGGGCTTGCAGCTAAGATAGTTTGGCCTTTGGGTATCCACTACTAACTCCACAAATTATGCAGCCAAAACATATGGCAGAACAAGGGGCTATTTTAATGCAATTATAGAGTATGATGCAAAGAAAAATCTCATTACAGATGACTAACTAATCCCATAGGAGGGTTTTTATATTCTTGGAACATCCCTTCCCGAGTTCTGAGTGAGTGCTAAATGCAGCAATGAAATGTGGGAGGCCTGTGTTCTGCAGGAACTCAGACTACACTTCTGGCTTCACAACAGATGACATACCTTACCTTTTGGAGTTGTGTTTAGGCAGTTTTGTAGCTACCTATATGTGTAGCACACACATTCAAACCTAATCTTATCATCAGGTATTGCAAGTGCTAAGTAATTCAGAGGATAAGACCTTTCTATATAAAATGTGAAAGAGCAAGAACTGTAAATGCATGTTGCAGGAAGGCCTGTGAACGGGAGTTACCAGAGAGACTTTCTGTAAACCAGGAGGATTAATAATAGGAATAGAACTTAGCTATTAATACTGCTCTCCTACATGCTAGGAATGATGCAGAGAAATGAAACATGCCCTGTGAAAATCAGTCCTAGTGAAGAAATACTTCCTGCTTAAATCAGTCTGGTTTTGTGGAAGAAAGCTGCTGAGAGTCTGCCATAAGCTGAAGTGGTTGGAAATTAGTACTTCCAGGTGTGATGGGCTTGTGGAATTAGAAATCTCCTTTGTCAAGGGAAGAGCATGAGGAGTTCTTGGTATAAGGAAAGACTGAATGATGCATGCCAAGGAGGGAGGTAAAAAAGAGGGAGGCAGGGGTAGAATATCTCAGTATATGTGGTGTATGGAATGAGATCTAGGGAAGGAAAAAAAAGATGTAAGAAGGGACTTGTACTGAAAGTAGAAGGCATGAAGGTGGCTGAAAATGCAGTCTAGAATGGAGCAGCAGTGTGCTTGTGCTGGTTCAGAAAGGCAATTGTTGCAGTGGTGGCTTCAGGTTTTGCTAACACAGAGGCTTGAAACACCCATGGTAGCTGCTTTTGCTGATATCTATAGATACCTTTACCTCCTCTTACAGACTCCTTTGTCCTTGCTCTGTTGCTGGTGACATTTTCAGAAGGACAACTTAGTGGCCAGTCAGGACTTGGGTAGTGCCTGTGATACTCCAAGTCCAGCATTTACAGGGTAGTGCAGCTGCTTCTCCTGCTCCCAGCTCTGCTGGATGGTAAGCTTGGAACTTGAATAGCTTTCTGCATGACCTCATGGAAAAGGTCCCCTCCACCCCACCTGCCTGAGCACAGAACATTGCTCAGTTCTGCCCTGTCTCTGAACCCCTTTTCTAAATAGGGTGAAGCAGCTGTGGGCTCCATGCTGTAGGATGGCACTGCTGGCACCCCTGCTCCTGCCATAGTTACCTCGTCCCCATCCTTGATGAACTCCTTCCGGCAGATGTGGGCCATGATCCCTGCAGCCAGTGCATCCCCCAGGACATTGATCATTGTTCTGAACCTGTCCCTGGAAAATGGAAAAGGAAAGGCAAGTTGCTGTTATTTGGGTACATTCCTCTGCCCCACCACTGCATCAATCGTAGCTGAGGGCCAGTTTCACTTGCTTTGAGCTAATGAGCTCAGAAATAGTAGGGAGAAGTTTGGTACAGGGCTGCCACATTTTTAACTGAGCTAACCAGAGCTGCTATGCCTCCTTGTAAATGCAAGCTGATTTAGCACTAAAAGCTTTCATGCAGCAGCTCAAGACCGCATTTATGTCTGAGTTTTTATGTTAAGGTCCACTATTAAGGCCTGATTTGGATGCTGCTGCTGCAAATGTCTTAATGCAATAAAAGCAGAGGAGCAGCCAGTGCAACCAGAACCTTCTGTTAGTTATCAAGGTTCCAGTCTCAGCAACCTCATATTATTGTAGAAGTAGAATGTGCAGAATACAGTCCAAATTACTCAGAAGAGTGCTAAATAACCCCACTCTCAAATGGCCCTGACCATATTTAAATTACTCTCATTGCTATGGCTACCAATGGCCCTTAAAGAATCTCAGCTTTTCCAGTTTAAATGTCTGTGCCTGTCCTAAGTTTGTATATTTACAGCTTCACTATTTTGCATGTATTAAGGAATTATTTCTTCCACCTTCTATCCACTATTTAAATACAGACTGCTAATGTGCAACAGGAAGTGGCTGCCACAGTCACATGTTGTGCTTGAAACAGCTTGGACTCAGCTACTAAAAATGGATGAGATTCCAGTGGCCATTTGTGGCATTCAAGTGAATTCTATCATATTTGTTCCAAGAGGAACATACACCTCTGAAAACTCTGCCATCTTACTAACTTCATTTATAAATCTGGGTTATAAAATAGAGGGTCAAAAATCTCCAGATGTTTGGCTTATTAAAGTCAGTGACAGTCCAACATCAACAGTGCCCAGATTTCTGATCCGATATCTTAATATAGGAAGTCTGAAGCCCTGTCCTGATTCTTTTTTCTTTCAGACAGTTAAGGCATGTGCCCTACGCATGCAGAATTGGAGCAGCTGCTTGCTTAATTACCATGCAAGTTCCTGCATGGAAGGTTATTTACAGTTGCAAGTACCCCCAGCTATAGTATTCCACAGCCTATATCATGGCTGTTGACTTGAGGACCCAATCCTGCCCTTATCTGCTGAGTCCATTATTCTAATTCCTGCTGTTCAGATTTTGGATTTTACTTTCAGGAAAATTCCCACAAGAATATGTTAAGCAGGAAAAGACACTGTAACAGCAAACAAAAATAGACATCCCTGTCATACACAGACTGTTTTCCTTGCTTGATCATCAGATTTTAATTCTTGGAAAGACATTCTGAGTTGTTCACTTTGGATTGTGCCAAGAGTTGAGAAGAAGCTGTAGGAGCAGAGATCAAGAGTTTGGGCTCCCTTTTGGGCTCTGATGAGCATTTCTTGAAGACAGAGTTTTTCTGAAGAATGAGTGCACCACAACGAAACCCTGCACCATGTATGTGTAGAACTGCACCACACACCATGGCCATTTCTCCACTAAGAGGCCAAGCTGCTGCTATTTCAATGCAAGCACATGAGTCAGGTGTTGCAGTGCTATTTTAGCTTTAGATTATACTATCAAAGATGCCAACGTTTTCTCTTATGTTTAATAAACTAGCTGAGAATGTTTTGATTTCCTCCTTGTATCCCCAGACATCAGCTGAAGGTACAAAGCTCACATGCCTCTTATGGCTGCCTAAATGAGTTGCAGTACCTGCAGTGCAGTGTAATGGGGATTTCAGTCTCATGAGATCAGCCTTTTTCATACTCTAGCACTTCCAAAACTAATACTGAAAATATTAATCGTGTCAACCACGTTGACACTTTGCATCTGCAGGCTCTTGAAACCATCAAGTGCCAAAACAGAGAAATACACTTTTTGTATGAAAGGTCATCCACAGAAGACAGAAAACTGGATCTGTTCCTCGCTCACTTTTTACTACCATCTGGAACTACAGCCTGAAAAAGTTCTCTGTCTGTTGTTTTGAGAAGTTCTGTCAAACAAAAAAAGCCTCGTTCCCATGTATGCTGGAAGGTTTACTGGAAAAACAGGGAAAGGTTGATGGTGCAAGAGCTGGGTGAAAACTGAGCGATGCAGAGGGAAAGGCTTTTGTAATACAGCTTGAAATACTTTAATTTGGTTGTGCTTCATTAACTGTTGATTTTCAGTGACTAGCATTAGAAAGGCTGCTTCAGCAGAATCTGAACTGCCGTTTCCAAGTTGAGGTGTTCACAGCAGATGTTATTTAGCCTTCACAGAATAGTATTCCTGATAATCTTCAAATAAAAAGCCTTAAAATATGCATGCAACACAACACTCATGAGTAATAATAATGACAACAACCACCACAATAACGATATTACACTGAACTGGAAAGTAAATAATTTCTTCTCATGATTCTTTGTACAAAAGAAACCAGTGGCTTAAAATGGAATAACATAGGATATGTAACGGAATTACCTTCGAACACATTATTACCCAGAACCTTGCTGTAATTAAACTCCACTGTGTTAATAGGGATATACCGTAGAGGTTGAACAGAAAAGAGTGTAGACTCTTTCCTTGTGGATGCATATGCTAGTCGTGTAGTTAACTGAAATGCTAATGAGCTAGAGATGAGGATCTTACAATTCACCTTCCTAGACTATTCAACATTGATCAAATTATAGACTTTTATATACAAGTAAAGAGTTTGGATCAACCACTCCTTATGAACTTTCAAAATGACTCTTCTCATGAGTCACCCGATTCTCTTTTGTTCTGCATTATGTTTTAGCCTTTGCTTCTGCTGTTAAATCCTCAGTGATTAGCTATGCAGCAAAATAACCTCCCTCCAGAATGGCTGTGCTTGCAAAGTGTGGAGCTGCTTCCCTTGTTTGACTATCCTTCTGGATAAAAATCCTTCTTAAATTTACCCATGATCTGACTTAAGGTAGTTAGTTAACTTTGCTGCTTCATCCTCCCTTACATCAAAAACTGGTGTGGTGATCTTTTTCAGCCTGCTCTGGTTTTAGGCTAAACAAACTGCAATGCTTCAGCCTTTCCATGTAGCTCCTATTGTCTATGTCCCATCTTGACTCTCTCATTTGTCGATGTCCTTTTGCAATATAATGCCCACTTGGAGTGCTTTATCTGAGGCCACCTTAGCACCATTTCAAACCAGGTAATTGCTTCCCATGCCTTTTATGCATACCTGTATTACTACAGTCCTGGAGATCATTTGCCCTTTTAGCTTAATGTTACTTACAGTGCCCAGTCAACAGCAATAATCAGTGTGATGTCGTCTGTTGGGAGCCCAACCGAGGTCAGAACAATGACCATTGTCACCAGGCCAGCTTGGGGGATCCCTGCAGCACCTATGCTGGCAGCTGTTGCTGTGATACTTTAACAAAGAAAGAAAGAAAGAAAGAAAGAAAGAAAGAAAGAAAGAAAGAAAGGAAGGAAGAAAGAAAGGAATGAGTGATACCTTGGCCTGCAAGAAGCCATACAATGTTTCTACAGGAGCTTTCCTAAACCCTTATCCTTCCTTCACAAGCCACTGCACACAAGCGCCAGAAGATTGCGGCCAGAGGCCAGGTCAGAGAGCAATAACACGCCAAACTGCCTGCCCAGTGCTAAACTCTCATCCTGTATCTTTGCCACCTTGGCACTGGTGGAGCAGTTGTGCTATCTCTTAATATCACAAATGCAGAGAAAGGAGGGCAGCCAGGCTGTGGGCTTCTCTGAGCTGTGTCAGCTTCTTGTGGGTCATGGCACCAGGCAGCACCGTGTGCCATGAATCTGCCAGCACTCCTCATCACTGCTTCAACCTTGGCAGTATTGCTCCCAGCAGACATCTCTGAGGCATTAGCAGCAGTTCCTGTGCCAGACAAATCCATGTCTGCTGCAGCTAGGGCCATTAATGCCAACCCATCACCAAGAGGCTGTGAAGGCCTTGAATAGCACAAGCTTTGCATGCTGAGATTTAAATATGGAGCATGTGTGAATGTGGCTGCACCTCTTCAGTTTCTGGAAAGTATTTTTACTTGACTTTCACACCATTTTTTCATCCAGGCAAGCAAAAATGAATGGAGGACCAAGGCAAAAGTGGACCTGGCAGGCTTAGCATTTTTTCTCCTAATGCTGTTATTAAAGGAGGGATTTCATTCCTTTTTACAGGAGAAAAAATGACTGGATATATTCATTTCCACCCATCTGGCCACTTGCAGGAGCTGGGCCATCCAGCAGAAAGGCCAAACTCAAATGCTGATGAATGTGAAAGGATGACACAAAGCACACAGGCTGATAATCCGCTGCACCCATCAGCCTCAGTGCCAGAGCTTTTGGCAGGCAGCTAGGTCTCATTAACTTCTTAGGGTGGAAAATGAGGGTAACAGGATTCATCCATATGGCAACTGAGACACAGATATCCAGCTGAACAACGTACCAGCAGGGCAGCATAAGTATTTACAGCTAGAGCTCTTTCCCCCATAGGGAAAACCAAATTTGCCTGTGGGTGTGATGAAAGAAAGACTTAACACTGCACTTTGGAAAAGCTGGCTTGTATAGCATTGTAACGGAACGCAGAGAGAAAGGAAGGGGCACAAGCTCAGCAGGTAAATGCAATGACCACTAAAAGGGTTTGAAGTCAGTGCTACACACTGGCTATCTGACTAGGGCTGCCTCTGTCTCTTCAGTCAGTTCAGGCCATAAAGTCTCATGACTTCATCGGGAGCAAACCCAGGAATGTTCAACTAAGATTGTACAGGGAAGCTCATCTACTATTTCATTCAATTTTGACCTTAATCTAGCTGCTTCTTCCCTTGATCTGCTAAATCAATGGGAATAAAATCTTTACTCTCTTTTTCTGCTACATCTAGATTTGCATAATCACAAGTCTCTGGGTCCCAAACTATTAAGGTTTGGGGCAGCTCTGGCCCATAGAATACAGTTAGAATTCAGCTTCAGATATTCAAGGTACTGAATTCTCTGTGATTTTCCATTTATCTCCTTCTTTTGCAAGTCTTTTTATTTCTTTTCCTTCCCTAGACTTTTCCAATTTTCATTTGTATTTTCCTTCAGCTATCTTTAATCCTCTCTGGTCCATATGTACAAGCAGTTAATGTGGGGAGTGAAAATGAAAGGATAAAACAGAATCATAGAATCATAGAATGGTTTAGGTTGGAAGGGACCTCAAGGATCATCCAGCTCCAACCCCCTGCCATAGGCAGGGACACCTCCCACTAGAGCAGGCTGCTCAAGGCCTCATCCAGCCTGGCTTTAAATGCCTCCAGGGAGGAAGCATCCACAACCTCCCTGGGCAACCCGTTCCAGTGCCTTACCACCCTCACTGTAAAGAACTTCCTCCTAACATCCAGTCTAAATCTCCCCTCTTCCAGCTTAAACCCATTCCCCCTCGTCCTAACATTACCAGACCTTGTAAATAGTCCCTCCCCAGCTTTCCTGTAGGCTCCCTTCAGATACTGGAAAGCCAGGGTTCTGATAAGAGAAATCTAGGACTTATCTTCTTCCCACTTACTATCACCCTCCTTCTCTTTCATTTCTCAAATCACCATTCACTACTCCACGATGTGTGTAATTTCTGCCCATCCTCTGGGCCTAGATTTTAGCACAGTATTTTTCAGAGAGAGATTCTGAAGCAGGGCCTCATATGGCCACAGTTTATTTCTTCTGATTCTAGTCTAACCAGATCTTGCCAGAAGCCCCTTAGCACACAGTGTCATCCAGGTTTAGTTTCAGGACTCTCCTCTTCTTCCAGTCCAGTAGAAGACAAGCAAGGCCCAGAAGAGTGAACAGGACAGTGATGAGGTCACATAGTGGGTAGGTAAGAAGATTTCAAATGTGTTGCACAAGGCTCTGACTCTGAGCACTATCTTTCTAATCATTTTTTCCTTGCTGGACACCTGCAGGTCTCACTCCCTGGGGCATTCTTTGGCAGTCCCAGAAGTTATTCTGGCTGCAGCACTACCTACTGCAAACATGGTTGCTTATGAGGTTTTCTGCTTTAAACAAACAGCAGAGAAAACATTAAAAAAACATGAGTGAAATGACTTGTCCTGACAGGAGCAGGTGTCCTCCTTTCCTGTTCCCCTGCTCCTCCAAGGTCTGACAAAGAGCCTTCTAACACACACTAGTCCCTGTTACCTGATACAGGAGCTCTAGTTTTGCAATTTTTTTTTAACCTTTTTCTCTCACGTAATGATGAAAAGCAGGCTTAAAATTGAAAACAATTCTGACACTTAAAATAGTGTTTTAAACACTAATACTAATAGCAAAATGTACCTGTTCTAGTCAATGATCAATGGCTTGCCTGAAAGTAAAAATGAGGCAGCTGTCCTCTAACAGAAGCACATTTCCTGGTGCCCACATGTTTCATTGGTCAGGAGGGCTAGTGCCATCCTGGGGTGTACTAGAAGGGCTGTGGTTGGTAGGTCAAGAGAGGTTCTCCTCCCCCTCTTCTCTGCCCTGGTGAGGCTACATCTGGAGTATGGTGTCCAGTTTTGGGCCCCCTAGTTCAAGAAGGACATAGAACTGTTTGAGAGAGTCCAGCACAGAGCCATGAAGATGATGAAAGGAATGGAACATCGCTGTTACGAGGAGAGCATGAGGGAGCTGAGGCTCTTTAGCTTGGAGAGGAGACTGAGAATTGACCTCATTCATGTTTATAAAGATGTAAAGGGTGAGTACCAAGAGGTTGGAGCCAGGCTCTGCTTGGTGATGCCTGATGACAGGACAAGGGGCAATGGGTGGAAGCTGAGGCACAGGAAATTTTATGTAAACACGAGGAGGAATTTTTGACCTGTGAGAGTGACAGAACATTGAAACAGGCTGCCCAGGGGGGTTGTGGAGCAGCTCTCCTATGAGGACAGGCTACAAGACCTGGGTCTCTTCAGCCTGGAGAAGAGAAGGCTTCAAGGAGACCGTGTAGCAGCTTTCCAGTATCTGAAGGAGGCCTACAGAAAGGCTGGGGTTGGACTATTTACAAGGTCTTGTAATGACAGGATGAGGAGTAATGGGTTTGAACTGGCAGAGGGGAGATTTAAGCTGGATGTTAGGAAGAAGCTCTTTCCAATGACAGTGGTGAAACACTGTAAGAGGTTGTCCAGGGAGGTTGTGGATGCTCCCTCCCTGGAGGTGTTCAAAGCTAGGTTAGATGAGGCATTGAGTGACCTGTTCCAGTGGGAGGTGTCTCTGCCTATGGCAGGAGGTTGGAACTAGATGATCTTTGAGGTCCCTTCCAACCTAAACCATTCTGTGATTCCGTGGTATCCAAGACCTGCCTGGATGTGATCCTGTATGATCTAGTGTGCCAGTTTGAGCCTAGCTAGAATATTTCTGTGAGAAGAATTAGATTATAGGCTGTGAAAAGGAGACAATGCTGATGTCTACTTCACTCATAGGTTTGCCGAGATGTACAAAAACAAGAACACAAACGTAGATAACAGAGTTTGCTCTCTGGTTTTGGGCTGCACTTCTCTCTCTCTAAACTGCGGTCTGTGTGACTAATCCTTCTGCTTCCTAACCCTCCTGGCCGATCTTCCAAACTCACCTTGAACATGCGATAAAGTCTGAGATAAGGTAGAGGGGTGGAAGGGTGGTTGGGAGCCCCTCCTGGGGACTCAGGTTTCTGGGAGGGCTGTTGTGTTTCTGTATTACCTTTTTAACTTGTGTATTTCTGTATATAGCTGTATATACTGTAAATATCTGCTTGAATATTGTGCTAAGCTGTCAATACAGCTTCATTTTTCAGATTTCCAGCTCGGCCGAGTCTAGTCTGGGTGATTTTCTTAAGTGGGAGGTGGGATGGGTAACACCCAAACCATCACATCTGATATAGGTGATCCTGCTCTGGCAGAGGGGTTGGACTGGATGATCTTTTGAGGTCCCTCCCAGTCCTTGGCATTCTGTGATTCTATGATTCTGTTGAACAGTACCAGTATGATTTCTCCTTGTACAGTTCCTGCTTTCCGCATTACTTAGAACTAACTATCCTACAGGAACTCCATCCTTGGGGAACGGCAAAGGTGGGCTTTGTTCTGAGCACTGCCTCATGCTGCAATTGTCAGTGTCAGGCCCAGCAAGAGCAGCAAACAGCAGCACGTGGAGTCTGAGGCTCTCACCTTATAGTGATGATCTGCCCGAAGTCCAGCTCATAGTTGTTCACCTGGGCGATGAAGATGGCAGCCACGGCCTCGTAGAGAGCCGTCCCGTCCATGTTGATGGTGGCTCCCACGGGCAGCACGAACCTCGCGATCCTCCTGTCCACGTGGTTGTTCTCCAGCAAGCACTTGAAAGTGATAGGCAGTGTGGCTGAGCTGCAAAGCAGCAGAGCAGCGTACAGTGAGTTGCTTTTATTTCTAGGGAATTGAACAAACTGTCATGAACCCTTTCCAGGAAGGGTAAGTTTTACACCAACCAGCTGAGCACTGCTGCTTCCTCCTTGGTCTACACATTCTCTGACCTGCAACTTACTCCTTTGGTGGGGGAGGATAAAGACAGCCTAAAGACATTTACTGCAAATTTTGCTTTCTCAGAATTAAAAAATGCCATCCTCTCTTCCCTCCTTCTGAGAGAAAGAGACAGAAATCCCACAGTGGATTTCTCACACACGAGACAGGAGAAACACCCTGCACAGCTTATTAGTACAATCTCTGCAAACTGTTGTGCACTCCTGGTTTGCAAAAAAGTTTCCTTTCTGGCCTTCTGAGATAGAAACCAATTTTTAAATAGCAAGAGGAATCATAAATCAAGGAAGGGTTATAAAATAAGGAAGACTCTTAACTTACTGTAATGAAAGGCTATATCCTTAGAGACTTAGTGAATGCTGACAGTAATTACATGACCAATTTATGCAGTGATGGCAGTGAGAGTTTACAAAAGCTTGGAATGCTGCTTGGGTTGAGCTCTAAAATACCCCAGTGGGCAACAGCTCTGACTAAGAAACTGCTCCTGGCCACAGAATGCATTAATGCAGTGACATGCACCTCATGCAAAAGCAGTGTAGGGAAAGATCTCACCAGTAGCATGCCTAGGCAGAAAACCTGCAGACCATGCTCCTGTATTCAGCCATTTACAACCCCATTGCTCTCTGAGACAGATCTGCCCATGCCCCTTGTGCGATCACAGAAAGAGCGATTGGCCATTGGAATGGGCTGCCTGGCGAGGAGATGGAGTGTTTAAAAGGAGAGGTGTTTAAGAGGAGACTGGATGAGGGACTTAGTGCCATGGGTTAGTTAATTACACCGTGTTAGGTGACAGGCTGGACTTGATGATCTCAAAGGTCTTTTCCATCCTGGTTAATTCTTCGATACTATGATCAGACAGCAGTCAAGTGAATGCAGGTCAGGTCATCACATGTACAGATGTGAAGGAGATGTAAACATGCATGTAGATGGAACATTGTGGAATGCAGTGGAATTCCAAGGTTACTTCTTTAAAGACATAAGCAGTTCTGGGGGAAGTATCAGCATCATGATACTGAGGCCTTTAGTATTTATCTGTTCTCTTGTGATCTGCATGCCTCAAGTCACAGAATCCAGCATCCCACTAGTTTGGGCCGTTCAGCAGTCTGGCTCTAACATCTTATCATGGAATCATAGAATCATCTAGTTCCAACCCCCTGCCATAGGCAGAGACACCTCCCACTAGAACAGGTTGCTCAAGGCCTCATCCAACCTGGCCTTGAACACCTCCCTGGGAAACCTGTTTCAGTGTTTCACCACCCTCACTGTAGAGAACTTCTTCCTAACATGCAGTTTAAATTTCCCCTCTGCCAGTTTAAACCCATTACCACTCATCCTGTCACAAGACTTTGTAAATAGTCCCACCCCAGCCTTGCTGTAGGCCCCCTTCAGATACTGGAAGGTCTCCTTGAAGCCTTCTCTTCTCCAGACAGTCCTCACATGAGAGGTGCTCCAGCCTTCTGAACCACTAACTGTTCTTTGTTGAAGATAAGACATTTGACATACAAACAAGTTCTCAGTTGTTACGAAGGATGTACAAAAGCACAGAGAGATTCCAAAAACTTTGCAGTTTCGATGCCCATTTTGCAGGAATGCATTAGCAAAGTGTTTCTATGTGTAGGAATTGTCATTTTGTGTTTCTGCAAGCTGTTGTCTGAGGAAAGTAGCAGTGTTTGGAAAGGAAAAGCAGCTTTCTGCAGCAGAAACATGGAAGGAAAAGGCAAGTCCAGGCTTTCATTATGATATCTGTTTTCTGTAACCTTCCACAGTCTGGCTGGCAAATGATTTACTACAGACTGGTAGTCACTGCCCTGATAGTCTGGACAAAAGTAATTCTCTATGTACACAAATAAACTGAAAGGGCAAAGAATTGAAATCTCATTACCCTTGCTCTCTGGAGTATATTAAACTTTTGCTTTCCAACATTCCTAATATTGAATCAGTATTTACTTTGAACAGCTCACACAGCAAAGCCCCCAAAGTACCCATCAGATGGGATTTCTCTCGGGCATGTCTAACATTTTTCACACATTCATTTGTGAATGACTGAAATCCTTTATGCATTGTTTACCTTTAAACATTCATAAAATAAAAAAAAGGGGGAGGCTGAGGCTTATAGATAGTGAAAACCCTGGAGCAGCTGCAGCTGGGAGCAGACTGCCACAGGACCACTTCTAGATGTTTCTAAGTATGGCCACCACCAGGAAGCAATCACTAAACCTTCTGTTCATTGTCTCTCCTCCCTGCAGCTACTTCATCAGTGAAGGGCTTGCTTTTTGCTGTTTTCAAAGACTTCACTGAATCACAGAACGTTAGGGGTTGGAAGGAACCTCGAAAGATCATCCAGTCCAACTCCCCTGCCAGAGCAGGATCACCTGTACTAGATCACACAGGAACACATCCAGGTGAGTCTTGAATATTTCCAGACAGGGAGACTCCACAACCCCCCTGGGCAGCCTGTTCCAACGTCACACTCACAGGTCAAAAATCCCTCCTTGTGTTTACATGGAACTTCCTATGCCTCAACTTCCACCCATTGACCCTTGTCGTTGGGCATCACTGAGCAGAGCCTGGCTCCATCCTCCTGGTGCTCACCTTTACATCTTTATAAACACAAATGAGGTCACCCCTCAGGCTCCTCCTCCCCAAACTAGAGAGCCTCAGATCCCTCAGGCTCTCCTTGTAAGGGGGAGAAGCTGAGAGAGGTGAGACTGGGCCCAGCTTAGGGAAGGCTGAGGTAAATCTCATCATTGTTATAAAGGTCTGATGGGAGAGTGTAAAGAAGACAGAGCAAGGATCTCCTCAGTGATGCTGAGATACAAGAAATTCTGTTTAAACATAAGAAAAAATATTTTACTATTTGCTGAGCACTGGAACAGGAAGCCATTTTTGATGAAACTCTGTCTGATTTCTTTGGGGGGAAAAAGGGGGGAGAAAAAGGTCATCTTGCAAGTCCTTTCCACCACAGAATTTTAAACCTCAGTGTCTTTTTGGTCTGAAGCTGTGAAACAGGCTGATCCTCCAACTTGGTTGAGATGTGACAACAACCATGCCAAACAATCCTTTAATAACTGTTCCACTGTTGCAAAGGGAACGTGTGATGCTACTTGCAAGTATTCCACTTCTAACCTCTGCATTATCTCACGGAGTCAGACATGTCTTTCACTTTAATATTGTGATGTTAAAAGTTCAATTTCTAGGGCATGGATTGAGATGTTGGTTTCATTGTTTAGTAAATGTTGTCATAAAAAATAAAATGGGCAGAATGTAAGTGCAAGATGATGGAAAACACTATGGAAAATACTGACAGGAAGCACATTTGCAGGTCATAGATTCTTGTTCCTTCCTCACAAAGACAACGGCTATACTGAGTTTCACTCCAGTTTCTGACACCACATCTTTCTTAGAGCTAGCAGACTCTGTCCTAACCACTCCTATCGACAGCCCTTCCAGAGCTCACTGTTCAGATGAGAAGTTGAATTTATTACCTAGAAGTATTCTTTTAACTTTACACTACATTTGCTGTTATGTGCTCTATGCCCTTGTCCAGCCACTACAACACACAATGAGTTTTGCTCCTTCTCAGCCTGGATCTGACTTTTTAAAATCTTCTCTTACAAGATTGCTGCTTTTCATCCCTGGTTACCCTTTCACCACCTTCTTCAATCTGAATGAAATTTACCTAAATGAGATGATAATAGCTGTATGAAGCATGCTAGGCAAGGCTATCTGCTCAGCCTGGGTCATTTTTACTCATAAAGTGTCATCTGGCACACCTCAGAGACTAGTGTCTTATTTAAGGCTCTGCCTACTGGTGATTGGCAACAAACCAAAAAGGTATATTTTTAATCATTTTTCAGTTACATTAATACATAATTTCAGTGCCTGAAGAATGAATACTCTCAGATAAATACTCTCATTTTCTTTCCAGTTCAATTATGTCAAGTTCGTTTTCATCTCATGTTGGAGCAGTAACACGAAAGCCTGACATGTAACATTTATTAGGAGGAAAAAATACTCTGAAGCATTGATCTTAATCTGTTCTTTTAAAAACTGCCCTCAAGCTCTCAGCTAAGAGGAGGCATATCTTTTCCTGGCACTCACTCTAACAATTAAAAAGACATTTTAAAAGTCTTATCTCAATTTTGGGATAAAATGCTGCAGCTGCAGAGACTAAGCATCAGTTAAAGCTGGATCAGGCCAAGCTCTTACTGATGTGAGCCACAAAGCCAGTGAGTTACCATGAAGAACAGCTGCTCAGCCTGCTCTGTTTATCTTACCATTCAAATAGATTTTGATATTTGCTTCAAAAAATCAACAAACTGACCTCATCTCCCTCAGGCTAAATCTGCCTTTAATTTACACCATGCAATAGCCAAGATCTTAGTGTTTCGTAATCAGCAAACCCCTTGAAAAACTCAGGGAGTATTGTTTGTCTTTAGAGAAGAAGAAAACTGCTTCTTTTGATGGGGTGTGCCTCTGAGAAGATGCTGCTTTAATTCACTAATGATAGGGGAAGATGACCTAGAAAAATAATATTCCCTCTTGCCACTGGAATGAGGAAAGCTAAGCTCCAGAGGAATTTTGCCTGCAAGGCAAACCGTGCATTTGCATTACAGTAAGAGGTGGCAAGATCAGGAGGATGTGTTAGGTAGAAAGCGGCAAACCTGAAACCCACAGTTCTGCAGCCTGGACACCAGAGAGCAGGGCAAGGTGGGCAGTGGCAGCCATGCTGCACACACCTTACTGAGGTTTGTACCATGTCGTGGATGCCTGCTGCCAATGCCAGCCGCCAATGCCAGCCCCTGCTGGGGCCCAGGGTTTGGCCACAGGGGCTAGCTGACCAGGTGACTGGTGAAGGGATTGGTGTTAGTTATAGGGAATAAGCACATCGTGTCCTAAATTGTGCACCAAAGGAACAAGAGATCTTCTCCTCTGTCCCTGCCTCTCCAGTTAATGCCTGTGCAAACTGAAATATTGCTGGGGCTGAGATTTCTGGAGAAATATAAGGGGAGTAAAATGGGGTCAGAACTTTTTACTTTTTTTACTGGGTTGAAATGTTGTTCAGGTTCAATGAAATCACTGCCATGAGATGGCTGTTCAGTGGCTTCCAGGTTCCCTTGTGTTACATTCTTGGGCTTGTAAATTATATTATTTTTGATTCTTGAAGTTTGACTTTAAGCTTAAAACCAAAGCCTTCCACAGGTGCAGCCTAGCTGGGATGAATATCAGGATACTGATCTTTCTATCTTCTATCTTTAGATGTAGACATGAACCAACACAGAAGCATCCCCAAGAAACACAGGAATATGCTTAAAATCAAATCTTCTCCTCTAAGATGATCTGAAAATCCAATACCCACATAATGAGTGTTATATAATGCCCCTGTGGCAAGTGCTGTTTAACCAAATGCAGATGTGTTGACTGTCAGGAGAAGCAGCTCCTCTGTCCAGCTCTGATTATTTGTGCATGTTCTTTTGGCAACAGCTCAGTTATGTGCAGTATCCATTCCCTTCAGTGTAGCAAAGGTGAAAAGTTCAGCTATCTCTAGTCAAGGCACTGCTATTTGAGCAGAAAAAAACATTAAAATTGTGTTGGGCCTGTATTGGATTTGCAAAATGTACACACTCTTAAGATGGGGCAAACATCCAACATGTTCAAACCCCAAACCCTTCAGCTCAGAGCCTTTCCTCAGTACTCACCTTAACTATGGTGGCACATTAGCTTCTGATAGTAAAGACACTAAACTGGACAACAGGTCCTGAAGGAGATTCTCGACAGGCTGAGCTGCCAGCTGGTGCCACAGCTCTGTTCCCAAACTGCACCTTCTCTGGCCCTGTAAATGTGTAATAATTCCTTGCAGAGTGGAAGGGGAGAGAAGTGTTAGCTCAGTGTGCTCAATACTAGGAGGGGTGCTCTCTCCTGGGAGTCCAGAGCTCAAGAGAGTCGGAGGCAGCACAGGTTTAAGGGAAAGACGAGTTCCTAGGGTGTTCCCCACTGCCAGTGGGCACTGTTACATCACCTTGGGGTAATGAAATGGGCCTGGAGAAAACTCAGTTAAGGATTGGTTCACTTTGAAGAGACTCAGTAGATAGAGACATAGTTCAGCAGGCTGAGATACTTTCTTTACAGCTGTGCCTGATGCCTGCCCTAGCTCTTCTTACAGTGCTGGCTTTTGGGGCTCTTTCCTAGCCGCCCAACTCTCTCAGTAAGGAGCTGAGTTCCAAGAGGAGCCACAAGCATCCTACCTGGTTGGTAGTCACCTAAAAGTTAAGCTTTGCAGTGCTGATCCCTGTGATACACTCACACAGCGTGTGAGCTAGCTCACATCTGCTAGAGCTTCTCTGTGCTTCTACAAGTAACTGAGAGAAAAAGAAATAACATCTAAGAACTCTCCAACCAACCAATGTTGGACTTCTCCAAGCAGTAACATAACTTAGGTCCTCATGTAGGACAGGAAATCAAACCTCTGCATCCCTTTATAGATCTTTGGTGACTACCTATTATGCTTGTCTTTTTGCTTTATTACTATGATTGATGACACTGGAATTGGAACATTTCTAAGCCTGAAATACACCCTAAGCAACTTGACCTGAATATGATATGCAGAGAAAAGAAGGGACTTCATGATTGTAAAGTGGCTTGATAGAGAGAGAGAAAGGAGGTGAGATCAATTGAAGAAACAATGAACTGTCTTGACAAGAATGGCAGATCACTAATCAAAAAACACAAGTCCTAAATGTTTCCAGGCCAGGCCAGGCCAGGCCTAGCAAATTGGTTATAAAATCAAAAAGAAGTGCTGATGCAAAATAATAAAAATTAGGAAAAGTAATTTGTTGGGGGTTTTGTTTGGTTGTTTTTTTTGGTTTTTTTTTTTAATGTGATCATCTTTCAGGTCTTGATTAAATTTCCCTTAACAAAGGGATCTCTGGTTGTGAAATAGTTGGGGATTTTTGTTGCTTATTAATAGAAAGGAAGAGATGAGGACAATCTTTTATAGATGCTAAAGGGTAAAATGAGGATCTAAATACTTCTTTTTCTTTTCCTATAAAGAGAAACATGATCATAAAAGGAGATCAGGTTGGTCAGGCAGGACCCGCCCTTCTTAAACCCATGCTGGATGGGCCTGATCCCTTGGCCATCCTGTAGGTGCTTTGTGATGGCACTCAAGATTACCTGTTCCATGAGCTTGTCTGGCACTGAGGTCAGGCTGACAGGTCTGTAATTTCCTGGTTCCTCCCTCTGGCCCTTCTTGTGGATGGGCATCACACTGGCCAGCTGCCAGTCTTTGGGGACCTCTCCAGTGAGCAAGGACTGTTGATAAATGATGGAGAGTGGCTTGGCCAGCTCATCTGCCAGCTCTCTCAGCACCCTAGGATGGATCCCATCTGGTCCCATGGACTTGTGAGGATCCAAGTGGCTCAGCAGGTCCCTTACTTCTTCCTCATGCATTACAGGGGGACTACACTGGTCCCTGACTCCATCTGCCAGCTCAGAAGGCCAGTTGTCCTGAAGACAACCTGTCCCACTATTGAAGATTGAGGAAAAGAAGGTGTTAAGCACCTCCACCTTTTCCTTCTCCTTTGTTACTATATTCCCTGCTCCATCGAATAACAAGTAGAGGTTATTCTTGACCCTTCTTTTGCAATTAATATACTTATAGAAACATTTTTTATTCTCCTTAACAGCAGTGTCCAGCCTAAGTTCTAAATGGGCTTTTGCCTCTCTAATTTTTTTCCTACAAGACCTAGCAACATCCTTGAACTCTTCTTGGGATACCTCCCCTAGCCTTGAGGGCTAGGGGCATAGCACCAGGTGTCAGGTATCTTGTGCTGCCTCTCAACGTGCCTGTGTAATGACATGAGGCATGAAGCTCTGGATTCATTGGCCAGAACAATGATGATAGTGCCTATTGGCCAGTTTCATTTTCAAAATGATGTATTTAATGGAGGTGGTTTAGAAACCTCAACTTTCTGCACTGACCCTCCACTGGGAGCAGCATCTCATTTGTGGCTGGTTAACTGGGAATCATGACGGCCACGTGTTTGCAGCTTGCACTAGCTCAGCAGCAGCAACTTGGTTATTCTCTCCTTCCCTCTGCCTGGAAGATTTTGTATTTTTACCTCAGGATCATTATTTTACAAGAAACTTACTCAGGGACCAAAGTGTCATGAGTACATATGCTGGAGTTAATGCTAAGACTCCATAAGTATATTGGAATTTTTCCTGGTTTTGCTTTCCTATTTTCCAAGTTCTGATTGATTAAACTGTTTAATTCCATGTTTATAGGTACCCTTTGTGCAACTACTTCCTGTTGACCAAAAATCCAAAGAATCTCAGGGAATTTCCCCAAATTTTTGAATGTTAATAATAAAAAATATCATACAGAACTTAATATTTAATTATTCATAACCTATTATTAATTTCTACTACAAGTCTTAATTAGGTTGATGAAGGCAGATGTCACTTAGCTGTCATAAGTACAAAATGTGAATTTAGTACTTCGCAGTCCCTCTGTAAAATAACAACTTTAAAAATCCCAGAGCAAAGGTGAGGTAAAAGAAGGACATCAAGTCCTTTCTTTAGCCCTTTTGCTTTGCAGCTAGCAGGAGAAATAACAGATATGTGAGATTTGCTAAAGAGCTCTCCCTATTTACCTTGTGTTTCTACTTGCATTGTGGTTTCCATTGCTGCGTAACACATGGTAGGTGTAGCTGCTCCTGATGCTGGGTGAGCAGCCTCTATCCACAGCTGCCATGGAACTCTGCTTTCATGATGCCAGTTATACAGAAGTGTTCTTTTCAGTGTTGTTCTTGTCCCCACTCCACACAAGTCAATTGCAGCCCTCCCTGTCCTTCTCATGCACCACTTTACCTATGCTGGGATAGCCAACCAGTTTCATAGGACAAGGATCAATGGGTGTAAGCTGCAAGCACAGGGTGTTCCATCTCAACACAAGGGGAAACTTCTTTACTGTAAGGGTCACAGAGCACTGGCACAGGCTCCCCAGAGAGGCTGTGGAGTCTTCTTCTCTGGAGACTTTCAAGGCCTGTCTGGATGTGTTCCTCTGTGACCTGAGCTAGATTATGGTCCTGCTCTGGCAGGGGGATTGGACTCAATGATCTCTTTGGGTCCTTTCTAACCCCTGACATCCTGTGATAACCAGTTCACAAGTTGCTTCCCATTTTCACTCTACCTTTGTTCATCTGCGCTTAAAACTCACTCTGCATCCTCCCTAAAAAGGACACAAAAAGTACTGGTGCTGGAGTAGAACTTTTCCTTGAACCCTGAGCCTTTCCTTAACCAAGGAACCAAAGAGTAAAATGAATCATAGAATTCTAGAATGGCTCAGGCTGGAAGGCACCTCAGAGATCATCGAGTCCAGCCTCCCCACCACGGGCAGGGACGCCTCTCAACTATACTTGACTGCTCAAGGCCTCGTCCAACCTGGCCTTGAACACCCCCACAGAGGAGGCATCCACTAGATGAGCAGAAAATAAAAACATTTCCATATGACTGAACTAGGAGGTTCTGCACTAATACCATAAATGAAGCCTGGGCAAAGCATATGTCCCTTTATTACACTGACTCTGTAGAAGCACAATGATTGTTTTCTATGGAAAACCATCCTTATATTCTCTCTTATATTTCTCTGAGGAGAAATCCTAATGTTTTAGTCCAGTATTTTTTAAACTGAAGGAAAACAACGTGACAAATGTTATTGTCCAAAGGCCCCCACTTACAACTTCCAAATGTTGAGAGGCACACCTGTTACAAATACATTACTGAACCTGACACAGCCCAGTGTGCAGATGTAAAGGCATCTGCTCCAGGACAGCTACAGGGGACTGCTCTAAAGAGAAAACTAGGGTAAGAGGCTAGCAACAATTTTGCTCTGACTAGAAACTGCATAATACCTGGAAGATGTAGCCAGAGCAATCAGCAAGGCTTGAAGAATCCCTCTGATGAAGACAATGGGGTTCTTCTTGGTGATAAAGAAGTACATCATTGGCAGAATGAAGAGCCCGTGCACCACCAGGCCACAAACCACTGTGATGGCATAGAAACCCAGCTTCTTCCCAATGGCTGAAGGGTCATCCATTTCCAGGATTTTACCAGCAATTAGGAACACAATTCCAAATGGGAAATACCTAAGCAAAAGAACAGACAGACAGACAGACATTATTAGCAGTAGCTCACAATATGAGCTGGGAAGTCCTTCCAGTAGCAGCCTGGCTCCTCTGTTTCACCAGACTAAACCCCTCTCTCACACACTGAAGGAGTGAGTGTGCCTGAAGTACTGGGCTGAACAAGCTTTTGTGTGGGGTACTCCTCAGCACAGCTGAGGTTGTGGTACTGGTCAGGAATGAATTTAGGATGTTTTTGTTTCAGAAGGCAGCTCTGACTTTTTACCTTAAGGCAGGTTGTTTAACGGGGAGAGGAGAAAAGAATCCTAAGCTCTGCTTGTGTGTTTGTGCTCATGTAGCTGATCATGGATTTTGGTTGGAAGCAGTTGAGTAAATGTTTATGTTGCCTTTGGAAGACACAGGAGAAGAAACAATATGCATTAGACATGCTCTTGGACTGCCTGGGAGTTTGATGTGGGACAGAAGGGTAAGCATAATAATAGCTAGTTTCTGAACCCCTTTGGAATAGGTGCTTTATCAAAGCTGTTGTACTTCCATGGCTGGACACAAATCTATGGGTGCCAAAAGAGCTTAACATTAACAAAAAACAGTAATAAAAAAAGCTGGGGGCATCCAGCCATCTTCCACCAGCAGCTGTGTCATCTCCAGAGACTTACCACCTCCCCCACATCCTTCCAGAAATTGCTATTGCCTTGGACTCATCTAACCTAGCAATCATTCCCTGACCCAGCTCAGTTAGACTGTACCAGGTAGCTGGAAATGAAACCTGAGTGCTGCTAATGGGATCCTCACTGTGGGCTGAGCCACATAGGGGACTTTCTGAAGCACAGTGATAGATTTCACAGTTGGCACTCACCTACTGTCCCTCTGATCTTTGGGGCAAGTGGGTTGGCAGGTCTAGCTGACTCTCAGCGTAATTTAGGACTGCTCTGTAGGCTTTTCCTAAGTGACATGGCCTAAGATGACTGAGGGCTCTTCTGCTAACTAGAGACATCCCAGTGTCAAGCACTCTGGGTATGGTATCTCCACTGTGCTGTTCAGTGCAGAAAGAGCCATGCTAATGACAGCACAGTGACAGCAGCACTAGAGCCCTTATTCTCCCGAACAAGCTGAAGCCACCTCAGCATTTCTAGTGGAGCAGTGCTAGAAGGGCTGGAAGCAGCAGCTTGAACACCTCACCTTGCTTCTCCCTTGGTGGGCTGGGTGTGCTATAACCCCTTCAGCCTGCTCAGAGCCTGGCAGTGCACACAAACAGCTATGCTAGGTTTCATTAGTTGTCAGTAATCTATAGGATGGCTCTGTCAAAGTGACAACAAAGGCCAGGAACAGGATCTGTGTGGCTTCATCTCCTTCAGACGCTCAGGCCCCACAAAGCCAATGATCGTCCACCCTCAGTTTAGGAGATTTCTGTTGGATTTTTCTTGCTCTTTTAGAAAAATGCAGGTGTTCTCACCAGAACAGTCACTTACCAAACAGCAACAGCCACTATCTTCATGACAGACTCGTTTAAGCACTGGCAGAAGCTAACCAGAGGAACACCACTGTTCCCCATTCTTCCCAACATTATACCTGCAAACAAAGGCATTCAGGGTCAGTTTCTTAGCAGCATTCATGCAAAGCCCCACTGCTTTCCCTCCCTGCTGTAATTTCAGGTGAACTAAGTGGGAAATGACAGGATGAGAGTAGATCTTTTTGATCTATAGAGACGTGTTATCTGAAAAAACCTCATCTTAAAGGAACATGAGAGCGTGGAGGAGCCACGCTCCAGCCACGTGCCCTGATTCCATACTGGGCACTCTTCCCTAGCTGGGTAGGTTTTCATTTGCAGTGCCTTGAAAGTTTCCCTGTGGAGGTGCTTTGGTGCTGTAGATTTAGCACCCCTGGTAGCAGGTCTCTTTCCTTAACTATCTTTCAAAGGGCCCTGAGAAGGATTTACCTGCTCTGTGGGATTCATAGAAGACAATCTGAAAACTGTTTTTTCTAGCAAAGGAAACTGTCTTTGTCCACAGGCTGTCTGTCTTGCTGCTGGGCACTGTGTAAAACTGGGCACCATCCATGACACGCTCCCAGAGCAAAGCCGGTATCTGAGGTTTGTTCTGGTAACAGGAGGTCTCCATCTTATTTTCACTTGTTGTCTGTCTACGTAACAATAACCAACCCTCACAATCAGTCAGATTTTGCAGACTTGGCAAAGATAAGGAATTGCAAATCCATGTGAAGAAAAGCCAAACCAGTTTGCGTAGACTAAGCAGCAAAGAAGAATTACAGAATCACAAAACTTTGGACGTTGGGAAGGATCTCCAGAGATCATTCAGTCCAAGCGCCCAAGGCAGGATCCAGGAATGCATTCTGGCAGGTTTTGAAAGTCTCCACAACTCTGGGCAGCCTGTTCTAGGGCTGTGTCACCCTCACTGTAAAGCAGTTTCTCTTCATGTTGAGGTGAAACCTTCTATGTCCCAATTTGTAGCTGTAGCTCCTTGTCTTATTGCTGCTGACCACCGAAAAGAGATTGCCTCCCTCCACTTGACACCCACCTCTCAGATATTAGTACACATTGATCAGACTTCCTCTCAGTCTTCTCCAAACTAAACAGCCCCAGGGCTCTCAGTTTCTCTCTACAGGGGAGACGCTCAAGTCCCAAAAGCATCCTCATGGCTCTCTGCTGGACTTTTTCCAGCAGGTTCCTGTCTCTCCTGAACTGGGAAGCCCAAAATTTGACACAGTATTGCAGGTGTGGTCTCACCAGCACAGAANGCTCTCTGCTGGACTTTTTTCCAGCAGATTCCTGTCTCTCCTGAACTGGGAAGCCCAAAATTTGACACAGTATTGCAGGTGTGGTCTCACCAGCACAGAATAGAAGGGGAGAAGAACCTCCCTAGACCTGCTGGCCGCATTTCTCTTGCTGCACCCCAAGATGCCATTTGCTCTCTTGGCCACAGGAGCATGTTGCTGGCCCATGCAGAACTTGCTGTCCACCAACATTCCAAGGTCTTTGGTGTGCATCCAGTGCTCAGAAAGGGAAGAGATGCAGCACTGGGATGTGCCAGTACTAGTTTCCAATAATGCATGCAAATAGACATTATTTTCCCAGTTTGTTAGTTTTCTGCCATCATTGCCCAGGGAGGTTGTGGAGTCTCCCACTCTGGAGACATTCAAGAACCATTTGGATGCGTTTCAGTGTGATCTGTTCTAGGTGATCCTGCTCTGGCAAGGGGGCACTGGACCAGATGATCTTTTGAAGTCACTTCCAGACCCTGACATTCTATGATTCCATGATTCCCTAAAAAGATTAAAAGTGATCAAGTTAACTGCTCAAAGAAGCACTTCAGTAGCCAGCAGCACCAAGTGTGGCTGCCTCGGAAGGGAGTTTAATGAGGGAGCACGGGGCTGTGAGCAAGGTGTATTCTGCCACATGCTCTGGCTATGCAGTGTCCTTGCTGTGAGCAGGAATCTGGGCTCTGTCCCTCAGTCCACAGCTGTGGCTGTGAGCCTGGTCTCTATTGGTACCACTGCCAGGGCAATCCCCAGGGGAGGCAGGCAGGGAGGTCTCAGACATTCTATTCAGAGATTTCACAGCAATGCATTCAAGACATGGGTTTGCAAGCCTGCTAATATTCATCTAAGCTGTTACTTTTAAGCCAGAAACCAACACTCTTTTATTAAGCATGATGATCATCTTTGGTCATTAAACTCAGTTCAGCTCTTTTAGCCTAATCAGTGGCAGTTTTAGAAGAGCTTTGGCTTCTAATTCTGGATAGTGCCAAAAAACTCCAAAACCAAACCCTTCTGGAATAACTGACATTTGCTCTTCAGAACACTCTCCCACCTAAGCACGAGGCGGGAAGTGATGGGAGCAGGCAGGACTTCTGTCTGCAGCCCTGATGTCCCAGGTTCCATTTCAGGGCAAACATTTTCCTTGTAGTGAATAAATAGTGTGTATTCCTTCAGGAAGGAAAGATGAGATAGCTCAGCACTTAGCCACTGCCATAATCTCAAAGAGAAATTCTTGCACGCTGTGTGAGAAGAGGCAGTACAGCCAGTCACAGCTGAGCCCAGCATTCAGGGTTTTCACCTGTCTTGACCCCACACTATGCCTGTCAACTGTTGCCCACTTTAATGCATGCCTGGGCACAGAAGGTCAGTGTTCATGCCAGGATTTATTTCTGGACTGAAATTACTCAGCAATTTGCCTCCTGCTTCAGGAGATGTTAGAGTTTGTGAGTTAGCTCAAGTCTAAATTCTTGTTCCTTTATGCTGTTCTTATGCTGTTCAAGGACCTTAGAGAAGCTGTCAGAAGAATTCACACCCACCCTAATGCTCTTTTTCCGTGCTGAAGAGCTGTAAAGAGACTTTTGTGTAAATAAGACTCAGACAGAGTGAGCAAAACTATTACAAAGCCCCAAAGCCTGGCCACATGTCTTTGAATTGATTAAAACCTTTGAAAGGATATTCTTCCTTTATAGAGATTGAAGCTCCAGGACTTCTCTTTCATTGCTTCCTATGTTTTGGGGTAAGTGCAGAAAGCTGTAAACAGTGACAAAAGCTTGGCTGCATCCTTGTTCAAAGTGGCAGTTTGAAACGTGCCAGGGTGCCAGGGTGCCAAGGGCTTAGCTGGGTGCCAGGGTGCATGGAGGGGGGGGCTGGGCCACCTCTTGGTGCCAGCACATCTGGGTGCCACCAGAGCTNCAGGCTGGATGAGGCCTTGAGCAAGCTGCTCTAGTGGGAGGTGTCCCTGCCTATGGCAGGGGGTTGGAGCTGGATGATCCTTGAGGTCCCTTCCAACCTAAACCATTCTATGATTCTATGATTCTATGATTTTCTGGTAGTTGACTGGTATGAGGGTTTAGTGTGTCAGGTTCGTCTGTGGCTGACAAAGCCACAGCTGATCCAACAGCTGGAACCATGCTGCATGTGGCAGGACTGGCACAATTGACAGGACTTTTTGTGAACATCAGCCAGGAAGAAACCAGCTCTCAGCTGCTATCTATTGAGCCCCAGGCTAGCAAGACTTAGGGGCACGTTAAAGGTAATACATTCAGTTCTAGGAGCACAGTGGATCATCTTATGTATAAAATTGCCCTCGATCCTAATCAGCACATGTAATTAATTAATTAAAAATCCTGGGGGAAGAGTCAGTTGCCAGCAGTGTTGTGAATGGACCACCACCCACTGGAGAAAGTGGAAAACCCAAGAGAGACAAATCTGCTCATTCTAGACTTGATTTTTGACCCCTTAAGCTGGTAGGAAACATAAAACAATAAATACAGTCAAAGATATAACTTTTATGTAACTATTAGTTACATAAAAGTCTCTGCTGCCCAGACTAACTTCAAAGAGTAAAGTTAGATAAGGAAAATTTGATCAGTATTTTCTTGTAGAAATCATCAGAACTCTGTGATTAACCAGGGCATGTTTGTTTAAATTCCCTCTTCCAAACCCACAAGCATAATGGAACACACGTGGCACCAATGAGTTCCTCCAGCAAGTGAAACCAATTAGATTGGCCAGGCAGAAGCAATTAGAGCCCTCTGTGACAAGCTGCTAGATTGCATGTAAGTACCCACGTTGCATGATGGAAAAAGCAAAAGTTTCAACCAAAAAGAAGACCCACAGATTTAAAGCTGATGGCAGAATGTTCCTCACTCACCTGAGGTCTCACTCAGGTTCACTATGTGAGTTGGGCTCCTGCTCATGTAAGTGACAGTTATGTTCCACACCAATAATGTGGTAAAACCTGACAACGAATGGGTGAGAACAACAGATAGGGCAGGTTCCAGAGCTAATTTTCTGCTTGCTAGGGTAAGCTTTAGCCAGGGAGCTGGTATGGGAGCAGGATTTTTTTGGCTGTGAGAGAGGGGAGTATCTGGGCCTGATGCCCACACTGAGAACAGTGTGGGAAGTTCTTTGTCCTTTTAGTGCAGCACCTGGAGCTCCAGACATTAGAAGTGTACTGACTTCTTGGGCTTTGGACTGGTTTATTTCCGAAGTTCTTGAAACTATGTTTATGACTTCTGCTTTTAGCCAGAGAATGACAGAGTATCGGTAGAGAGGCCACGGGTCTGACAGAGCACACTCTGTCAGTGTTTCTTCCACCCAGGACAAAATGGTCCATAAATAAAAGCTCGAAGTAATTCAGAGGAAAAAATGAACCCAGAAGAAGTGCATGCACAGGAAACAGAAGTACATGGGACAGAAGTCATCAAAGGTTTTGGAGATTTATCTCAAAAAGGTTGAGAGAAAAACTCTGTGACACACCTGCCTTTTCCCCCATAAAGTTTAGATGTAGCTAGAGTTTTACAACCCCAAGCAACAGTAGAGGCTTGGGGCAGTGTGGCTGGAGAGCTGCCTGGCAGAAAGGGATCTAGGGGTTGTAATAAACAGGCAGCCAAATATGAGCCAGCAGTGTGCCCAGGTGGCCAAGAAGACCAGTGGCATCCTGGCTTGGATTAAAAATGCTATGGCCAGCAGGAGCAGGGAGGTGATTGTCCCTTTTTATTTGGCTTTGGTGAGGTCACATCTTGGGTACTGTGTTCAGTTTTGGGCACTGCAATAAAAGAGAGACGTGGAGGTGCTGGAGTGGGTCTAGAAGAGGGCAACAAAGCTGGAGAAGGGCCTGGAGAAAAATGCTTATGAGGGGCAACTGAGGGAGCTGGGGGTGGTTAGTGTGAAAAGGAGGATGATGAGGGCTGACCTCATGGCTGTCTATGGCAACCTGAAGGGGACATTGTGAAGAGGTTGGTGCTGGTCTCTTCTCACAGGTAACTGGAGACAGAACAAGGGGAAATGGCCTCAAGCTGAGACTGGGTAGGTTTAGATTGGATATTAGGAAAGTTTTTCATGGAGAGAGTGGAATGAGCTGCCCAGGGAGGTGACTGAATCACCAACTCTGGATGTGCTTAAGGGTCTTTTGGATGTGGTGCTTAGGCATATGGTTTAAGGTGAAATCTTGTAGAGTAGGGTTACAGGTTGGACTTGGTGATTCTGAGGGGCTTTTGCAACCTGGATGGTTGTGTGAAAAAGATGAATCAAGAAACCAAAGAACCCAATCCCTAATTTTTTTTCACCTAAGTGGATTCTTGGGTTGTTACAAACCAAACATGTCTGAAGCCTACCCATTGTGGCAGAGAATATCACAATCCCTAGCACGTTCATGCCGTCACTAGTGCCTGGCTCTGATTTGTAGATCACTTCAGGGGGAGGAGTGATATCCAAGGCAAAATTCTGGACATTGGATCCATTCTCATCCTGAATTCCATAGATGATGATGCGACGAGTGGTGCTTTCAGATGATGCTTTGTTAGCTTTAATGATAGGAATACTCTTGGTGCGATACTGAAAGAGAACAAAATGAGCTTTATTATGATAGCCTAGTAGGAGCTGAGAGTTTTACAAGACCTCGTAAGTGCTCTGTTTCAGCAGGGATGCATGCTAACAAGACAAACACGAAAGGAAGAACAACACCTCCTGTGCTGCTGAAATCTGTGAAAGCAGCCAAAGCATAAACCCCCTAGAGTTTCCTACAGAATATTCCTGTAGAATGGTTTGAATTGGAAGGGACATTTAAAGTCATCTACTCCAACCCCCCAACTAATATAATCGGGCTCTTATGCATGGTGTTTCTCTGTGCTCTCCAAGAGATTCCAGCTACCCTGTTCCTGCAGGCCAGTGTTAAAGGAAACCATGATCTAGGCACACTAGATAAATTATTCTCCTGCCCTACAGCACCCTTCTGAAGCTCCTCAAAGATCTGGCCTCAGGTGGAAGTGGAGCTGAAGCATATGTGCAGCTCTATGCTTGTTTTTGCCCTCAGATACCAAGACTGCAAAGGCTAGTAGAGAGAGAGCTACTGACTGCTAAGTGCTGAAGGTACTAACAGTATCTCAAGCACTATGTAATGTGTGTGTCTGGATTGTGGTTTATTAACCTGCTTTATGTGATGTAAGTTCATCTTCTTCATCAGTGGTAAAAGGATTGTAGCCACTTACCTGTTTGAATGTGGCCTCAACAAGATTGGCTGGAAACATGTTCCTAAAAATGAACAAAGAAAAGAATAGTTTCTGTGGATCTGAAGCCAACTTCTGTTTCCTGTGTCCCTCTTAGAGAGCAAGGCCTTGCTGGGTGCATGTCTGCCACTTTCCTCCACTCATGCCATGCAGCTGTACTTGACTGGGCAAGGCTCAACAGACTTCTCCTGAGAATTCAAGTTTGGTGACTTGCTTATAAATATTTGAGGTGACATGCAGGAGCTCTGGCTTCACTTACTGGCTCTGCCACAGTCTCCATGGTATAACTGGGGCAACAAAATTGCCATTTTTCCCCTCCCCATCTGCTAAGTGAGAAGAATATTCCTTCATTCCGTATTTTCCCTTTCCTAGTTAGATAATGAGCTGCTCAAGACAGTCAGTGTTCAGAGGGTGTATTCCTGAGACCTCTGGGTGCTGTAATCTACTTTAGGACTTTTAAGTACTCCTGTGAGATGGCTCAGAGTAACCTCTTGATGCACTTTCACCAGGTTTGGTCACGAACACTTTGCTTTTCAAAAAGAGGATCTCATTCTTGACTAAAAGAATCGAGACTACAGCTGCAGAATCGCTGCTAAATTTTATTTTAATACATTGCTGAGGCTTTGGAGCAGAGTCTGAAGTAAGGCCAACAGCTTCCTCCTCTCTGCTCACGGCTGAGCTATGGAGGAAGACAATGACCACACACTGTGAGGCGTGCAGTGGTACTGTCAGGTTCTTAATTCCAGAAGTGACTCTTGTCATCCTTTCTGACCTTCTCTGTATCTTGGCCTGTAACGTTTCACCTAGTAATACCTGGAGCTAATTTCCAAGTGCGGTTTGAGCTGGACTGCTAGCTTGCAGAGAGGCATGAAATGCCACTTTGAAATGGAGAGTGCACACCCTCTACAGGCTCCAAAGAGGAATCGGAGAGGAGTTGAGCAAAAAAAGCTAAAAGCATTTGGGAGTCAAGATTTGTGTGATGATTCTAACAGGATTGTCTTCAGAACGGATTTATTTTGAGCCCAAAGCTTCTGAACCTAGTGGCAGAAGACAGTGCCAGCCTATTGCCCAATTATGCTTTTATACACATAAATTTGTGCAAGGAGAAACTCTTCTAACCAACAGATGTTTCATCCAAAATCCAACTGAAGCTCCAAAACAGGGCAGCCCTCTAGGTCTATGTGAATAGCCCATTCTTATTGCTGCATTGTGAACAGTTAAACGCAGGCTGAGCTGAGACCTTCTCCAGCCTTGCTCTCCTCCTGGCAACAGCAGCATCTGGTGCCTGTGCTGAGAGAGCCACAGCAAGAGCAGTGTTGTTGCTCTTTTAAGTGATTGTTATGTGACGTTATGGTCACACCTCTAATGATGAGAGACAACCTGTTTCAATAGCATCAGCCACTGGAAAGCAGCTGCTTTATGGTCTGAAGCTGCACCAGGAAAGGTTTAGGATAGATATTAGGAAGCACTTCCTTGTGGAAAGGGTGATTAGGCACTGGAATGGACTGCCCAGGGAGGTGGTGGAGTCACAGTCCCTGCAGATCTTTAAGAAAAGATTGGATGTGATACTTGGTGGCACGGTTTAGCTGATATCATGGTGTTGGGTCATGGGCTGGACTTGATCTTAGAGGTCTTTTCCAGCCTCAATGATTCTGTGAAGAAATGACTGATAATCCTTTTCAGAGCAAAGCAGAGGGAAGAGAATTAATTAAAGGGCAGTAGTACTGTCTGATGATTGGAACAGAAGATTGAAAATGAGAGGATTATGTTGCCCTCCTGCGTGAGACCAGAGAAGCCACATAAGGACATAATTGCTCTTTTTGCTCAGGCAGATGCTTTAGGGCAGGCTGGTGTTATACAGGCAGTTACTACCAGGGAATATACAAAGGTGATGTGCAGCACTTTTCTTTTAACTGTTCTGGTCTTTTCTCAGCCTCAGTATAGACAAGACAGTTCAGTTTACCCCTTGCAGGCTGATGTCTTCACTGTTAATCCTGCAGGATAACAGTGATCACAAGCTGTGCTGGACAGTGCCATATCTCCTTCTGTTTTACCAGCCCTGCTTAAGAGCCCCAGCAGCTTAGGCCATATAAAACCTTGGGCTGGAAGGGACATTGGGCATTATCATAAATTAGCAAGGTTTAGCTAAAGCAGTGCAGTCTCTTTGTACACACTTTAATTTCACTGGAATGCTTTAGCTTCAGATACCATGTACTGATGTGGTAAGCAGTGAAAACAAGGGCACAAATCAAGTTACCTCTGCAAACCATCCATAAAGCTGAGGATGGTGAATCTGTAGCCAAAGCAAGACAAAAAGAGCAGCCAGCTGTGCATTGCTTTCCTATCAGATGCAGACACAACCTTCTGCCTCAGCCTCAGGGGCCTACCTGAAGAACAGGTTGATGGAGCTGGACCTGGGAAGACGGAGAGGATGTTTGTAGGAAGGGGAAGCACTGGAGAGAAAAAGTAGGTACTGGCTTATTGTGCTTGCATGATTCTGCTTCCAGGTTGTTAAAGGCTTCATTAATTGTCTCTATTTTATAATTTTAGATTAAAGGTGCTGCTGGAGTGCGAAGGGATCTGTGATGGTTGTGCTCTACTCCGCTGTGTGAGCATGAGCTGTTCTGTGAGCACAGATTCACAGGCAGGATTGCTGCCCAGCTCAGTGTGAATGAGCTCTAGGAGCTGCAGCTTCACCAAGAAATGTGAATTTAATTGCTGATGAGTTCCACTTTTTTTTTTTTTCCCTGAGCTTTATAGTCCTAATTAGTAGAATTAAGAACAATTAGGACTGCTTGAGAAAAGAAGTATCATACGGTTAGTAGCTAGATTAAATGGTAGACAATTTTGTGGAGGATTAAAGCATTTTGTTTCTTTATCATTCTTTATCCTATGGGAATTACAACTCCCCACTTAATGCTGGATGCTGGAATTCTCCCAGTAGTTTTTAATATGTTATGCACTGTGATCCAGCCTTCGAGACCAGACTTACCAAAGCCACATAATTCATCTAGTGAGGGGCTGACCTGAATGTGTTTGCCAGAGTGTTGGCTTATTTTTTATTTTAAGCTGGTTTACTTGGATTGAAACAATCCAGTATTAGCCAAAATTTAGTTTTGTTAGTTAAAAACTTCCAAGAGAGCAACTGGTGAATGGGAACTCTAGTGGGATGAAAAGAAACAACGAGAAGAAAGCATCAAACTATCACCTGGAGCTAGGAGGTGACTGGGAGTGGTTGTTGGCTCAGTCAGACCTTGTCAGAAACACTTGAGAAATCCTTGCTTTAGGGATATGTTTGCTACACTTTGCTACTCCCAGGTCTGAGCTGGAGCTTTGGCAGGAATCTCCTGGTAATGGTTCAGAACAAGAGACTGCAGTGATGCTGCTGCTGGAGGATTTCACTTTTTATCATGGAACTGGAATGAGGAGGGATGGCAGGGTTCTCAACTGCCAGCCAGACTGGCACCTGTGGGTCTGTGGCCTAGCAAACATGAGCACTGGGGAGTGCCAGCTAGGGTGGGAGTTTCAGTTTAGCACAAAATCCATACAGTGCATTTGCCCACACAGCATAAGACTGATAGCAGGCTGCTGCAGCCCTCTGCCCAGTTATCTTCCAGGAATCCAGTCAGTAATCAGATGGGCCTCTGCAACCTCTACTGTGGATTTGCTGCAATTGTGGACATGACAAAGATCTACCCACACGGATCTGGGATCAGGATCATACAGTGAGTTTGCCTCTACTCAGAACAGGCACTGTGCTCATCACTGCCATATACTGAATTAAAGACACTGCCTGTGCTTACAAAGTAATAACTGCAGATGAGCTACTCTGCTGTCACCACCTATAAATGCTGTTGTGCCTACTCAAAGCCAAGCAGATAAAATGCTTCTACATTTTCAGAATTACTTTGAGACTGCTTACAAGATATAGGACAGAAAATAGTACAGGAACCATAAAGCAATCTGAGATTCATTTCTCTAGTATAAGCAACACTGTCTCTAACCCCAGTGGCACAATCCAGCATTTCCAGCAGATATAATTCCACATGATAATAGGGAATTAAATGTGGTGAATAACAGTAAATGAAGCTGGTGTGGAACATAGATAAATCTAGGTCTAAGACAAGGATATGACTGTAAATCAGAAACTGAGACATATGGTTTCTGCTTACATAAAAAATGAAGAGCTAAACACTGTCTGCCCTGAGGAAGAACATTTCCCAGAGCATCATCTGCTCCAGGAATTTTGACAGAGACAGAAGGAGAGTCCAACCCAGGCTAAGATTGGATGTGCATGAAACTTTGATATCAGCTCAGAGACACGGAACTCTTGGCACAGCATCCCTGGCCTGTGTTTGCTGTGAGAGCAGCAAGTGCAGTCAGGTGACCTATTAAACACCTTCTCAGCTACATCCTGCTGTCGTGCACAGGCTTGCTCTCTCTTAACAAGTTCTGGAGTCCTTCCCTAGTTCTGTACGGGATGAGAGGATCCAGATGTGAGAATGTATGGAGGCAGAAATGTGTATTGCATGACTGAGGCAACGTGTGTCATACAGGCTGGGAGCCATGGAATTTGAAGAGTCCTGAGGACTTCTATCAAGTATAGGCAGCACCTAGGCTAAGGAGCAGCTCTGAGGGTGTAGCTTCCCAGGCCACTGTGCTAGTTTGAGCCTAGCTGGGATGTTTTGCTGAGAAGAACTAGATCATAGGCTGAGAAATGAAAACAATGGTGTCTACTTCCCTCACAGTCTTGCTGAGATGTTTAAAGAAGAAAGGCAAAACAAAGATTAGGTCACTTTGCTCTGCACTTCGCTTGGGCACTTTGTGCTGGGCTGTTCTCTTCTGCTTTGCCTGTTGGGGAGAGCTGCAGCTGCTGGCTGAACTCCATCTTGCTTTCTAACCTCACCCTCCATTTGCTTTGGCTGATTTCATCTTTGCTTCTTAATCCTTTTTGGCCGAACCTCCATTCTTCCTTGGGACTGGGGTAAGGTTGAGAGGGGTAGGGGAAAGGTGAGGGGGTGGTTGAGAGCCCCTCCTGGGGACTCAGGTTTCTGGGAGGGGAGTTGTGTTTCTGTATTACCTTTTTACCTTGTATATTTCTGTCTATATCTGTATATACTGTAAATATCTGCTAAATTGTGCCAGCTGTAAATATAAGCTTCATTCAAATTTCCAGAGCCGACTGAGTCTAGTCTGGGTGATTTCTAAAGTGTGTGTGTGGGGAGGATACCCAAACCATCTCAGTCACAAGTGGTAGGTCCTCTTTCCTTATCCATTGTCTCCCAGCAATTAACCTATCATTAGCACTATTTGCCTGGTTTAGCTTCCTTGGATTTCATTTTCTTTAGGAAGCTAAATTGTGTTTGGAAGCCATTTTTCAGGTCAGGGCATAACTTGGCACTGCACCTAGGATGTGGGAGCCCTCTTGCTCTCTTCAGAAGGCTCCTGACTGAGAATTACAGCAGTAATACAACAGCACTGTTAATGTGTTTTACTGCTCATGCTGTTAGCTGAACTGTCCACAGACCATCAGCCTGCAGCTACTGGGATAGCCAGTCTGATGGGTAGCCTCCACTAGCAATAACAGGTCAAATTCTGGTTGCAGTTATCCTACTGACTATCTGAAATACTCATTCACATTCCTGTCCACAACATCTGTTAACTCCAAGCATTCAGCTTTTGCAAATCTTTTAAGTAAGAAATGAGAACAGCTGCTGTAGCATAAGAGCAGCCACAGGTAGGGCAGATGTACCCTCTGAGGCACTCTCTCCTCTGCAGCAGCAATCTGGTTTTGCTCTCAGACTTTGTAATCAGTATCTAATCCCTGCCACACTAGACAGTCTTTGGCTGCAGTCTCCCACATTGTGGAATTAAAGCCACCAGACTGGAGTTTTGCTGCAGCCATGTCCTTGTATTTTTATTGGCCTACATTTGCATTGGACATAAAGCAGCTGTGGATGTAGCTTTCCTAGTGATCTTACTGTCACTCTGTACTGAATGTGTACAGAGAGACAGAAAAATGAGTCTGAATAAGCTTGATGTGACAGCTGCATGGAGGTTTGACAGCTGTGCATAAAAAGGAGGAGCACTTTGGTTTCCATTTACTACAGGCCAAGGTCCTTCTCTGTGTCATCTTATCTCAAAAATGATGCAGGTTTTGCTGTCCTCTGCACAACTGCATCAGCAGCTGCGTAGACTCCTGACTGCTGTTACTCTACTATGAGCCATGAAGCATATAAGTATACATCTGAAATAGCTTCCTACTGGTGTCAGTGGGCTCTGTCAGGGTTTGCACTCTTGATCTTAAAGGTAAAATGTGGTTTGGTAAGCCCAAGCAATCTATCTTGGAATCCATGGGACAATGCATCTGGCACATCAGCAGTCACCTCCAGTGCCTCATCTCCTTTCTCAGTATCAGTCTTACTACCTCCTGCCAAAAGGGCCAAAGAAGGCTTTTGCAGAATTAAGGAGGCATCTGAATCTTCATCATTGTGATCAAAGATATTAACAGTAGGCAATAATCACCTGTTTGGGAAAATCCACTTTGTCTTGCTTGTCTTTTGGAAACCAGAGCATTTCACAATATGCAGATTCCAGGTTGAGGAATCATTTTGCCAAGCACACAGACTTTTTATCTGTCCTGAAGATGGCCTTTTAGTTCCAGTGAGGGATCTGGAGGGCAAGCCTAATCCTTACTCTGCTTATTCTGAAAGAAGAGCTCCTGACAAAGCCCCAACAGAGCTATGGCTTTCTGACAAATCATAGAATGGAAGCACAAGCACAGCTCATCTTTAAGAATCCTGAAAAAGCAAACTCATATTAAAGGTCCAGGGCACTACCACCGTGGCTCTGGGAAGGAAAAGTTTACTCGCAGTGCACATTTACACTGGAAGATGTCCAGGCCAGTTCTCAGGAGGATGAATGATTTAGTCCCATTGAAGGTTAATGTAGTTTTAGCTTAGGCACTTTTCCCTCTGTACCCAAGGCCTCCTAACCAAAGAGCAGAAGTTGCTTAGTAGTTCATCTGTCTCCCCAGTATTGTTTTCATCATTATTATCTTTTTCTCCAATTATTTTTTTTTCTGTGTTGGTTTCCTTTTGTGCCAAATAGGAACTATGCATTCAGGGCCATCAGAGTCCTTTGCAAATGTTTGAGGTGTGGGCTTCTGTGCAGCTTGGACTGCTTAAAATTTAACCAGAAGAGAACATCTGGTCACCTACAGTGCAGAACAGTGCTGGCACCAAGCTGATTCCACGAGATAAGAGAAAATTGGTAGTCTGAAATGAGTGAAAAATGGTAGTTTGTGGTAGGCAACAGGTAAATATTTCTCTAGTAGTATACAGTGGCTCTTGGCAAGAGATTCATGAATGGAGGGCAAACTTATTTTAAAGACTTATTTCATAGTTTAAAGCCTGTATCCAGTTAATGCACTCTTAAATATCTTACTGCTTGTGCAATTCAGTCTCCAGATGTAAACTTTTTAAAGTGTGATTTCTGGTTCTGCACAGCCTGGACTTTTTCCAAGCTACAGCAGATACGGAGTTTCTTCTGCCCTATTTTCAAGAAACACAATTTCAATAAAATAGAGCTTGAAAAGAGGGAAAGTAAGTGGTTTTAAAGAGTGCTCAGTATTCCCATGAAGACCTAAATCCTCTGGTGTTTATATCCTCTTCTAACTATTAATGATATAAACCCCCTTCCTCTCTTACTGAAGCCAGATGGAGTTTCCTGCTACCTACTATTAAATTGGATGCAATCCTGAATACTCAGTGGTAAAAATCTCTGACTTATCCTTCCAGCAAACTTCAGAAATGCACAGATGTGTGCCATGACCTAGGGTATGATTTGTTTGTATTTAACTCATAGGCCAAATTGTGTTTCCCTTGGTGACAAATGCAAGGAGCATGATTTAAATCCAAAGTATTTTGATCACGGCAGCAGAATGTGGTTGAAACAATAACTGCTAATGTAGACAGTGTGGTCCTGAGCCATGCATCTTGTTTTACAAATGTTTGCCCCCAGAGCACTTTTCTGCTTGCCAAGTGACTATATATGTTGCTGTACAGGGTTAACCCTCCTGGGGGAGTGATCTTGAACCTGACCCCAGGTGGTCTTGACCCCTCCCCAGGGTTGGGTCTGAACACTACCAGGTGATGGTGGTTAGACCATTCCCCTTGCTGTCTAAGACCCATAAAAGCAGGGGGACTTCCTGTTCTCTCTCCCCTGCCTTCCTGCTCACCAGCAATCACCATTTCTGTTTCCTGCTGCTTATTGTTTCACCACGTGGCCATCACCCACGAGGCAGACAAAACCCATTGCCATCAAATCTGGTTGTATATTTACATATTTTGTATCTTGTTTTCCCCTTCCCTATATCTTTGTAACTTCCCTGCCTCATATATCTTTTATTTATTGTTAAACTTTCTTCTTTTAACTTCCAAATCACAGTGAGATTATTTATTTGGGTCTGCATACCTTTTCTCTCTCTCCATCTAATTCCTTTTGGGAAAGAAGGGGGACGAGGGAAGGACATCCTATAAATTTTTATCGGTTCTATTAACTATATTTGAGTCCCTGGGAAATTTAAATTAGAACCGAGACAGCTGCAGAGTTAAACAGATGCACTATTTGAAACGGAACACTCTTGCTGTAAATATGCCCCTTTTAGTTCTTTGGGAGAAAACTCTCAATCTGAATTATTTTTTAAAATGGGTATCTTGTCTTTTGCCATTTCTTAACTCACAAAAGGCTACTAAAATGCACTTTGCTGGTTTTAGGGTCATAGCACAGAGTTAATGTGGCTAATTCACCCAGGGAAAGAAGGTAAAGCTGTGTGATGATTCATTGCTATTACTTCCATTGAGGTGCCCCAAAACCCAAGTTCCTAGCATAAGACCACTACTAGGTCTTGCAGGAGCTGGGAGTGTTTGCCCTGGCAGTGCAGGTTTTTCTGTAGAGTTCTCAGTGAGGTAATTCCTTTTTCATGTCTCTTGGTTCTCTAGCTATAAGAAAGGAGGATGGTCCTTGCCTACCTGACAGAAGTGTTGCACATCATATGTTCAAATTCATAAGGTGCTGGGTGCATTAAAGAAAACAGGATGATCCTTAGCCTGAGGATTTACAGCTTTAAGTGTGGAAGAATCTATACTTTCATGAGGCTTGCAGTGCTTGCACCAGAAACCATTAATATAATTAAGGCAGGATTGTATCTATCTCAATGTAGCAATAAAGTGGCAGCTAAAGAGAGAGGCATCATTGGAACAGCGTCTCCCGCACAGCTGCCTTCTGCATTGCCTATCCTCAGTCTGGATCCTGGCACACTGCTGGTAGAGGAGGACAAGTTACGCAAGGGGCAATTTCTGCACAGGTACCACAGTCAGCTGCCTGGTTCAATGGGTATCTCACACAGACAGCAGAAGATGCAGCTAAGTTGAAGCTGGATCAGACAGAAGCAAAAACTGACACCTAAGGCTAAAACAGCACTTAAGATTTTAGATACAAAGACTATAAAGAGTACATGTATCACTGTGCCAAGATCTGTGCTTTTAAAAGAAACCTTGCCGTTCTCTCCCATAGAGCAGCTGCCCACTCGGGCAGATGCTGAAAACACTCCTATCATGTTGTGTTCAGTGGCCTCTGGTCCAAACCAAAATCAGAAGGAAATCCATAGGGGCAGATTCACATCCACAGATTTTGTGCCCAGTCTCTTGGGGTTCCCCTTTAGAAAGGAAGCCTTTCAAGTGCTGGTGTTTAGTATGGCAAAAATTGTTTGACTTGTAGGTACAATTTACAAGGCGTGTAATTCAATTTCCTGGTGGTTGTGAGGTTTAGAGCCACTTCAGAATTTGGCAGTGCAGTGTCACTGCCATGTCCTAACCAAGCTGCAGGCTTTATTGCTGCCTTTTTTTTTTTTTTAATGTGATGGATGAATACACAGAGGAAGCAACCTCTGCAGGATAATGCAGACCAACCGTCTTTACTGATCGATGCTGCAGGTGTTTAGCATAGTTCTTGGTTTCATTTATTGTTACATCCACACATTCTCTGATTAAAACCACTTCTAACAGCAAAATCCTTGCCCAAGAAGTCAAGAAATGGACTTTCTAGCAACATCCTTCCTGCCAAAAATTCCAGTCCTGACAATGTCACATATAACATCACAAGTAAAAATAATAATGTATCTCATCATTTCAAAGTGGCTTTCAGATCTGAAAGCAGTGAGGGTGAATATGTGCATCACCGTGCCAGGATTGATGCTTTTAAAATAAACCCCACAATTATGTCATGTTTATCATCTGCCCACGTGGACATGTAGCATTCTTCATTTGCAGCATCCCAGATGTTTCCTGTGTAAACTTCTGTGCATATATGCAATTGATAAATGGAGAGGAAATTAATGAATTGAGAAGATAAACCAATCTGGCCTGAGATGGTCTCCAGCTGTGAATGGAAGTGATTTATCATTGAGCAAAGGATCAGCTTTTCTAGCTCAAACCAGCAGCTACATCATTACAGTTAATCCAGACTTCCACATAGACATTTGGGAGTTTTGCAACTGCCTTCACCAGAGCCAGGATTTCGTCCACAGTGTTTGCCTAGGCTGAAAGCCCATTCCCCTCAGCTGGGTTATTCTATTTAGTAAATATGGTTATTTCTATAGTGGAGGAATAAAAACCGAGGGTTTGTGCACTCAGGGTAGAGAGCCTGCAGCTGTGACTGCTGCTTAGTACAGCGAAAGGAGACTGAGCCTTATTCTCTCTTCCTAAGCTTCAGTAATGAGAGTGGCTTGTTGGCTGGTGGCTGCTGACATCTGCCCACACCAGGGAAGACTTTAGGGGCTTGCAGATTAAAAGCTCATGGCTGGCTGGTAACATGAAAAGCTGAAATGTGCATGCAAGCTACTACAGTATGCTCAGGTAAATGTTTGTGGGAAATGGCATTCTAGAAGAGACTTGCCATGTTTGCATCAGGAGACAGCATTTCACCTGCAGCAGGGCTCAGCAGAATAAAGTGTTCTCCAGGCTCCTCACTAAGCCTGTGGTGTATGGGACTAGCCAGACAGAGATGAAGACTCAGACTCTGAGTTCCAGTCACAGACACCTTTAGTCATTTTATGCACGCATAATGCTGTCAAACTGAACTTAGATTCTGCATGCTAAAATGATTTTGCATCTGACTTATCTCCATGACCTAGCTTACTCTGGGTCTCAAAAAGCAACTGTACTGATGTGAGGAAGGAGATGGGAACCTATGGCAAGGGTTTGTCTGAGATTAAGGCCTTAGGAAGAGTTTAGCAGGCCACAATGGGTTTCCCACCACTGCCACTGTGAAGACAATCATTAAGATTTCACTTTTCTTAAATTTGCATTTACTTCCTATGCTACTCTGTTGTACTAAGGGACTCAAAGTTCCAGTAATTTGCTTAGTTCCTTCTTCTTGATGTAGGATTTATAGTTCTTTATGCAGTAGAAACAGAACAATGTGTCTTAGCATTGTCACAAATACACATGTGCATGAATTCCACTGCACATACTTCATGGGGAAGTCACTTGGGAAATAATACAGATGCCAGGAAGTGGGCATCTTCCCATTGCAGATGAAGGCGGTGGCTTTGTGAACAGCTACAGTGCTCAGCTGCTGCTCCATGGCTTAATCTGGCCCATTCTCAGCAAGACACTGCTGAAACAGAGAAATACTCAAGTTTCAGATGGCCTGGCTAACTGCACGTTGGAGGAGGAAAAAAGCTTTTTTAGATGCTTTTCATCCCACTTCTTTCTGAGTTGAGGTCTCAGTAACTCAAAGTGCTTTGTGTGCTGACACCCTGTCAGGGCCAGGAATTTGGGTTTTTGAAAGACAAACTGTGCAACATTTTTAATTTTAAGAAGTCAGATTCCAAAGAGAACTCCTCTGGGGTCCATATACATAGTTGACTAAAAGCCCTTGCCCAACGCAGTATGAGATCACTAATGTGAGGAACTACCAGTCAAAGGCAAAACTGAGTTCTTCTTCATGAGCAAAATAAATCTGAGGCACGTGCTGTGTTCAGTCAGAAAATTGATCCCACCAGCACCTGGAGTGTTCAGACAAAGCTATTAAAATATCATCAGTGCTGTAATGCAGGTCTAGGAGAGCAACCCTCACAAGAGAAATCCAGGAAGCAGAACAAATCATGTGACAAAAATAGGAAAGAGCAAGATCACAGTAGTGGTCTTCCTGTGTCCTTCATCTGAGAATTGCTGTGAGCAGCTGTAACAACAGCTTAGAGAATTCTTTGCCGAAAAATGTGGATTTTAGGCCTCTTTTTTTTAAAGGTTTTGCCTGTGACAACTGTTTGTCCTTATTCAAATTAACATTGCATTTTAATACTCCCTGGACCTTAATAATAGATTTGATGGTGAAGTCCACAGGCTACATGTGACTTGATGGGGGCAAAACCCCCTCCCCCAGTGCTGTCAATGCTTCTGATACACTTGGTGGCCATTTATTTAGATTTTACCAGAAACAGCCAGTGGAAACATCTGATAACTTGAAAACAACCTTCTGAAATCTACTTCTGTTTAACCAGACTGGTCATCCTTAGGTTCAGAACTTAGTCATAGAACCATAGAAACAGTCAGAGTTGGAAGTGACCTCAAAGAGCATCCAGTTCTAACCCCCCTGCCATGGGCAGGGATGCCTCACATGAGATCAGGCTGTCTAGAGCCTCATGCAGCCTGACCTTAAACACCTGCAGGGATGGGGCTTCAACCACCTCCATGGGCAACCTGTTCCAGTATCTCACCATGCTCATGGCGAAGAATTTCTTCCTAACATCCAATCTGAATCTACCCATTTCTAGTTTTGTTCCACCCTGCCAGTCCTATCACTACTTGACATCCTAAAAAGTTCCCCCTCAGCTTTCTTACAGGCCCCCTTACGATACTGAAAGGCCACAAGAAGGACACCTCAGAGCCTTCTCCTCTCCAGACTGAACAGCCCAAACTCCCTCAGTCTCTTCTCATAGGAGAGGTGCTCCAGCCCTCTGATCATCCTCATGGCCCTTCTCTGGACACCTTCCAGCACATTCATATCTCTTTTGTAACAGGGGCTCCAGAACTGGATGCAGTTCTCCAGTTGTGCATGAAAGGGTACCTTCAGAAAGCAGAAAGAATGGGTGCTGTTACCGGATTAAGTCAAGCAGTGCATCTGCAGAGCTCATGATGGGCTTTCCACCCTCTTCAGTGCTTTCCTTCTGTGCTGCTCCACCAGGATGGATAATGGAGACCATAATTATTCCCACAATCACAGCCACAAATGTTGTCCACAGGTAGTAGGTGACAGTAATGATCCCTAACCGACTGGAAGTCTTGGCATCCAGGGCTGCGAGGCCAGACATTAAGCTGTGGAAAGAAAGCAGCATTTATAGTTTCTTTTGCACAACACCAGTGCAGCTGACAGCCCCATTTCCTAAGGAGTGTGCTTTACCTGCTTCTCCTGGGATTGCCTACATAGCAGTATTTTTAGCAGCTTACCAGTAACCCTAAACCTGTAGTTTGTGCCTAAAGGGATGATTCCAAGTTTTCCATGTGGGATCCTGGTACATAAAGGACCCTGCAAGCTCAGGCTGCTCATGTGGGGACTGAATCCTGCTTCCTGCTCTCTGGACTTCGACAGTCAGTGTTGCACAGCCTTCATGTGCGACCACTCAGTTCACAACAGCAACAGCAATGAACAGCCATAAGAAACTAGGGAGGAAACTACATGTAAGTTTACATCACCCCGGGGTGAGTCATGTTTGCAGGGACTTCTGAAGGCTCTACTTAACCCCCTCCTCCCTCCCTGTGTGAGATAGGACCACAACTTCAACATTAAACCCACCAAGGGGCAATTTTGTCATCTAGTCCTTTTTCACTGTATACGGTAAACACTCCAGGAGGAGTGTCCCTGAACTCGAAACCTGACCTCAGGTGGTCCTGACCCTTCCCCAGGGGTGGGTCTGGACACCCCCAGGTGATGGTTAGCCCACTCCCCCTTCCTGTCCCTTAAAAGCAGGGGGACTTCTTGTTCTCCGTCTCTTGGACCCTCTCTCGGACTCTCTCTCGGACTCTCTCTCTCGAGCACTTTGCAGCTCTCAAGACCACACTACAGGTCTCCCTGCATCTCTCCACACACGTGGCCATCACCATCACAAACTCGGTTGTATTCATACCTTTTTGTATTTGTTATTCTTCCTTCCCTACACCTTTTGTAATCTCCTTACCTTTGATACCCTTTTTTAAAGTTATTGTTAAACTTTTCCCTTTTAGCTTCCAAATCGAATGAGACTGATTTATTTGGGTGGGCTTACCTTTTCCTCTCACTTTCAATTCCTTTCTTTGGGGAAGGAGGGAGGGGAGAGGGAAGGGCAATTAATATAAATTGTCATCGTTTCTATCAAAATTATTAGAGTCTCTGGGAATTTAAATTAGAACTCCAGACAATAAATTACGACCACAACTTCAACATTAAACCCACCAATGGGCAATTTTGTCATCTAGTCCTTTTTCACCCAAAAGAATACCTTTTTTTTCCCCCCTTTCCCCCCAACTCACTACAAAGCACAGTTTATTTTTGCTTTTCCAGGAGTACACTGGGAAGCAGAAGGTGATTCAGTGTGCCCCACCTAAATGGGGACAATATATGGCCTACAGAGGAAACTCCTTTGTGGGCAGCTGTGGCTGCACAGTAGGGAGCACTATGGTCACTTCAGTCTTCTCTTCCCTCTCCAGCTCCCTGCCCACCACTGCCAGAGGATGACCAGTGTCCACCCACCTTCTTGTTTGTATAGCTTGCCTCTACCAAGCCATACAACTCTCTACCGAGTCCTTTAGCTCTCAGTGCCCCTCTATTATAGGCAAATTAGACAGGGCACTGTTAGGTCCCTGAAGTGGCTCCAGCCTGCTGTGAGAGTCATAGAATGGCAACGATTGGAAGGACTCGCTGGAGATCACTGCTAATGAAAGTAAACCAAGAACAGGTTGCACAGGAATGTGTCCAGGAGGGTTTGGAAAGTCTCCAAAGCAGGAGTTTCCTTGCCCTCACCATAGAGAAGTAGGTTTTGAGTAGGTTTTCTGTGTCCCTTGTATGTCCTACGGTAAATGTGTCCTAGTACAAGTAATCTAAAGGGAACTGTAAGCAGTACCACAAATAGACTCTGATGCTGTTTCTAAGTGACCTGAGGCTAAGATTTGAGTTTCTAGTGATTCCAGTACTGCAGGAGTTTTAAAAAGAGATTTAGTTCTGAATAATTCTCTGCACACTTCTTGAAACATAGATCTCAGGGAAACCGCAGGTGACACACAATACCACATTTGCTGTTTGGCATGCACCAGCGTCTGGCCTTCCCATCAGAACAGAACCAGGTATCAGGCCTTTCCTCAAAATCGGTTCTTTAATAAGCTCCTCTTCTTTGAAAGTGATGTCCTTGACCTCACTGCAGAGCAAGGTTGTCTAGAGCCAGCACTGAAGTGCAGCTTAACCTTTAGAGTTGATTCCATGAAATCAAATCTGTGAGGTTTAGTGCTCAACTTCCTGCTATCCACTAGATTAATTAGGAAGATGCTTTTGTGCATTCCAGTCTCTCAGCTAGCATGGGGTTGGAGCACTATAGGAGCAAGGAGGGGCACTGGTTGCACTGTAACATGGTTCATTCAGAAAATCAGCATCTCAGTATCTCTCACCCTGGTAATCATTGCTCTTCCCTGTAAAGGGTTAACCCTCCTGGAGGAGTGGTCTTGACCCTGACCCCAGGTTCTCCTGGCTCCTCCCTGGGGGTGGGTCTGATTCTTCCTCCAGGTGTAGTGTTTAGTCCACTCCCACTTCCTGTCTAGCCTCCTATAAAAACAGAGGAACTGCCTGTGTTGTTCTCTCTTGCTCTGCCTCCCTGCCTGACAGCAGCAGCCTCCTGTTCCTCCTGTTCTTTGTTTTACTGCGTGGCCACCAGTCCGGGAGGCAGACAAAACCCACTGCCATCAATCCGGTTGTATATACCTATTTTCTATCTTGTTTTCCCTTCCCTACTTCTTTGTAACTCCCCTACCTCAAATACCTTTTATTTATTGTTACAGTTTTCTCTTTTAACTTCCAAATCAAAGTGAGACTATTTATTTGGGTGTGTTTTACCTTTTCCTCTCTACATCTAATTCCTTTTCTTTGAAAAAGGTGGGGAGAAGGAAAGATATCCCATAAATTGTTATCGGTTCTATTAACTATATTTGAGTCTCTGGGAAATTTAAACTAAACCCAAGACGTTCCCTCTCCTTCACCACTGCAGTTGTTAAAAATCCACCTTCTTCTGTGTCTAGGAAGCACTGTGTGCAAACACAGCACCGTGTACAACCACAGTGCTGCAGATTACAAAATCAGGCAGTAATGGTACTCATCTCCTTGGCACTTCCCTTGGATGGGTCCTTATGGAAGAGTAAATACTCCAAACCATTCATTTGATAATACAGTTAAATACACTTCTCTCAGAGCAGTGTGTTAGTTTCTGTAAAGCAACTTCTATGTTGTTATTACATTTCTTGGAGAGAGCTCATTTCACTGCCCACTGAGACATTTCAACAACCCGTTGATGCCCAAAGAAGGTGCCTATACTGTACCAGCCTTCAGCATTGTTCTACCTCCCATCTCAACCTTCCCAGAAACAAAAGGGGAAATGAAACCAGGCTGAGTTTTACCCAGCTGACTGCTTTTCATGAAAATATTTATAAAGAACATTTTGAGTGTTCTTTATAGATGTATCATGCAGGGAAGCAGCCACCAGTGGTGTGAAGGCCTGACTATTGGCCAGTAGATCTCTTAACTTGTAGGCTGGACACCATGTAGAGGGATTACTTGGAGCAGGCACCACCAAAGACACAGAGAGTACACTTCTGTCCTGGCACAGCTCTGAAGCCATACTGTTCCTGCTGGCCTACATGCTGCTGGACTGTGTTTGTTCTACAGAACAGTGGAGAGGTGAACCCATGCACACAGCTCTTGGACTGTCATGGCTGTCCACCTGAAAAGTATGTCCAGAAGGATTTGGGGACAAAATCCTGATAAACTACATTCAGTGGCTCATGTGCCTTTGAGGATGCTACCTGAGCCTCAAGATGTCAGGCTGTTAGGATCCAGGAGGATGTTGTGCAGCTATAATCATACATTGGCTCTTAGGTGACAAATCCTGAGGGGGCTAATAATGAGATTGCTCTGTCTTGGGGATATTCATTAACAAGATCATCATCTGTAATGAGATTATCCTGTCACCAGATAAACTCATGCTCAGTTCATGCTGTGATGAGAAAGTTCTCAAAAGTAATTAACTATGGAGGTGCAACAGGAGTGACTGTGGTGTGATGGAAGCATGACCAAAGCTCTGGCTTCAGACAAAGCCCTGAGGTCTTCATGACCTGCAATGCTTGGTTTGGAGCAGGAACCTCAAAGGCTGTGGAGTATCTCTGGCCATGTCACTTTCAGCAGTTGCTGAGAGTCATTTTCAGAAAGAAATGCTGCAGCTAGAAGGAGACAACAATCATTATCTGTTTTCATCTGACCTCCTATGCTTAATGTTAGAGGGAAGAGGGCAGGAGACATAAAGGTTAAGAGAAATACTGATTGCCACAGTTCTTGAGTTAGGGAGTACAGTGTTACATCACACTGATCTCTGGAGCTCTAAAGTTCCCACAGTGTAGCCAAAGAAAGAGCAGACAAAATGTTTTTCTTATCTCTGGGAGCACAGAGAAGTCAGGAGAAAATAAATTTCCAGATCTCACTGCATCATGTGCAAGTTTTTCTTTGAACCTAATTTTCATTAGACACTCCTGGCCACATAGATGTCCCCCCCAGTTTCCAAAGCTGCTTCTAAGCCTGAACAAAGACATTCCCAAGCCATCCACTACTAGACTCCCATGAAACACAATGGAAGGAAAACTCATGTCCAGCCTCAGAATCTGGCCAGGCTTGAAATAAGAGGGCAGATATTTGGTTCATAGATCAAGATCTTTTGACTTCCACACCTATGTTTCACAGGCAGCTTCCATAATACATTTTAGTGATTGCCAAATGGACAAAACAGGGTTAAGAGAATGGCAAAGAATCTGCAGCTTCCCTGAATATTTACAGCACACCTCCCTCATTTAACCAATCTGGAAAAAGACCCAAAAATCCACCCAAAAAGGTAATTTTGTGTTCAGAGACCACTTCCATATGGTTTATATAGGAAGGAAAAAAGAAACAAATAATGGCAAGCCTAAGGCTTCCAAAATACATGTTGATGAAACTGGAACAAGATAGTAAACCTTATAGGGCAGGATTTAAGAGGTTTCTTGCACCTCGCTTTGGAATATCTGGTGCACCACAATCAACTAAACTTCTGCACTGACTATTCCAGACACATATAAAACCGTCTTCCTGTGGCTTTTCTTTCTTATGCCTAGGGCAGTCCTGCTGTATTTTTTGGTTTAGTTCTATTTTGTTTACCAAACAAATCTTGGATGAAGTTGTGCATCCTAGAGACTGAAGGATAGCCTCCCAGATTCTCGTAGCTGCCATATATCTCCATAAATATCTGTCCAATGGTCCTTACATGTGTGTGGCTTTTAGCCTCTTCAAAGTTGTACTTTGATAACCTGAAGGCCTCCACACAATGCAAAACTGATGCCTCGTAATATTTTCCAATCTGTCTGAGCTTTGCATTTTCATTCTTAACAAGCAAAAGCTATCTGGCTTTTTTACCACAGCTTACATAGAATCACAGAACATTAGGGGTAGAAAGGGGCCTGGAAAGCTCATCCAGTCCAAACCCCCTGCCAAAGCAGGATCACCCAGGGCAGCTCACACAAGAACACATCCAAGCAGGTTTTGAAAGTCTCCAGGGAAGGAGACTCCACAACTTCTCTGGGCAGCCTGTTCCAGGGCTCTGGCACCCTCACAGTAAAAACGTTAACCCCTCTGTTCCTGTGACACCTCCTCTGCTCCACCTTGCACCCAGTGCCCTGTGTCCTGCCATTGGACATCACTGAGCAGAGCCTGATACTGCCCTTCACATCTTTATCAACATGACTGAGGTCACCCCTCATGCTCCTCTGCTCCAATCTAGAGCTCCAGATCCCTCAGTCCTTCCTCACAGGGAAGCATCTTTGCAGCTCTGCACTGATGTCTTTCAAGCAGTTCCCTGAGGTCCTTTTTGAAGTGAGGGGCCCAGAACTGGACACAGTATTACATATGTGGCCTCACCATGGCAGAGTAGAGGGGCAAGAGAACCTTTCTGGACCTACTAACCACAGCCCTTCTAATCTACCCCAGGATGCCCTTGGCTACAAGGGCTCATTGCTGACTCATGGGCATCCTGGTATCCACCAGGACTCCCAGGTCCCTTTACCCTGCACTGCTCTCCAGCAAATCAGCCCCCAACCTATCCTGGTCCATGGGGTTGTTCTTTCCCAGATGCAGGACCCTACACTTGTCCTCGATGGATTTCAATAATTTCAGCTTAGGTAATTCTAAATTGACTCTGCTTTGGTTTCTGGGCAATAAGGTGTTCTGAAGTAGCCAAATCTGCCTTGGCTCTTCTGTGAAGTAAACTGGCTACATTTGCATTGGAGAAAGTCAGAAGGCCAGCAAAGCAAATGGCAGCATTCTGAGCAAAAGCTACACATGGCCAATAATAAGAAAGTTTATCTACTTGCAGCATTTTAATGGGGCATATTTAAGATATTATTTCAGTAAAACTTTAATTGATTCATTGCTGTTGGTAAAAAACAAATAAATAAGAAAGTCCTGGCTAAGTTATTTTACCTAGAATGGCTTGGTTAAAGTTCATTTACTTTTTGGGGACAGTCTCCATGGGATTTATGAGAAGTTACAACAGGTTATTTCCTTATGGGGCTCTTGATGAGGGAGGGAGCTGAAGAGCAAAGCCAGGATCAGTGGAAGACCTAATGAAACCTAGATTAAGCTTTTAAAGGGAAATTACAAGGGAAGATGAAGACCTCAACAACTCCAGGAATTATGTTAAATGCAACTCACTAAAAATGTGAAGTCAGTTACTAGGCTGTTTAAAATATTGGCAGTAGTACAAGCCAGTGAACCCACGACACAGTGAGGTTCATTTCTGCTTTGAAAGAAATCTGTGTAAAGTGGACAAAAGTGCTACAGCAATTTTGATGTGAGGAGGAAGAAAATTCTTTCAATATCTTGGCAATCTGATTAGTCCCATGCAAACATGTAGCTAAACTCTCATGAGCACCTCTAGGCTTCTTCTGCAGTCACTGATTAAGTACTAGAGTACTTACCAAGTATTTTATTTACAAATAAATACAGAACTTTCTACTTTCTCTGCAATTCTCTAGCTCTTTATGTTGCTTTCTGACAAAAGCACATTTTTTTATCTACTCTCAAGATGAAAACCTACATCCCCTGAAAAGGAAGATACAAGAAGCTGCTGCTAAGACCCCATTCTGCATGTTTATTTGTCTTCCCCTCCACCAGAAGCCATCTGGATGTAGCTTTGAAATAGATGGATTATGGATAAAGTTATCAGAAAGGATTAGTGTGATTAGAAAGACATTAATCCTGTCAAGAAGTAATGGTCAAGTATTAACCACCAACAGTTGTTCCTAGAATCATGTTTGTTTTCATTCATCCTGTACCCTCCCTCCCATTCTCATTTTGTGATTGCACGCCGTAGAAAAGTCCTTCCTAAGCAAGTTCTCCCAGGAAGGCTGGGAAGCTCCTCTGACAGCTACATTAGTGATGATCACAGTGCAGCTGAAAGTAGAGCATCATGAAAGTGAAGTGCAGGCTTCACTAATGCTGTTTGATCACGCAGACAGCCTGTCGCTTACCTTTCCATCGAGGTCAATGCCTGCAAGTTTCAATCTGGCAATAATCTCCATTTCCATGGCACAAGCCATTTCATCAGCTCCAAATGCTCTTGAACATAACCTGCTACCACACAGGAAGGCAGCAGCTCTGTTTCACAGGAAACAGAGACATTAAGGCACTGTATTTAAAGACAAAAAACTGACAGTAAAAAAAAAAAAAAGGTTGCAGTGCTGTCTGTGCTGCAGTGAATCCCCAGGCTTCTGATGTGCCTGGCTACCTGTGGCTGCTTCACTGTCATGGAGACACTTATGGAGGAACAAGCCAGGAAATAAGACTCTTTGCACTAATGAGAGAAAGATGACAAACTTTATCTGTTTCTTTCTATAGTCCGATGATTGATTTTGCTCTTAGTCTCTAGTGTGGTTAAAATTACTTCATCAGTGAGAGAAGGATCAGAATGGCTTCTGCTTTCTAGGATATTCTTTTGCTTTCTTCTATGATGACAGGATTCTTACAGAGCAAGACAATGCCACGACTGTGACAGACAAGCCTGCTGCTCTTGTCACATGCCAGAGTGACAGTAGTATCTATGGGAGGACCATAGCCCATCTCTACCTGTTTCACCTATGTGGTCTGGCCTTGCAGCAGTAGCTTTGGGTTTCCATCTCCCAAGGTCACACCATACTGCACGGGAGAAAATGCCTCCTACCCATACCTGTGCCAACAGCTAGTTAACATATCTGTTAGTCTGGACTTGTACCCATATTACAGACCTCCAAGTGGCATCTTGGTTGGAAGCTAGTGCCACCCTACACCACCAGACCTCACATCTAAGCGATGGCCAGGACCTCTCTTTTGGTATGGCACCATTTGTCTAGGTACAGAGAAAGATAAAAGCCTGCAACAGTCCATGCTCACCCCACAAACCAAGACAGCTCAAGTATGTGATGTTCACCTGCAGATGGGCAGTCCATTTGTATAGTGGACACTCCTTAAATGTCTGTGTACAGGCCAGACAGGCATCAGGAGGACATGGAAGTCCTCCAGAGATTTTATCCAGACTCTAATTGTTTTGCAGACTGCTGATGTGCTAACATGTTTCTGCTCATCTCAACACAACTGAACAACTATCATACTATCCCTGGAGGTGTTCAAGAAGCTGTAGCTGTGGTGCTTCAGGATATGGTTTAGTAGCCATGGCAGTCGGGTTATGGATGGACTCAATGATTTTAAAGGTCTCTTCCAGCCCTAATGATCCCCTGATGATTTTTAGTCAGTGGAATGGTCCCTAATGTCAAGTTTTGTTTTGGAAGTTTCCTTTGAAAATCGAGTAACGGTAAACAGCATTTTTAAAGTGCAAGTATCTTGATATAAATGCAGTAGTGTTCAAGCTCAAAGCCCACCAAAGACACAAAGTGGCTGCTGTCTTACAGGATTGTTGCAGCAATTTCTGCATGGTTAGGCTGCCTGTAGTAAGTAGCACCTGAAATGTGAATTAGCTTTTCAGAGAGCCTTGGCCTGTAGCCGTTTTACTACACACAGTGGAAGCCCAAAGGTGTCAAGCTCTAACTCTTCAAACACTGAGCAATATGTTAGAGGATCTCACTGTTAGCTATACATTGTTTGCAGTGATTGTGTTTAACTTTACAGCTAGGCTGCCTGAAAAGAAACTGAAATCTGTAAGCCCCAGATCTACATTTCTAGTACATCAGAAGAGGCAGCTTTTTTCTGCTTTTGAATAATGCTTTAGAAAATAGTAATTGCCTTTTTACGCAGAAGGTTGAGATCTTTTCCTTATTATCCAACAGTTGTAACTGTTACTGACAAGCTGACATACACGGCAAAAGTCCTGCCAGAAACTGACATCATGCACTGTGCATGATACGTGCAATAGGAAATCTGGCTTTACGGGCTGAAGGAAGCAAGGCAGAACTTTGCACAGGACACAGTGGAGACTGACTTCCAACAAGTGCTCTGTCACTGCTTCCTCCCAAATAGCCCAATATATGAGGCTACTGTGATACAGCTTTGAACGCTAGAAGGGATGAATAGCAGCCTTTCATCACTGACTGATAAAGGGGATCTGAGCCTTTGTAGCGCAGTTCATGCAGAATTCAGGCTGGCTTCTTGACTTCAGCTGTTCTGATTTAAAAAAAATAATCCCAAATTCAATGGCCAGGATGCAAATGAAAACAAACTATCTGTTATATATGGATGTACAGCTTCACAGCCGGGGAAAGAGCCAAGACTCTTAATAATGCTTCTTTTTTTTTTTTCCCCTGCCATTTCTTTTGAGTGTTTCTAGATTAAGAAAAGGGTAAAAGGATTTGAAACACGAATTTGGATTATAACAAATGTCAGATTTATTCAACTGTTTATAGTTCATACATGTTTCTATCCTAAGGAAACAGAGGGAATCCATCCAGCCCCTCAAGCCTAACGTCACTGCTGTTTCCTTTGTACGGCACGAAGTGTTTCAGAGCTCTCAGAGGACTATGAACATTGATGATATTATAGATGGTAACAGAGAGAAACCTCTGATGATGTCTGAGGCATAAGACTCTTAATAATGCTTCTAAAGTTTCCTAAGAAGGTAGAACAGAACTTTCCTTTACAGTCTCAAGCAATCTCAAGGCATCTTCTGGAGAATTTTAAGGATAATCTGCCTCTAGTTCTGCAATACAGTAGTACTGTGGATAAAGTAGCATAATGGTGTCAGCTGAGATTGCTCTCTGACGTGCTCTGGCTGTGCTAACAGCTTGTTCTCACTGAGGTGAAAGGTATTTGTATTGCTACTTCTGTTACAGTGATGCCCATGACAGGCAGTTCAGAAATAGGGCATCATGCACAGTCTAGCCCTATCCTTTAAGTACCCCATAGGTTTTCTCATACTAACCCAGCAGGAGAAGTTTTATTCTTCTATGTTGGTGAAGACTCGTCCCTGAGTGACAGTATTTTTCTGTTGGCAAGGTAACACAGGTGAAAAGTCCAGAGTCTAACAATCTGAAGAAAAAGCTCTGTCTTTCCAAATGTTATTTAATTCTAGGGGAAAATACAACTGCTTTGGTACATTATAAAACATTGCTCTGCACAGGCTTCTCAGAGAGCGGTAGGCTCCTCCACACCTCACTAAATAATATAGAACATAAATTTGATTCCACTTGATTATGCCCCAGTTTAGCAGCTGCACAAGTTGAGAGCTAGGAAACAATGACCAGAAGGAACAGTTTAACTCTTACACAACAGGAAAGACCAAGCCAAAACTGACCAGAAGCTTTCCTATGTGGTCTTCAGTTAAATGATGTAAATTTGTCAAAAGAACACAGAGAGTCCCAGGGATGGACTCGAAGAACTAGCACAGCACATTTTGTCACTCACATAAACACATTATTAGTCAGTGAATGAACTTTGGCTCTCTTCTTGCTTTAAATTTTATGATAAGTAAGCAAAAAGATAGATTTTGTAGCCTTTTAGAGACTTGCATTTTCCTGTTGTATAAACACCATTTCAATCATATTAAGAACTGATTTCTAGTCATGGTAGAGGACTTAGATTGCAAAATTCAGTACTGGCCTCTGAATGGGTCAAATTGTACACGCCTAACAAAAGGTAAGATTAAGTAGTAAAAGAGACAAACAATCTCCAGCTGTCTACCACCAGTTTCACCTCCAATTGATGGCAAGCAGTCCAGTAGATGACAGAGTTTGCCCTCGCTAATGGTGTGTCTCACAGCATGCTATGACCCAGCCCCAGACTCCCAGGGAACATGCCGTTGCTATGAGTGTCCCAGTTTGGGCCATGAGCTTACCCGGTACTGGAGGAGAGAAAATGACCCTTACCCCTTTCCAGGAGTAAGAATGAGGATGCTGCACACTGCTTGGAAGTTGAGAGAGAAATTCTATTTACAAGAGCACATATACAAAAGGCAATCAGGTAGAATAAGTATAAAATCCACTAGGCCCAAACTGGCCTTCTAGAATCCTCCACCCCTTCCAGTCAGCCTGAGGTTAGGCTGAAACTGCCCTTCCCAGCTGGGCTTACAAGGCCTCAGTGGCTCAACTCCCTGCCCACCAGCTCCCCAGTGAACCATGAGCAGCGTGTGCTGCTTGGAGAAGTGAAGGAAGGCAGGGAAGAGAAGGGGGAGAGGTCAGACAGGCACTACCTTTTAAGCTGGAATACAGAACAGTATAACAATATTACAATATCCTGGGATAAGCAGGTCTATCTCCCTGGGATGGGCCTCTGTCCCTATGGTTTTAAGGGGGACCTAGGATCCCTCAAACTGCCACAATGAGTTACTTAGAGGATGCCTGCACAGCCAGCTGCAGGCAGCCATGAAGTCACTGTGCCTGTGCTCTGAGCCGCCAGGGCCACTCCGGAAGCCCCAGAGCCACATTAGCCCTTCGCACGAGCCTGGGCGCAAAGCCGCTCTAATGCGGCTCTGCTGCTTCTGGTGGGGATCTGCCACCAGGCTGTCCACTTCAGCTCCTGGCCTTAAGGGAGTTCACATCTGCTTGCACCCAGAGAATCCCCACATCTTCTTGCACAGTTTATACAATTGGCCACTCTTCAAATGTAACTCCTGAGTCTTGAGAAGGAACATTTGGTATGGCACAGCACAGCTGAAGGACAGGATTCCATCAGAAGAGATAAAGGAACATTTTTCAGGAGGGGGTTGTTAAAACGCCAACCCTTTCTTGAAGCTAGAGAGCTGAAAAGACAATTATGTGGGGAGAAGGGTCCTGTAATGAAGTAGTTTCTAATTAAAAACTAGGCTTTAACAGCATGAGTAAGAATGACCCACTCAGGAATCTGAGCAGAAGGATAAGGGATTACCAAACTGATGGCATCATGGACAGGAATCCCCTTAAAGAAAGACACTTCTATATTTAGCACAGCGTATTTAAATCAGCAGCAAAGGCCGGTAGTAACAAAGATTTATTACTGCCCCTAAAGAAGACTTGAAATAAATAAAAATATTTATTAGCGGACACTTTGTTGTGTCAGGGACAGCATATTCTGGGGAACAAGCTTTACTGTTTCAAAGCCAGAGATCAAATCAGCTATTTAGCTTTGCCTATAAAGGGAACAATCTTTCTTTAACAGATTGCCTGCATGGAAAACTATTGAATCCCTGCTGCTCTTTATTTTTTAAATATCTATAACATGGTCAATGGTAAATAGATAAAAAAGGTAATAATTATCCTAAGCTTAACCAAAACAGACTGCTTTTGGTAAAGTGAGTATTCCCTGGGATAACCAGCCTGCTGTAAGAGCTGAACATATAAACAAGGAGCGTGTTGAAAGAAAGACGCAATTTGATGCTGCATATACAGGTAAACATACTATCACAACTTAGGGGTTTTCTTCTCTCAAATTACTCAGAGGGGGTGGAAAGCTCAAAAAGAGAGAGTCAAGTCCTTTAAGGTCTCTGAAACTACATGGCTGAACGCGGGCAATAAAGAGTCAGTGAGCTTCTAGCACTATCCTCTATAAGAACTGCAAGCCCTGCCTCTTCTCCAGCCTTGCCTTACAGATCTGCGGCACACCCCTGTTGCAGATAAGCTTTGAAGACGTGGTGCTCATGGTGGTTTGGCCGCCCAGGGCTCTGCAGTGTGCTGGGAGCGAGAGAGGGGAATATGCTCTCTGGGGCAAGTGTCACCAGACACACAGCACCTCTGCAGTTCCAACAGATAGGGAGAGCTAAGTTTGACTGCCACCAGACGCACATTCCTGCCTGCGCTTGAACACCCGCAAGCGCTCTGGCTCCTCGCTCTTCCCGGCAGAGCCATCTGCTGGCTTCCGGCTGCAGCGCAGCCCGAAGCTCCGCACGCCGAGAAATGCCCTATGTGGAAGCAAAGGTGGTTCACCAGACCTGGGCCCCTTGGGCCAGCTGGTCACCAGACATCTATCTGAGTCCTGGCTCCGTGACTTTTTAAGCATCTCAGAGGACTCAGGGCAGGATGCACTGAGTTTTACCTCTGTCATGCCACGTATGTATGTGCCTGTTTGAAATCCTGAGGTCTGTGTTGAAACCTTCTGCAGGATAGAGAAAATATGTTCCTTGCACTGCATTTGTCAAACAAGGATAGAGGCCTCTACCCCGGAGAGAACCTAGGAACTTCAGATCTCCTGTGGCCAATCTTTCTGGCTTGTTGAGGACATACATACCATTACCCAACTGCTGTGCTTGAGTGTGTAGCTCAGGAATTCTGGGCTCCTGCTCTTTCCAAGACCCTCTGATACTGCCATTCCTGGGTCTAAACCCAGTATCTTATGTTTCAACATACCATTAATCTATACATCTGATGACTACAGGGTCTAAAACTGGATTTTGTAACCCTCCATCTCCTAGGGCAGAAACAAACTGTCAGATGATTATCTAATGGTTATTTCTTTATGTTGCTAATAGGAGTGGCAGCCACTGTATGGGTGCCTGTTCTCATTACAGAGAAGAGCAAACTCTATACATGAGACTCAGTGGATACTACTCAGTGGATAGTATCAGTCTCCATCCTTAATGAAGGACCACGTCATAACAAAAACAGAAGCTCATGCAGGGCTCAAACTGGCAGGCTAGTGTTTGGTGGTTGCTTTTTCAAGATTTTTCTGTGGGAAAACAAAAGGTAAGGCCACAGGTGCCAGGGGACATCAGGAGCAGGTGTAGGAGCTCTAGGATACCACATTTGCTGGGACAGTGTCAGCTGAAACCATGAACTGCACAGTGAAGAAACAATCTTCTGTTGTTTGACCGATTCCTTCTGCATTCAAAGAACTTACAAAATTCCATTCAGACACACCTGTATATGTCAACAATTTCTCATTTCTAATGGACACAATCTGCACAGTCCCTCTTTTAACTCCGTAACTATCATGCCAAAAGAGGGCTAGTACAAAGTTTCAGCTATTTCTGTTGATGGCTGCATTTGTGCAAGTTTCTCTAGTCTGCTGAGCCACATATTTGCCACGTATTACTTCTGCTAAGACCCTTCAAGGTGAACTCTGGATTTGGAGGCAGAGTATTTCATGCTTATTTCAGTTTTCCTTTCCCACCTTTTTCTTTACAAGTAATTTTCAATTGCTCAGGTGACAACTTGCATTATTAAATCGACCAGGAGAGTCAGATTTAAACCTTTTTATGGTGCTTTTGTAAACAAGGATAGGGAGTAATTCAAAAGATAATTTCACTGCCATTGCTCTTGAGGGACAAGTTGAAAATGTAAAAATTCACAAGGAAATTTAGTTTAAGTGTGCACACAGCTGAGTGAAAAAACACAGCATTGCTTTACTGGTTTTTTAAAATACTTGTGTGGGAAATGCTATGCTTGTGAAAAAACAAGGACAAGAATGTAACTACACCTGCAGTATCTTTTGCTTGCAAGCCCCTGGAATTTCAGTATGCAACACTAAATGATGGCTCATTTGTTATCCAGGGAGACAGGCTCACCCTGGAGAGCTATGCAAGGAGAGTTAATTCTTTTGAAGATCTGTAGTTTCTTCCCTTTCCTTTTCAGAAGATGGAGCACATCGGTTCTAACAGCACAGCTCAGAGATTCACTCCTGACACTTCTGTAGGTAACCCAGAGCTAGCACAGGCCATGTCAGAGCAGCAATTCCCTCCTGACATCTCTAAAGACTAAGGAAGGATGTAAAGAACCATTCCTCTAAGGGAAGAGCATGTGATCCAAGAGCAAGGGATCCTGTTCTGTCCTCCTTGCCACATCATTCCCTTGTGTGAGAATTTAATTTTCCTTGCAAAACTCTTCTTCCACCTCTCAAAAAGATATATGTTCTGTTTTGATGTTCTCTAGTTGCATGGGACAGAACCAGGCATGAGTCTGTGGTTGTATGGCCAGCTTTAGGCACAAAGCCACATGACTCTGCTCCATTCTGTGAAAAATTAAGAAGGTTAATGTAAGGGTAGATGGTTTTAAAACACCCTTAGTGCTGGATTGTGTTAATTTTCGGCACCTTTCAGTGATTTTAAGTCCTGAAGTGGAAGATGACAGTTTGGTGTATGTATTAGGTTCCAGAAGCTGAGGCTTCCATGGAGAGGCACCAAGTATTGCAAGACTTTTTTTTCCTAGATCTGTTAAGGTAAAGTTAGCTTTGCTACTGTCCATCTCTCATTCTATCTCCTCTCAGCATTGGGCACATGAGAGAGCTTCTGGCCATCCAACTGGTGTCTGTTTGTGAATGAAGCCAGCTGGAAGACTGTCAAACTTCAGAAAAACCCATCCTAAGTCATGCCCACCCACTGCAAAGGCAGCAACCATGCACCATCCATCAGTACCAGGATCTATACCATTCATTCTGCTGCTGATAGAATGGCACCATTAAAGGTTCTACCTTTAATATGCTCAAAAAGCCCCTTCCACTTTCTGCTGAAGCCAAGCATGTATTGCTAGTTTACTGGAGACAGTGTTCATCAAGCTACAGTGTGTCTCTCCAAATCCTACAGAAGACTCTAAATTAAGGGTGTTTTCATGATACTTGTATAGGACATTATGTCAATTGTTTAGATTTAAGGTAGGCTTTTAGATAAGGTGGGCTATTTATTCCATACATTTAACTTCTAATTAGCTTGAAGGAAAAAGTCCTCCCATTACAAAGAAAGAAGGAAACATCAATGACAAAACTACCCCCACTAGTTTTTAAGCAAATAATACCTCTGTGAGGTGTTGTGGAAATGATGCTATTGATTAAAACCCATCTTCATAGCCCCACTATAACTATGAATGTACAGTGGGCAGCAATGCCCACTGGCACTCTCACACTCATTCAGTTAAAGCTAAACAGTGGGGATATGCTGCCATTCAAGAAACTTCCAAAACTACTGGGACAATTATTGCCCTCACTTACCTTGAAACAACCAGTGGGAGAATCAACATTTTCAGCATCCTCATCAGTAACTCACCAGGAAACTGGAAATAACTAATTTCCTAGAAATACATGGAGAGATGCTTATTGTTTTGAGACAAAGACTATCTGTCATCACAAGTGCTGCTAGGGCTGAGGGTCAGCTAACACTGGGAAAACCTGCAGTTTTTGTGCATGAGGTGGCAAAGACAGAAAGCTTTCAAAGATCATTTTAAAATGAATTACATTACATACCGGGTTGGAATTCAGCAAACACAATGCATTGTTTGTTCCTTTACAAAGGAAAACAAACACTAAATATGCCATCTCTTGGGGATTGCTGGTAGTAGGTTGCCCTGAATAACCTCTTCATTCTGCATTTTTGTTTTTTCATAGATGCTTATGAAGCTACTGCTTGGACACAAATGATGTTCAGACAGTGGTTAGCAGTAGCCAAACACAGAATTGTTTTCATTTACTTGCATTTATAGGCTGGGCTTGACAGTCTCAGAGGTCTTTTCCAGCCTCGATGATTTTGTGATTCTGTGATTTATCAAGTGCTATGTTCTTAGCTGAGATTTACATTTTGTGCTCAAACAATGCATTTGGCAATGCCTGTTGCCCTGTCTGCTCTGGCCAGCTAATACAGCAGAAAGGAATGATAGCTACAGAGAGCTTAGCTGAAGTATGCTGGGGGAGAAATCCAAAAGTGGCTTTAAACACATGTTCTGCTAATGACAGGAAATCTCCATTACTCCGCTGGAGTAATATTCACATCTGTGCCTCTCTACACCCAGTGACAAAAACATTCACAGTGCTTTCTTTAGAGGCACATGTTCCAAAGTAACATAAAATCCAAGGAACACATTGCACTACCTGTTCTAACAGCTCTCTATCACAGGCTGTATTTCATCAAGCTTTAAACACCCACCATTATATTATCCATAGCTGCGACATTACAATGCGCTTATGCTATACTTCCCTGGTGTCTTAAAGACCAGAATCCCTCGCAAACTTATTGTTTGAGAGGGTATGAAAAGGCCCAGGGAAGTGCAGATTAGCGAGCAGATGAAATTAAACATATGTATCAAAGACACACATCCCCTTTTTAGCTTTGGAAGTCCATGCTGAAGTTCCCCGAGTTGCCTTGGCTGTGGTTATATAAGCATGGTGTGTTCTCTACACAGCTGTGCTGTGCTTACCTGCTGGGAGAGTCGCCTCGTCCTCAGGAAGAAGCCAAGGAGACAGCCTATGGTGACTGACAGCACTGAGAGAATAAGCAAACCATTCCTTTTAAAAACATCCTTGATCCGAGCGAGGATCGCATCCAAAGCCACTGCCATGCTGCCTTGCCTGTTCTCTGCAGAAGAATCAGCATCCCATGGAGAGAGAATTCACTTACTCCTGTTGCCCGAGTAGACAGATCTAGCTCTGTATAGATCAGATCAAAGCACTTCCAGCTCTGCTTAGCTGACCTGCAAGGTCACCCCTCTACCAATAGCCACCAAGCAAGCAGCTGGCATTATTGTTCCAAATTAATACCAACAATCCTATTATCAACTACATCATTAAGAGCCTGCAAGAAGATTAGGAGGCTCCGGAAAACTAGAACAGAATGCAGTAGTATTTCTAAAACAAGACTGCTTCAAAACAAAGTGACACACCTGAGAGAAAGATGGTGCTTGAGTGTACCCCTTGACCTCCTCAGTTTGGGGTCTGGACATCCAAACCAAGCAAAGGCGCACACGAGCCGTGCATTGAGATGGGTAAAAGCAATGCTGCTGCAGTTTTCCTAAAGGGCAGAGCAGGTAACATTTTCAGCTGGACTATCACAACAGGGCAAGCTAGGTGAAACTGCACTTCATTAATTGAAGCAGGCTTGTGTTCTTTGGTTTGGTGACCAAAAAAGGGCTGAAGGAATAGCATAAGTGACACATATTGAACAGAAAATAACTGTATACTGAAGCATGCAAGGACATCTGGAATTTGGCATTTGTTACCTTGCAAGTGAAATGATTTCACTTTTCTTCCAACCACTATGTTGATTAGAGCAGGGCCAATTTACTTTCAGAGGATTATCAGACTAAGCCATAGGGATTGCTTTCCTTTGTGGTGTCCGCATTCAATCCCAGGGCTCATTTTTATGCTAGTGAGTATCCGATAAAAATACACCACTGAAACTGTTCACTGCACCACAGTTTCATTGAAAAAACAGTTTCTGGGTTAGTTTATTATTCAGTTTATTATTTTTAGATGGAAAATATTCCATATAGTACAATGAAACCGTGTGTATGCACTACTGTATCCTGTAACACAGTATTTCTTGTGACATGCTCACATGTGAGTGAAAAAAGCTCGAGAGATGAAACAGTTCCATTTAGAGGCAGGGTGTGAAAGCTCTATTTTAAGATGCATGATGACACATAGCAAACAAACAGAGGAGAAATAATACGTGGAGCCTTTATGTTGAACAAAGCGCTGTCACAAGAGGCTCACAGGCAATGCGGGGGGACTGCACTACTACTGAAATAGTCCCGCTGCAAGCATTCTCTAACGTCCAGGTAACAGCTACCGCGATAGGGTGCAGCCAGTGTACTCCCCGAATGTAATAAGAGCGAGAAACGCTCCCTGCAGCCAGGCTGCCTGCGCCCCCCCCCGCCCCCAGCTGTTGTCAGTTACAGCTGGACACCCAGTTTCGCAGCTGCGACTTCTCGCCCGTGTGGAGCAGAGGAACCCACGCCGCCCAAGGCCCACCCGGAGGACTCGGGGAAGCCTCTGGGTTCGCGGCGCCTGAACGCCATTTGGCTGCCCCGGCTCGCCGCTTCCACGAGCAGATGTCGGGCATCAAACCCCAGCTCTCCGACGCGCCGATGCAAATGCACCGCCCCGCCGCAAGGCGTTGCGAGCTCATCCCGAACGGGGCTGGGCGATCGGCAGCGCCGGGCGGAGCACGGTCCTCAGCGGCGTTCGCTCCCTCCGCCCCGGGCCAGCGGCAGGCGGGCGGCGCTCGGCGGCCTGTGACGCGCGGGCATGATGGCGGCGCGGCTGCTGCTGCCGCGACGAGCGGCGGTGCGCTGGCGGCGGGGATACAGCAGCGCGGCTGCCGAGTTCCTGCACCGCAGCGTCGTGCCCACCATGCACTACCAGAAGAGCCTGCCCAGGTACGGCGGGCCGCTCCTCCGCTCCCTGTGTCCGCCGGGCCCCTCGGCCGACGGGTCTGTCCGCCCCGCGGCCTTCCTTAGGCGCTGCCGGTCCGGGGCCGGACCAAGGCCGGGAGGGAGCGTCCTTCGAGGGCCGCGAAGCAGAGTCCGGTGGCGGCTGGTAGCCATGTGTGGCCGTCCTGTCTGGGGTGCGAGGAGACCGTCCCGTTCCGTGTGTGTATGGCCGCGCTCGGGCTGCTCGCTTCCTGTGTGTGCTCTTCCTAAATCACGGTGGAGGGGAACGGTTCTGGGTTTCTAAGAGTAATCGTGGCCGTAGACCCGCTATTGAAACATCTCTTCAGGTTGCAAAGTAACCTTTTCTGATGTGGTAAGATTATTTTATAGTAAGGGGGAGCAAGGGAGAGTAGGCAGAATGTTCAGCCCCCAGTAGTGAGGTGAGTCCTGGTGCAGGGTGGCTGCTGAACTAGCATTCCATCTGTAAACCTGCTTCTCCGTGCAGTGGTTTCATGCCACTGCATTCTCTGGAGTCGGTATTTCACTTGGCTTTCCAAGTACCTTATGCTGACCATGGCCCCCATCTGCTTTTTTTCTCCCACAAACAATTTACGAGCAGTTGGGGTAATGTGAGATTGAAAGAAGGATAGGGAAAGAGGGACAGCTGTGTGAGAAACTCAGGCTTCATTAGTACCACTGCTCATAAAACGTGAGTGTCTGTTCCACTTCCTTCAGGTTGCCAGTTCCCAAGCTAGAAGATACAATTAGGAGATACCTGAATGCTCAGAAACCACTTTTAAGTGATGACCAGTTCAGGTATGGACAAACAAGATGCATATTGCAGTGTCATGGGCTGCATCAAAGCCCTGTGTTACACATACAAAATATGGCTCGTGACAGTGTTTTGAATCTTTTACTGGTTGCTGCAGGAAAACTGAAGAACTTGCTCATCACTTCGAAAAGGGGATTGGAAGGGAGCTGCATGAGCAACTGGTTGCTCAGGACAATCAGAACAAGCATACTAGTTATATCACAGGTACGTTGGCCTCTTGAGTGTAGAAGGAATCTGGGGACAGATAAGAGCTCATAATGTTACAATTAAGATGAAGCTTGTTTTCTTCTCCATAATCTTGGAATTACATGCTTTACCTTTGTGATGGTTTGAGTGCTACCTGCCCTCCTCCACTTTGGAAACCACCCAGACTAGACTCAGCTGGCTCTCGAAACTGAATGAAGCTTATATTTACAGCTCAGCACAATATACAAGCAGATATTTACAGTATATACAGTTATGTACAGAAATATCCAAGGTAAAAGGTAATATGGAAACACAACAGCCCTCCCAGAAACCTGAGTCCCCCAGAGGGGCTCCCAACCGCCCTTCCACCTTCTCCCACCCCTCTCTCTACCTTATCCCAGATGTTGCCTTGTGCCCAAGGAAGAGTGGAAGGTCGGCCAGGGGGGTTAGGAAGCAGGTGGATTAATTCAGAGAGATGGAAGGTGAGGTTAGAGATATGCAGCCCAGAGCCCGGACAGAGAGCAACTACTCCTATCTGTGTCTATACTCTTGTTTTTATACGTCTCAGCAGGCCTATGAGTGAAGTAGACATCGGCATTGTTTCCCTTTCACAGCCTGTGATCTAATTCTTCTCACCAAAACATTCTAGCTAGTTTCAAACTAGCACAACCTGTACTAGAGCAGGTTCTGAGTCTCTGGTGGAAAGAATGGCCACTAACTCTCATATACCATAATTGTGTATAGATTGACATTGAAGAAGCTGTACTTTTTCATGTGTTAATGCATTTAAAGTTGAGTTACAATCTTCTTCTTGTGTTACTGTGTATTCCTGTTAATAGAGGAGCTTAACTCGTAACTCCCTTAAGGAAGCTAAAGCAATCATTTTCAGATAGTTTCACATTGCTATTAGCAAGGAAACTGAACTCTGGGGATGGCTTCAGAGAACATGTCTAAGCTTTGCAAGGCAGAAGTGGTCAGCAAGCTTTGCAAGGTAGAAGTGGTCAGTGCCATGGACTTTGAACAAAACCCCTTGAAACGATGAACCCCCCTTCTTGTGAAGAGCAAAGAAAAAGGAGAGACAGAAAGGAAGATAATAATAGAGACGAACAAATTAAGAGAGGGAGAATATACATAGTTGGGGGGGGGGTTAATTATTATTATTATTCCGTATTATTGCTTCCATTGACTCCCAAATACAGGTGTCTGCTTTTGAAGGTATTGGATGGGTAGTGACAGAGATGGAAATACTGAAATAGCTACAGAAGTTTGCATAGTGCTCAGTGAACATATTTCTACCTTTGCTTTCTGTTAAGACAACCTATAAGGGCTACCACAGGTACCACTGAGAAACGCAGATGAATTCAGAGCAGTTGCTGTGTGATTTGTTACCCTTTACTCGCCATTCACTTTGACCACCTCTTTTAACTGGTGCGTTATTGTGTGTGTCAGTGCTAGCCAGCATGCTGCTTTTTGTCTGTGGACTGTAGGATGTTTGTGTTCCTTTTTGTTTAGTTAGTTCTTATTAGGCCTTATAAAATACTTGTTCCACTTGAAATCGGTTTCTGAAAGTATGTATAGTTGCCTCCACCCTGGATTTCCAAGTCCAAGGTTAAAAAGCTACGTGATGATGACAGATGTGGTTTTAGAACGAGATGAATGCAAGTTACTCATCTGTGAGGACCTGGCATGGAAATTGTAACTTAGGTCATTGAGTTACCCATTGCCCTTTTACAAGCCAGCAGGTTCAACTTGTTAGTAGTACCACAGCTGCTTTGAGATGAAGTTGATGTGCACTTTTGTCCTTGGTCTGCATCCAGTCAGCATGCAATATCAGAGTATGGTTTGAAGCTGAGAATGATGAAATAGAACCTGCTTTAAATTGCCTTCCTCTGCCTATGCCCTCTGGATTTTAGTTTGCTCAGAGGCAGGTGTAAAGGCGTGACTGTCCTTTAAAGCTGTTACTGATTGCCTTGGTTTTGGCAAGCGCAAAACCTTTGGGTCACATTCATGCTTCTTGATATGTTGACAGACTGTCCAGAAGACCTGTATCAAATGTAATTCTGCTTCCAAAATCTGTTGGCACTGGGAGAATACCCATGAGGTCCAGTCTAACCTTGGCTTTTTGCCATCTTGAAGGATGGGTGGTAAGGCATCAGTGTCAGGAGGTTGTGCCTTGAAGTGATCATTTCAGTGGCAGAAAGAGGAAGGAGGTGGGAATGCAAACCAGCATATGTAGGTGGAGAGAAATGCTGGAACAGAAATAAAGGTTGCTCTGAAGAGAAGCATGCCCTAGGTGGCTGAGTTGCAGAAATCAGTGGCTTAAGGGTATATAAAGGCATGCTCCACTCCAAATGTGAGGTGTGCAGGAAAATGCAGTGCTGGGGAGCTGGGTTGTACATTGTGGGGGTTGTGGCTTATCACAGAGCCAAACAGAAAACATGGTAATTGGCCCTTATTGCTAATGACCTTGACACTTGGTGTGGATTACTCCATACACAGTGTTTTTACAATTAGCCAACAGTGCCTTTCTTCATAACTGGAGCTTAGGAGAGTCCATGGGGGAGTTACTGCTTATGTGTTTTCTTGCTTGGGTGCACTTCAGTAGGTATTTGTTCATGATGGCTGTTGAAGACAGCAATCCTCTGGCCTGACCCAGTAAGCTGCTTTTATGTTCTGACCTATTTCTCAACTCCCCATTTTCAGGTCCCTGGTTTGACATGTACCTAAAAGCACGGGAGCCTGTTGTTTTGAATTTTAATGCATTTATGTCTTTTAATCCTGATCCAAAAGCTGAATACAACGATCAGCTCATACGAGCGACCAACTTGACTGTTTCTGCTATACGTTTCATGAAGACCTTCAGAGCTGGTTATCTTGAACCAGAGGTCTTTCACCTCAACCCAGAAAAAAGTGACACTCAGCTCTTTAAAAACATTATCCGATTTGTGCCTTCTTCGGTTTCTTGGTTTGGTGCCTACATGGTCAATGCTTACCCCCTGGATATGTCTCAGTACTTCAGACTTTTCAATTCTACTCGTCTGCCCAAGCTCAACAGAGATGAGCTTTATACAGATGAAAAAGCAAAGCATTTATTAGTACTGAGAAATGGGAATTTTTATGTATTTGATGTCATTGATAGAGATGGAAATATGCTGAAGCCTTCAGAAATACAAGCACACTTGAAATACATTCTTAGTGACAACAGTCCAGCCCCAGCCTTCCCTCTTGGCTACCTCTCCAGTGAAAACCGAGATACGTGGGCATTGCTGAGAAAGCAGCTACTGGAGAATGGCAATGAGGAAGCTCTTCAAAAAGTAGACTCTGCTGTATTTTGTTTAAGCTTAGATGATTTTCCTGTTAAGGACTTTGTGCACTTGTCCCACACTATGTTGCATGGAGATGGTGCTAACCGCTGGTACGACAAATCCTTTAACCTCATCATAACAAAGGATGGCACAGCAGGAGTTAATTTTGAACATTCCTGGGGAGATGGTGTGGCTGTGCTTAGGTTCCAGAATGAGGTTTTTAAAGACAGCACCAAGACACCAGCGATCAGCCCCCAGTCGCAGCCTGCTTCAGTAGACTCCTCTAGAGCAGTGCAGAAACTTGACTTTAAGCTGAATGATACCTTAAAAGCAGGAATTACCAAAGCCAAACAGAAATTTGATGCCACTGCAGAGTCCCTGTCTCTCAATCTGATTCAGTTCCATGAAGGAGGCAAGGACCTTCTGAAGCAGAAGAAGGTGAGCCCAGATGCTGTAGCCCAGCTTGCCTTCCAGATGGCTTTCCTTCGACAGTACAATCAGACTGTTGCTACCTACGAGTCCTGCAGCACCGCAGCTTTCAAGCACGGTCGTACGGAAACCATACGCCCTGCCTCTGTGCATACAAAGAAGTGCTCAGAAGCCTTTGTTAAGGGACTGTCCAAGCACAGCACAGAAGAGCTTCAGAAGTTGATAGAGGAGTGCTCCAAATACCATGGGCGTTTGACAAAAGAAGCTGCTATGGGTGAGTAGCAATGCAGCATACACTCAGGCACTAGTCCTAAGGGTGTTGTGAAAATGTGCTTGACACCTGAATAATTTAATTTTGATGGAGGTGTAATGTTGATGTAGACTTGATGAAAGAGCAGAGGGCTGCAGTTCAAAATGTGTTCTCTTGACTCATTTCTTGATGGAGGAGAATACCTCTGTGCTTCCCACTGGTAACATGTCGAGAATCTTTATGGGTTAGTTTTTGTCCTGAGAGCAACCTGGCTGTTTGTAGATTTTATAACTACTTAGTGTGTGTTGTACTCCCCAAGGCAAGTAAGAACTTGGGGTTTATGTCTGAGGAACTACTGTCTTATCCCTGCAGGGGATAAAGGCTTTAACCGCTTCCAAATCAAACCGATTCTTTGGCTGTGCTGCTTCTGGTATTTTTCTAAGTGCTTTCATTTGAATTGTCCTTCCCAGAAGCATAACTTGCATTGCTTCAGTAAAACTGACTGTAGAGCCAGGAAGAGTCTAAGACTGGCCTCTGTCCTTGGTGCACGAACACAGAATCACAGAAGGTTAGGGGATGGAAGGAACCTCAAAAGCTCATCCAGTCCAACCCCATCCAGTCCAACCCCCGCCCTGCCAGAGCAGGACCACCTATACCAGATCACATAGGAACACATTGAGGCAGGTCTTGAGTATCTCCAGAAAAGGAGACTCCACAACCCCCTGGGCAGCCTGTTCCAGTGCTCTGTCATACAGTGAAAAAATTCCTCCTCATGTTTCCATGAAACTTCCTGTACCTCAGCTTCCACCATTGCCCCTTGTCCTGTCACTGAGCATCACCCAGCAGAGCCTGGCTCTGTCCTCTTGGCGCTCACCCTTTACATATTTATAAACGTGAATGAGGTCACCCCGCAGGCTTCTCCTCTCCAAGCTAAAGAGCCTCAGCTCCCTCAGGCTCTCCTTGTAAGAGAGATGTTCCACTCCATCATCTTTGTGGCTCTGTGCTGGACTCTCTTAAGCAGTTCCCCTGAGGTCCTTCTTGAACCGGGGGCCCCAGAACTGAGCACAGTACACCAGATGTGGCCTCACCAGGTCAGAGTAGAGGGAGAGGGATTCTTTTCCTCTTTAGACTCATAAATTTTAGGAGACCCTTTTTCTGTTCTGAACAACTTGTATCTGTTCAGTTAAATAATTGTCTCGACAACGCCGCACTTCGGTGTACTCCCATGATTGCTGGCTGAGGCTGGCAGTAAAGCAGCAAGCCCCTGTTGCCAAGGATACCTGCGTTAAAATTGCAGAATGTCTGGGCTCTGAAAAATAATACCTGCAACCTGGTGGTTGAGTAACCAACCCTGGATGTGTTTTGAAGTCGTTTGCTTGGGGATATGGTTTAGGGTGCACCTTGTAGAGTAGGGATTTTGGTTGGACTTGGTGATCCTGAGGAGCTTTTCCAACCTGAATGTTTCTGTGATTCTGTGAAAATAAACCCCAGTTCTACAGACCTCTTATATGGCAAGGGGGTGGCAAATTAAGTGAGCTTACTTCCCACAGAAGTAGTTCTCTGATACTTGTTTTGTTTTGACAGGTCAGGGATTTGACCGGCATCTCTTTGGCTTGCGCTACATGGCCTCATCCAAAGGTATTGCACTGCCTGAGTTCTATAAAGACCAAGCCTATGCTCAGCTTAACCACAACATCATCTCCACAAGCACACTGGTTAGCCCAGCTGTGCAGCTGGGAGGCTTTGGCCCAGTAGTGGCCGATGGCTTTGGAGTAGGGTATCAGGTACATGATGACTGGATAGGTTGTAATGTTTCCTCTTACCCAACTAGGAATGGTAAGGAATTTCTTCAGTGTATATACAAGTCCCTAGAAGACATATTTAATGTTTTAAAGGGCAAGAAAATTGGTAGTTAAGATATAAAGCCACTGGGAGACTTTTTAATTGCAGTAAAAACCAGCCTGTCTCTAACTGGCACACTAATCAGTGTGACTGGGACTGCCCATCTTAATTGGCTTCCTTTATCTTCACTGAACTTCAGTACTGGTAGATTCTCTTGGAAATTTATACCTGTTTTAAAGTACAGACCTTGGATGCCTTTTTTGAGGAAACACATCAGGAAATACAGGCATTTGCAATGTCAGAATTAAGTACTTAACAGATACGCCTAACACCTCCATGTGTTCTTAAAAGCCATTATTTAAAAGCGTTGTTGCTGAGTTTATGAACTCAGGACCTGGGTTCTGAGTGTTCAGGCTGACTGCAGTCCTGTGATACCACTCTTCAGCTGATTTTACAGCCCCCCCCCCCTTCCCCCGGCGCCAAGTAATTTTTAATAGGAATGGTTACATTTGCACTCTTGCCACACTTACTTTTCTCTGGAAACTTGAATCTGTCTCAGAACAGACTGTGCCTTGCCACTCAACAGCTTTTTGAGAAAAGCAAAACTCCTGAGAGGCTTGAAGTAACCTGCAATTACTGTGTTGTTAAACTGACTGAAAAAGACTGTACTGTAATAAAGCTGTCTGTTGAGAACCACCAAGTTCTTCTCTTGCTAGATGGACAGTGCACAGCATGGTTGGCTCTGCTAGCAATAGCTCAGGTTTCTTACAAAGGTTGAAAAAAGTCTTGCTGAAAGCATTCTGCTGACTTAGCTCTCCCCTTCCATACATCCTCTGTCCAATAATCTGCTTCTGCTTTGCTGTGTAAGCCTGTGCTCTTCTGCTTTAAAAATTACTGAACTTGTATCTTTAGGAAGTCTCTTTTCCCAAAATTGCTCTTATTGCACACAGGTAACCTCAGGAGAACATTTCCTTGTTTTCTGTTTGTTGGATCACAGGATGTTAGGGGTTGGAAGTGACCTCTGGAGATCAAGTTCAACCCCTCTGCCACAGCAGAACCATAGAATAATCTAGCTCAGGTCACACAGGAACACATCCAGATGGGTCTTGAAAGTCTCCAGAGAAGGAAACTCCACAACCTCGCTGAGCAGCCTGTGCCAGTGCTTTGTGACCCTTACAGTAGTTCCTCCTCCTGTTGAGGTGGAACTTCCCATGCTGTAGTTTTATCCACTGCCCCTTGTCCTATCACATAGTGCAACTGAGAAGAGTTTGTCTGCTCCCTCTTGACCCCCAGCCCTCAGATATTTATCAACATTGACTAGATCCCCTCTAAGTCTTTTATTCAGTTGACCAAAAGCACCAGTCCCTTAATGATCTTTGTAGTCCTCCGTTAGACTCTCTCCAGTAGATCCCTGTCCCTCTTGAACTGGGAAGCCCAAAACTGAACATAGTGATTGGCACTGGCTGCCCAGGGAGGTGGTGGAGTCATCCACCAGCCAGAGGCTGGATGAGGCATTTAGTGCCATGGTTTAGTTAATTAGAAGGGCTAGGTGGTAGGTTGGACTGAATCTTGGAGGTCTTTTCCAACCTGGTTAATTCTGTGATTTTGTGAAGTGTGTCAACAGCAGCCAAGCTCAGGAAGTGTTCTCAGTAATCTCACCTCAGTGTCTTGAGCTGGCAGACAACTACTGAAGATGTATCTTTTCCCTCACTGTTACCACAGTCCCTTTTCTGCTGACAGGACAGTGAGTGTAAAGATCTTGTTTGCTTGTGTTAGGGAATCAGATGTGGATACCTCTTGCTGATAGCCTATTACGGACTTAAGAGCTCTGCATTGTCTGAGTAGCTACCAGGAATACAGCAGTGAAGCTCCAATCCACCACAACTATACCTCCAGACAGCAGTAAGACAATGGTGCAGAGCAGTCAAGAATACTGCTTCCAGTATGGCTTTCAGTTTTTACTGAGGCTGTCTCCAAGTGCTCTGTGGAAAATAGTACAGTAGGGCATGTTGGGGACAGTAAACACAACTTAGGATCCCATGGCTATGGTACAGCCATGTGCAAAGTAGCTCCCAGGAGACTGCATCTGACAGTTACAGCTCCTTCACCAGCAAGCACATCAGGATTTATCAAAGGTACGATCTTCAGCATTTTACAAATTTATGGGTAACTTCATAGATTCCAACAGACTCCTTCGTTTTCTCATCATAGTCATTCCAATCCTGTGGGAAGAAAGAGTGCACAATGTTAGAGAGGACAGAATGCAATTGTGTCTAAAACAGACTGGAATTCAATCTGAAACTAGACCTTAAGATTTCAGTCTTAAGACTTCTGTGGAAAGTGCTTTATAGTCTCTAAGCTAGTTTCTGGTTTCTCTTTCTGAGAGAAGTAGGAGCACTGCCTTGAAATTAACTGAGCTTCAGTCTCAGTGGTTTTAACACTTTTTAAAATTTATTTTTTCATATGTAGTCCACAATGTGCAGTGGACAAGACTGCAACCATGGCAGATTAAATGATAAGCTATCATTTACAAAAACCCAGTCAGGTGGGTAAGCAGATCCCTGCCAAGTAGGATACCAGGGAACAAATTTGACCTTGAGATTCCCGTTCACAGCCAAGGAAGTGCTGGAGTCATTAACCTCAGCTCTGAAGTACAGTGTTTTCACCTTTTTAACATCTCTGCATCTTTGCCTTACTTTTTAATATCCCTGCACAAAGGAGAAGGTGCAAGCACCTTCCTGAAAAGTCAGTTTACCATTTCGAGTAACTCCAGACATGCAGTGCCCCAAGTGTTTGCTCTCTGGAATTCCTAAGTGACTTAGAAGAAAAGTTGCATTTCTACTTTTGCCAGCTCCTAAGCTGGCAAAATGGCAGTTAGTAATGCTAGTTTCTCACAGTTGACCTAGTTTCTCTCTATAGATATGACCTGCTTGAAAGAGCAAAACTAGCCCCTTGCATGTGCAGTGTGTGTGTTTTAGCCCTGGGACTTAAGATCAGAAAGCCAGGTAATCAGATTTACTGAAGAAACACAACTTACCTTTTCTAACAAGTTGATGTCATTGAAAGGTGTGCCAGATTCTGCACCTTCAGCAGCAAACCCTGCCTGCAAACACATTTGCAGTTAAGTTTTTAAGATTAAATTGTACCAAGAAAATAATAAATATGATCACTGGAACAATGATTAAAGAAAACATCTCATCACAAATGTCTATTGTTCTCCTTTTCAAAGTAGGCAGGAAGAACAGTCAAGCTTTTTCCTGGTGAAGGGTCAGTACAAGGTTGTGATCCTGTGTGAGTTGGAAAAATTCAACCTGAGCAGCCACAGAGTAAAATGAGGGAACACTGCTCCTCTGTTTTCCCTGCCAAATGGGTATTTCCAGGTATTGTAGCCAACGTTAAACCTGACTTTCTAAGTTGATGTAGCAGTGCCTAACGACTAATAGCTTTGTGCTCAGAATCCCTACAGGCATTACACAAACACAGCTTCATAATAAACTTACACTGCAAGAAAACACCAGAAAGAAAATGTGGAAGAGCGTTAATAGCTTTGGCGTAAATATTGTCAAAATCCACACTAGAGAAAGAGCGGCTTGGATTGGATTTAGGTACAGGAGTGCCTAGCAAGCTTTATGTGAAGGAGGAAGGAGGCTGGCTGCAGGAACAGGTTAGTAAACTCAATCAGTAGAAGGGGAGAGGTCTTCATGTTGTTACTGTTGCTATTTTTAAGGAGTTGGAAGAAAGGATAGAATAAGAAGGAAGTAGCAGTGACGTACAGCACAAGAACAAGGTGTTCTGGTTTATCTTCTACAGGAAGAGCTCGCCCATTCTAGGGTTCAGTTATCAAGATGTACATTAAGTTCTATTTGTTTTAAAAGTAAATTAAAGAAATCTCAGCCTGTAGCATATAGGAAGGCTTCCTACATTGCTGTTTCTAACTGCAGAATTTTATTAAGTGGCTAAAAAGCAAAGGTAGCTTCTTCTTGGGTTTCTGCAAGGGATATTCACCTGCATTTTTGATACCGAAATCTCCACTAGTGCCAGTCATATAACTGTGTAAAAATATGTGAAGTAAGCCATGTGATTTTAAAATATTTGAGAATTTGAATGGAAGGTTAGGCACTTGGGAGTTAAATAAACCATGGAGTGTGGCAGATATGACAGGACAGCTACCTATCTACCTATGTGCAAGGCATGGTGGCAATGTGGCCCTTACAGGATTGTCCGAAGCCCATCCCAAGGGAAGTGCTAGAGGCACGGAGAAGGATCAGCATCGTGGCACAAAATGCAGAGAGAGCTGCAGGACAGAACAAACACAGGAGACGCTGGTCAGGCCTCCAAGGAACAAGAAGCTACCAACTACTCGCCTCCCTCGGCGTCAGGTCACCTGCGAAGGCCGGGCACTGCCCTGTCCGCCCTCTGCTGGCTGCCGAGGGGCGAGCAGCGAAAGCATGAACACTAGAGAGGCAAAAATGACAACTAGCTTTACAGTGACAGTGACCTGTCACACTTGTGTTACCAAGGAAACTACTGGCTGTGCCTCAAGGCAAAGAAACTTGAGAAGGTTTATGAGAAACGGCATAAGAACCCTCCAGTTTTCAGCTGAAGCATTCAGTTGGGGGACAAAACCAGGAACCATCCTCAAGTAAAGCCCTAAATCATGTATTAGATTGGCAGCAAATGTAGCTACTCAAACACAGAGAACAAGAAAGCTAGGTAATTGGGGGAAAAAACTGTCCATGCCCATTATTAGAACACTCAAGTTTTAATTTGCTGCTGTGACTAAGTAGGAAAAGAGGGTTTATAGCAGAGAAAGGGTATTTTCTCAGGCTCAAATAGAATAGAATCATAGAATCACAGAATGGTTTAGGTTGGAAGGGACCTCAAGGATCAGCCAGCTCCAACCCCCTGCCATAGGCAGGGACACCTCCCACTAGAGCAGGCTGCTCAAGGCCTCATCCAGCCTGGCCTTAAACGCCTCCAGGGAGGAAGCATCCACAACCTCCCTGGGCAACCCGTTCCAGTGTCTTACCACCCTCGCTGTAAAGAACTTCCTCCTAACATCCAGTTGGAATCTCTCCTCTTCCAGTTTAAACCCATTCCCCCTCATCCTGACATTACTAGACCTTGTAAATAGTCCCTCCCCAGCCTTCCTGTAGGCTCCCTTCAGATACTGGAAAGCCACTATAAGGTCTCCTCAAAGCCTTCTCTTCTCCAGGCTGAAGAGCCCCAACTCTCTCAGCCTGTCCTCATAGCAGAGCTGCTGCAGCCCTCTGATCATCTTCATGGCTCTCCTCTGGACCCACTCCAGCAGTTCCATGTCCTTTTTGTGTTGGAGGCTCCAGAACTGCACACAGTAGAGTCCAAATTTATGGCGGTCACACCAACCACGGAGCCACATATTAGAAGACTGAGTAGTTTTTTTTTTTTGAGGAAACTGGTGTAATTTAAATAAGACATGCATATATTAAGCCACTCTAAACTGACTTCAGGTATGACTGTGTTATGTCTATAAAATATACAAAGAAAGTTCAGTAGTGCTATAGCTGGTGCTGCTTGGTGCTGATCAAAAGCCAGATGGAGGCTGTGGAGAATGCAGTGTGGCCTGGATCATGTCAAATACAAAGCACTTTACAGAACTCTTTGGATCTGCAGAGGTCCATATATTTACTCAAGTTTCAGAAAATTCACTATCTGCTCAGGGATTCAAGAGTACTCTCCAACATAGTACACAGACCACACAGAGAGAGTACTACATTAAAAGCTTTATGGCAGCTGTGAAGTCTGTTCTGCAGAGGAAAATAAAATTGACAGCTAGAAGCAGAGCTATAAACATCTACATTTTGCAGTCTTTTTCTAGGTTTTTTTCCTGGAGGTGCCAAGTTCCTAAGTATGACTGCAAAGCTTTCAAACAGGAATAAAGCAGTAGCCCTTCTGTTCCTCAAAGAGATGGGCTTCACTTACATAAATAAAAGATGACCTCCTGCAGCAGGCTGCAGTGGTGATTTTACTTATACCAAATTCTTTGTAGGATCAGCTGTTTTGGTCAGTTTCTTAGCAGAGTGTCACAGTCTGAGGGAAGGATAAGACAGGTTTATATTTGTCAGTCTATTTGCACCTAATCCGACTGGAATAATAAGCTAAATATAGTAAGGAGTTAGCTTGCATACAGCATGACCATGCACAAGCAAATGAGTCACTGAAGGCTGGCTTGGCCCTGAATAAAGCCTTTCACTCTGAACCCTGAGGTGAGCTTTGCAACAGCCTTTAACTGCCATCCACCTGCAGCTTGCAAGTTTCACGTGGAAAAATGCCAGCAGTGTTCATTTCTCTCTGTAACACACCAAGAAGCCAAGTGTTGCTCCTCTGAATGTGGCTAATGATGTAACTCACTTTTTTCAATAACCTGAGCACTGAGGACCTTCCAAATGAATTCAAATGAGCAGTGCTGAGCCACCTGTAAGGCCATTTGAGCGTGACTCCAAGGTGTGTTTCATTTTAGATTTTGCTGGCACAAGAACACCAATGCTGTGGTAGATGCTTGTGGGGTGGCTTTTTTGGAATCAAATAAAGTAACAACTGTGGAGAGGATGGAACACATTCCAGGAAGAGCAGTACCATTTCAGTCTTATGTTTTACCATTCTACAGGGACTTTTAACAGTGATTTTTAAAAACTGAGAAATCACAAATAAGATCTCACCTGTGGTTGAAAGTCAACCGGCTCCAGACCTCGGCATTCAAACTCCACTATGGTTTTGAATTTCTCACTGTCTTCAGCCTACAATTGAGTTCAAATACCATCAGTTGTCATCTAATACAGACAGAGTGACAAGCGTTAGTCTAGGACTGAACTGCTTTAAAGACAGGGTTCTCAACTCTGATGTCCCAAATGACAGCAAAATCCTAGGGCTTGTTTAGTAGGTGGCAATTAACTAGAATGTCATAATCTGACACAAGGAAGCCTTCAAAAGGAAACTAACATAGCCCTAACTTCAGTGATAGAGCTTTGAGCTTTGCTTGTGAAATGTATCAGATTATTCTACTCTTGAGACTGCATGCAGGAGCCTACAAAAGACAATATTCTGTCAAAGGAGACTAGCTTTTTCTGCACTTAGAAGAGGAAAGTGACAATAAATCAAAGCTAAAAATATTATTAATACTTATTTATCTTTCACGCATAGAAAAGAGAAAGCAAACTTACATTGTAAGGTTTGATTGTCTGACTTAAAATCTCTAAAGAGAAAGAAAACATTAGTGTAAAAGTGAGTGGCATTATGGCTGCAGTTTTGTTCAGCACAAACCAAGCACCAGCTGCTTCTTTCAAAGGCATTTCTTTATACAAAGTGAAAGAAGCAAAGTACCCAAGCAGTTCCAGCAGATGGCCTCAAAAGGTGGAGTTCAATGTTTCTCACTTCTAAGAACACCATTTTGTTGCCCACCCAATGCAAAGAAAGAAAGTGTGCCTTTGTGAAATGACATTATGGACATGAGTTTTGGTCATAGCAGGAGGCCTTGCTGTCTCCTTCAGGAGCCAGTAGTGAACATGTAAAGAATACTCTTTACAAAAGATGTCAAGCAAAAATGGGGACTGAAAAACAAACTGAGGGAAAAGTGTAACATGGATGATGCCCCCTAAGTTTCTAAGCACCTACCAATGGAGTTCTCCCTGGAGCACAGCTTGCACTTCTGCACCATAGTGGCACTCCCTCGGCCTCCTTTCAGGGGAGCACTGTCCTAATAAACATGACAACAGAGAAATCATTTCTAACCACACTCCGGGTGAGCCACTGGAAACCTCTGCAAAGGTAAAGTAGCTTTAATATCAATGGTCTTTAATGTTTTTAAAACATTGCAATGAGAAGGTTTGTCTCAAACTAAAGAGATCTGTGATTCAGAAAGCTGTGACTGTCAAAGAATAACTCTATTCTACACTTAAAATAATGCTTGAGAGTTGTCTCGGCCATATAGGCATGTTCCACTCAGTCCTCAAATTGCATTCTTACCATTCAGTAGTATGCAAAATAAGGGGACGATTGATGACAAGAACAGAACCTCTTCTTACAACTGACAGATTTATCCTGCTTTTTCAGTTTCCAAATGCTAATTTAGCCTGCTGAACTCACTCTGAATTACCTCAACTTCTCCAAAAAGATTCCATCACATCACAGAAGTATGCTACAGGCATGACCTTATTCTGGTACCACTTCACGGTTTGCTTCCCAATGGTATTTTTACAGATGTCACTTGTCACCAAAAGCCACCATTCCAGTGTCATATATTAATTATATGTATTATGTATTTTTAACAAATAAAATATGACAGCATTTTCTGAATGCATATAGGTATTAAATATCTCATCAGTGCGAGCTGTCATGCCCCTGATGCATTTCAATGCCCCTTGTGTGTAAGAGGTGAGTCTGTTATCTCCTTGTTCTGCAGGAGGTTCATACATACCATCAGGCGCAGATACTGCCACTTCTCAGAAACCTCACCACAGTTCCCACATTTCAGCTGGAAAATAAACCAGAAAATGTAAAGCAGTCAGTAACCAGCGATTTAAAATCTGGAGGAGGTGACTGAGCCCCCCAAATTCACAAGTCCCACTGTTTCCTAGCAGACAGGTGCTGGAGGCAGGTAACAGTTGACAACTATCCCAGCAAGCCCATGATCCGACTGGACATGGTGGGTATGCCTGCTGCAGGGAGTCTGCCTTTCACTATGTTGGGTGGCAAAGTGGTCGGGAAAAAGGTGCAGGACCAGGAGATAAAAGATGGGAATGACTCAATTCCACCATTCACCTGATTTATCTGCCAGTGGTACTGAACTACCAAGGACCTCACCAATGGAGGCTATGCAGGCTCCTGTGTGACGCCGTACATGTACTAATGTGTGCTGTCTGTATACTCCTGCCATCGCAATGACTGCTCGCACTGTGTTGGAAAAAAAACCCACGTCGCTGTTTAAACGGACTGATGTGACATTTACCGCCGCAATGTTTGTCGCCGGCTGCCCGGCTGAACAATTTTGACAGGCTCGCAGCGCCGGGATCGGCGCTTGTTCTATCCCGCAAGGCCCCGGGGCCGCCCCGCCACGCCGCACCTTGAGGTACCAGCGGAAGTCCTCCCCCTCGGCCCGCAGCCGGGTGATGTTCTCCAGCGTGGCCCGCAGCTGCAGCCCGATCCTCTGCAAGGCAAGAAGCAGCGAGAGAGGCCGTCAGCCCGGGCCGGCCCGCTTCGCTTCGGCCCGGCCACGGCTCCTACCTACCCCCATGGCCTCGCAGAGCGCCTAGTAGCTCACGGGGCCGCGGTGGCGCTGTGCTATCGGGACGCCTGACGCGGGAGGAGCTGCAGGCTTCGATCCGCTCCTACGTGGTTTTACTGTTGGGCTTTTTTCCCACCCTCCATCCCAGTACGCTTGTGCCCTCAGTCAAGCTGGCGGCCGCCTCCTGCAGCTGACGGGCTAAAGCCAGCGTGAAGCCGAAGCTGCCCTCGACCAAGATGGCGCCGGCGGCGCAGCCTGTCTCCGCCCCGCCGGAGCGGCCTGTGGCCGGGCCCTGAGGGGCGGGACGAGGCGGGCGCTTCGCCGAGTGGGAGCTGGAAGCGGTCCAAAGCAGGTGGGCTGACGAAAGGCCGGCAGGGAGACCGTGCCTGTGGCTAGAGGTGCGTGAACAGGCTGTGAGAGCTCGGTATTTCCACCTTCTAAGAATTCACTTAGCCACAGTCTTTTTTGTCATGGTGGCAACTCTTTTAGGAAAACTAGAAAGGTGCTAGAGAAAGCAAGGGCAGAGTTTGACCAGCTCCCGCAGGGATCACCCTTGGAGCCTGCAGGGAGCCTCAGACCATTTTTGCCCCCCCACCCACTGAGTCACAGAAATGTTGAGGCATATTTGGTCCTTCGTCTCTTAATTCTGCACAGAACTAAAAAGCCAGCCAGCATGGGCTGAGGAGGGGCAAGTCCCGGCTGACCAACCTCATCTCCTTTTACCATCAGATTACCTGCCTGGTGAATGTGGAGCAGGCTGTGGATGGAGTCTAGCTGGACTTCAGCAAAGCCTTTGACACTTTCTGCCACAAGCTCCTGGCAAAGCTGGCAGCTCGTGGCTTGGACAGATTGACTCTGTAATGGGTCAAGAACTGGCTGGAGGGCAGGGCCTAGAGTGGTGGTGAATGGTACCACATCACACAGGGGAAGTATATCATTGTGTGATCCATGGGAAGTACAAGACCCTAAGTGTACCATGATGGAAGTGTTAGTAGGTCAATATATCACTAAAACTTATAAATTAATACATTGGTGAGATTTGTTTTTATAAGATAGTCATTGACAGTTTACAAAATAAAAGTTAAAAAATAACATACATAAAAGCTTCAGGCCAAAACCTGTGAGGAATTGAAACAGCATCCTTCCCCCGCCCCCACCCTCCATACAGACACCAGAATACAAATTTCAGTTTATTTGATTTAAATTGGCTTAATCTTGAAGTGTAGTCCAATAAGACTGAAAACTAGACACTTCAGGTCTTGCACCAGGTAGTAGAACACTCTTAAGCCTTCTGGATCCCTGCAATGCACAACAGAAGGATGAGAAAGAAAAGTTAGACTGGTGTTCTATGAGCAACTTATAAAACTAAACATAGGGACTATAGGGAGACTTTGGTCATCTTTGGTCAAAGAGGTCATCCTTGACACTAACAGATTTGTTTAATTTTGCATTGGTCGATACTTTTATATTCCAAGTGCTGACATTTACAAAACAAAATGTTTCATTTCATTTATAACATTAGTCTGAATCCACAAAACATGACTCTCAGGTTAGGTGAAATAAGGAAGTCTTGGTGTATGCTCTGAAGCAATATAAACCACAAATACCTGGCATTCAGCAAGTTCTACTACAGACTACTAGGTAAAAACAAGAGCAACATAAGAAATGCAGGGACGTACTTGGACTGATTTACATCAATGAGGGAACCGATTTTGGATGTGGTAAAGGAGATGTGCTCATCACCAATGACTATTTCAAGCTCCTGAAAAAGAAAGATGGCAGAAAATCAAACCGCTCCTTTATGGTATTAGTTACAGCAATACACAGGATTACAGGATGTTAGGGGTTGGAAGGGACTTCTGGAGATCAAGACCAACCCTCCTGACAGAGCAGGACCATAGAATCTAGTGCAGGTCACACAGGAACGCATCCAGACAGGTCTGGAAAGCCTCCAGAGAAGGAGACTCCACAACCTCTCCAGGCAGCCTGTTCCAGTGCTCTGTGACTCTCAGTGAAGTTCTTCCTCATGTTGAGGTGGAACTTCCTGTGCTGTAGTTTCCATCCATTGCCATTGTCACGGTTTGTTCTAAAACCGTTGGGGAGGGACTATTTACAAGGTCTAGTAATGTCAGGACGAGGGGGAATGGGTTTAAGCTGGAAGAGGGGAGATTTAGACTGGATGTTAGGAGGAAGTTCTTTACAGTGAGGGTGGTAAGACACTGGAACGGGTTGCCCAGGGAGGTTGTGGATGCTTCCTCCCTGGAGGCGTTTAAAGCCAGGCTGGATGAGGCCTTGAGCAGCCTGCTCTAGTGGGAAGTGTCCCTGCCTATGGCAGGGGGTTGGAGCTGGATGATCCTTGAGGTCCCTTCCAACCTAAACCATTCTATGATTCTATGATTCTGTATTGCCTATGATGTACAGTTTGAGTGGCAATTGGCAACTTCACATCCTCTAGATTATGCTATCCGACAGCTGCAGACTCAGGCCTATATCTGAGAGCTCAAGCCTAACAGACAAGTTCAACCTGTCTCCAACAGCTTCTACAGTTGCTATTCCAAAGGTCCATTTATAACCCTTGGGATCTCTGAAGCACCTTTCTCTCAGAAAGTCAATTCCCAGAAAGCAAGGTGCATTTGAACCTGTTACAATGGCATGTCTTCAACAATCACTCACAGTTCAACTTATTTCTGCCTCCAACCTAGTCAATCTTTGAGACCTTCCTGTTTATTCTCCTTATATTGTTATCTTTAAACTATTAAGAAATACAATTTCATTTTTCCTGACTTTTCAAAAAATCTGTGTTGTAGTAAGTTTACCGGGGGAGGGATCCATCCTAACCTGGGACATTAATTTTGGCACCCACCACGAGGCATGATCTTGGTTTGGGTTTTTTTGATTGATAATCAGAATGAGGAAGTTGAGGAAAAAATTAATTTGTTTGGTATTTTCTGGTCCATTATTGGTCTGATTTTGGCCTTATCAGTTCAGCAGTGCTTTACTACCATGGTGCAGTATCATGTGTGCTCCTTTTTTGCTAAGATGATTTGGAACTGGGTAAAAGGTGTGTTAACAAAGATTGGCAATTTTGTTATGGATGTTTTAGGGTTTAGGAATGTAGCTGAGGGTATGTCGTATGTTATGCTTGTGTCAGACTACGAGTTATTTGGGAGAGCTGAGTTATCCAGTGGCCTGCCTAGTATGTTTGACTTTGATGTTTCTGTCTACTATTGTAGGTCTGATTGTAGTTTGGAGATGAGAGAAATGTGGAATAAACAGGCTATGAGTGAGGCCTTTTCTCTGGAGGCAGTAGCAGGGAGTTAGGGGTTGAAGACACAGTCGGCAACCGAAGCCGGGGAGGGAAGGCCATGGCACCGGGCAGATGGATTGCTTGCAGAGCAGCAAAATGTCCTGCCTCAGAATCTCTGAAAGAGGAAAAAGTAGTTGCACATGGCCCGTACCCCACTGACCCTGAATCGTGGAGTCAGGAAACTATTTGGTTTCTGTTCATAATGAATAGAATGGAGGAAAGTAAGGGTAGAAGCAGTGGAACCCTTGTGGGGGTGCAGTCATGAAGGGCTGTGGCAGCACCAGATCTGGCTGCAAACGGTGTGGGCTATGGCAAAGTCCTTTAGATGGGTAAATTTGAGGAGCCTGCTGGCGGAAAATGCGGCTTGAATGTTTTGATAAGGAGAGTCCCTGACAGACACTGGAGCATCTGCCATTAGAGGGGCTGCTGAGGCAGAAGTCTTTCTGCCTGCAACCAGGGGACCAGAAGCGGTACTGGAGGATGTGGCAGGGTCCTCAGAGGGCGAGCCTGCTAATGCCATCGAGCCTGCTAAATCTGCTGCTCCTGCTTTAGCCTGGCTTGTTTCTGCCAAACTGGCTGCTTCTGCTGTGGGAAAGGTACCTTCTGCCTCAGTCCCAGTTCCACCACCATGGAAGGAACAGAGACAGACAGATGGCAGTGAGCAGGAACATTTGAATGGAAGAGTTAAGATCTCCCTTGCTCCAATTAAAACAAGAGGAAAAATGGCAGCTAGTACTGGAGGTAGAGATAGCTCACATGATGATGCAGATAAACCAGAGCAGAGTAATCCCAAGGAGGGACCCTTTTGCTGCTTTTGAGGAGTTTGCGAAGTTTGCTCAACTCATGAAGCAAAAGGAAGAGGATCCAGGAGAGAGTATATCTGCTGGTGTGAAGGCTGGTACCCCTGTGGGTTAAAGGGATGGAAAGGCTAATGCTAAGGGAATATATACTCAGGAAATGGACGATAGTGATGATGAAGAGAAAGCCTCATTACCAAGGAAGGAGGTCAGGCATATTAGGCAAGATTATAACTGAAAGAGTGAGAACTGTTGATGAGTTGGCTAAACAGATGTTGGGATGGAAGTATGGATACTGTAGAAATAAACCCTTGGTTGGTGAGGCAGCTGGGAGTTATTTCAAGAGATAATGCCATAGGTAAGTGTTTAGGACATCTTGGGGCTAATTCTAACCTCTGGTCACGTGTATTGACAGATGTGGTACGAAAGTACTGCAACAGGGATGATTTACCCTGGAGACCTTCACACTGGAATACAGTTGAACAGGGGATTCAGTGTGTGAGATGGCCATAAGAGAGCTAATCTATGGAGATTATGCAACAGAGGACCCTGCTGAAGTACCTGTGAGCAATGCTCTCCTAAAGAAGCTTATTCAGCTTGCTCCCTCTAATTATGCCCATACATTGGCAAGTAAAACAGTAGGGAAAGATGATGAAAGATGTCCTCTGACTGTTGGCGTGTTGATCAGATGAGGCAGATGGACAACAGCCTCATGTTTAATGCCATGGTGTCAGCTATAAATGCTATGGCTGAAGAGATAAAAGACGACATGAAACAACTTATAAAACTCTGTAATTCCATTAAAACCTCTGTGTCCCAGCTGACAAAGGACAATGACCTTTCCTCTTCATCATCAGAGTGTCTCAGTCACCAGAGACAGGCATCCTCCCAGAAGACCAATTCAAACTTACTTGCTTAGAAATAGGCAACAACACCCACGTGGTTCTCTTTGGGTAATCTTATGTGACCAGTTTGATGAAAATGTAAGTGGGATGGGAAACCTACCTCACTTCTCCTGAAAAGAGTTGCAAAATTACAAGACTAAGAGGGTAGTTGCCTCAGTTTCCCCAAATGACTCCAGTAGTTCTGGCAATGATTCAGATGATACCATTAAACACTGTGCCAATTCTACTTGCAGTGGTCAATATCAGGGGGACCCTGCCTCTTATCAGGTGGAGGCCAGAGACCAGGAAGATAATATAATATACTGGAATGTATATATTAAATGGCTATATTAAATGTATATATTAAATAACGGCTATATTAAATGTATATATTAAATACAGGGCTCTAATGGACACAGGTGCTCAATGTGTTTTGATGCCCTCAAATCATAAAGGAATGGAATCTATTACTATTTCTTGAATTCCAGGAGGGTCTCAAGAATTGACTAGGTTGGAGGCAGAGATAAGTTTAACTAGAAGTGATTGTTGAAGACATGCCATTGTGCTGGAGCAGGTGCAGAGAAGGGCGACGAGGCTGGTCAGAGGTCTGGAAAACGTGACCTGTGAGGAGCGGCTGAGGGAACTGGGGTTGTTTAGTCTGGAGGATGCTGAGAGAGGACCTTTTTGCTCTCTATAACTACCTAAAATAAAGTTGTAGTGAGGCTGAAGCTGGTCTCTTCTCCCAAATTATTAATGATAGGACAAGAGGAAATGGCCTCAAGTTGCAACAGTGGAGGTTTAGGTTGGATGTTTGGAGGAAGTTCTTTACTGAGCGGGTGGTCAGGCACTGGAACAGGCTGCCCAGGGAGGTGGAGTCACCATCCCTGGAGGTGGTTAAAAAAAGAGTGGATGTGACACTTGAGGCTATGGTCCAGTGATTAAAGATGCTGGGGCGAAGGTTGGACTGGATGATCCTGGTGGTCCTTTCCAACTATACCAATTCATAGTGATTAGATGTTGTGCTGAGGGATCTGGTTTAGACAAGGACTTGTCAGTGTGAAACTAATGATTGGACTCGATGATCTTGAAGGTCTTTTGCAGTCTAAGAAATTCTGTGATTCTGTGATTGTAACAGGTCCAAATGCACCTTGAATTTTGGGAATTGACTTTCTGAGAGAAGGGTGCTTCAAAGATCCCAAGGGACCTTTGGAATCGCAACTGTAGAAGCTGCTGGAGACAGACTGTAGTTGTCTGCTAGGCCTGAACTTTCAGATGAGTCTGCAGTTGTTGGACAGCATAATCTAGAGTAGGTGATGTTGCCAATTGCCACTCAAACTGTACATCGTAGGCAATATAGAACAAACCGTGACTCTTTGGTGCCCATACATGATCTGATTTGTCATCTGGAGTGCCAGAACATCATTAAAAAAACCCATTCACCTTTCAGCAGTCCAGTGTGTCCTGTATGAAAGGCAAATGGAGAAGGGCGATTGACAGTTGACTTCTGCGGCCTAAATGAAGTAACTTCGCCCATGAGTTCTGCTGTGCCAGACATACTAGAACTCCAGTATGAGCTGGAATCCAAGGAGGCCAAATGGTATGCAACTGTGGATGTTGCTAATGCATTCTTCTCTATCCCAATAGTGGAGGAATGCAAGCCTCAGTTTGCTTTCACCTGGAGGGGGATTTGGTATATGTTAACTGTTTGCCCCAGGGGTGGAAGCACAGCTCAAGGATCTGTCATGCAGCGATCCATGATGCGTTGGAGAAAAGTGGAGCTCCAGAGCATCTGCAGTTCATTGGTGACATCATTGTTTTAGTTTGGTGATTTTGCATCTCTCTCACCCTTTTCAGGAGAAGTAAGGTAGGCTCTCCATCCTACTTATCCATATTTTCACCGAATTGGTCATGTAAGATTATCCAGAGACCCACGTAACTGTTGTCTATCTAGAGTTGTTTTGAATAGGTCTTCTGGGAGGACACCTATCTGTGACAGCCGAGACATGTACCCACTCAGATGGTGAAGGGGAAACGTCATTGTCCTTTGCCAACTGGGACATGGAGGTTTTAAATTCTTCCTTTAGGTGTTTCATGCTATCCTTTATCTCTTCAGCCATAGTATTTTATAGGTGACGATATGGCATTGAAGGTGAGGTTGTCCTCCGTCTGCCTCATCTGATCAACACACTCACCAACAGTTAAGAGTTCTTCCACCATCTTTCCCTACCATTTTACTTGCCAATAGATGAGCATAATCAGATGGAGCAAGCTTCTTTAGGAGAGCATTGCTCACAGGTACCTCAGCAGGGTCCTCTGTTGCATAATCTCCATAGATTAGCTCTCTTATGGCCATCTCTCTCACGCACCGAATCCCCTGTTCGACTGTATTCGAGCATGAAGGTCTCCAGGATAAATCACCCCTGTGGGGTACTGTAGTACCACAGCTGTCAATACATGTGACCAGAGGTTAGAATTACCCCCGAGATGTCCTAAACACTTACCTATGGCATTATCTCTTGAAATAACTCCCAGATGCCTCACCAACCAAGGGTTTATTTCTACAGTATCCATATCTCCATCCCAACATCTGTTTAACCAACTCTACAACAGTTCTTGCTCTTTCTGGGCACAATCTTGCCTAATATGCCTGACTTCCTTCCTTGGTAATGAGGCTTTCTCTTCATTATCACTATCACCCATTTCCTGAGTACATTTTCCCTTAGCAATAGCCTTTTCACTCCTTTAACCTGCAGGGGTATCAGCCTTCACACCAGCAGATGTACCCTCTCCTGGGTCCTCTTGCCTTTTCTTCATGAGTTGAGCAAACTTCTCAAACTCCTCAAAAGCGGCAGAAGGGTCCTTAACAGTTCCCTCCGTGGGATTATCCTGCTCTGATTTATCTCCATCATCATCTGAGCTATTTCAAATCTTCACTAACTGCCATTTTTTTCCTTGTTTTAATTGGACCAATGGAGATCTTAATTTTCCCATTTGAATCTTCCTGTTTGCTGCCACCTATCTGAACTTTCTTGCTTAGAGTAAGATGTGTCTTAATCTGGGAAGTGCCTTTCATAGGATCATCTTAATCTGTTTTGCCTGTCTCACTCTGTTCCTCATGTGGTGGTGGAATTGGGGTGAAGCAGAGGGAACCTTTCCACAGCCACAGCAGACGGTTTGGCAGAAACAAGCGGGGCTAAAGCAAGAGCAGCAGAATTAGTGGGCTCGACAGTGTTAGCAAGCTTGCCCTCTGAGGACCCCGCCACATTGTCCAGTACCATGTCAGGTCCCCTGGTTGCAGGCAGAAGAACCTTTGCCTCAGCAGCCCCTTTAATGGTGGATGCTCCTGTATAAGGCACACTTGTACTATTCAAAACGTTCGAGATGCATTTTTTGCAAATAAGCTCACCTCTGTCCATCTGTCCCAGGGCACGAGTGAACAGGGGCTGTCCCTGTCCCTTCCCTCCAGACCATCTTCCCCCAGGTATTTATAGACATTGATTAGATCTCCAAACTAGACAGCCTCAGCTTTCTCAGCCTTTCCTCATAAGGCAGTGCTCCAGACCCTTACTCATCCTCATAGCCCTCTGTTGGACTCTCTCCAGTAGATCTCTGTCCCTCTTGAACTGGGAAGCCCAGAACTGGATGCAATATTCTAGGTGGGGCCCTACTAGGACAGAGTAGAGGTGGACAAGAACCTCTCTCAATCTATGGGACACCATTTGCCTTCTTGGCCACAAGGGCACACTGCTGCCCTATAGATAACTTGTCCCCCAGGTCCTTCTCCACATACTGATGTGATGGCTTTTCCATTTTTATTACAGAGAGTTGAAGACAGCAGGTCTGTGAACCACAGACTTTACTAACTAAACAGCTGTGTTTTCAAACAGTGTTTGTTTCCCTCTTGGCAAGAAACAATACCTACTTGAAAAAAATCAGTTATGCTTCTCATGAGCTAACATAAAAAAATCAAAGCAACAATTAGAAGAGACACTGCACACCAACCTGTCGACCAACTCTGTCAGGTGGAGGCCACAGAGCATCATCTTCTTTTGTGATTTCACTGTCGTCAATGATCCTTTTCAGCTCCTCCATCACGCTCTTATGCACGTAAGCCTACAAAGAACATTCCAACATGACAAGGCAGGCCCTGGCGCTCCCTAGCACGCTGCCCCGTACTCTCAGCTTGCACAAACCACCGCACGACTGCTTCGCGTTGCCCATTACCGACACAGCGCCCACTCTGGGCGCAGGCCAGCAAAGGCGCTACCCGGAACCACAGCGGTACTGCCGCGTTAGGTGGTCCTTACCTCCTTTCGGATCATGACGTCGTTCTTGTAGTTGCTGTTGTTGGCGTAACGCAGTTTCCCTGCAGAACAAAAGACGGACGCTAAGACCCCGCCAAGGCAGTGCCAGACGAGCTCCGCTCCGCGACGGCCCCAGCCCCGGCCCCGGCCCCGGCCCCGGCCCGCTCCCTCTCCCTCCTGAGACTGAGCCCAGCCGCGCCCCCTACCAGCCCGGTCCCGCCTCGCCTCTCACCGTCAGGCCGGAACTCGAACTCGAGAAACTCGTGGCCGAACTTGCCCTTATGCCCAACATAGTAGCGGAGATAGAAGTCGCTCGCCATACTCCCGCCACTGCCCCGGCATGCACTGCGCCGGCACGCTCCAATTGCGTCACACAAGCGCCGTGAGCCAGGGCAGCAGTGTCTGCGGCCGCCCCCTGGCGGCTCGGCAGGGCAGGGATGTCCGCACGCTGCCTGTGACCGCGGGAGGAGGAGGAGGAGGGCAGGACCTCAGCCAGAACGCAACCGGGGATGCTGCCCAGCTCCACAGCGACACGAAGTGCTCCAGGTGAGGGGAGACGCTCCACGCTTCCCAGCGCTGCCGATCTCCTTCTGCAGGGCAAAGGCCTGGGCCTTTGGCGAGTGGTTCCCTTGGGGTGCCTGGACCCTAGGTCATAGAATCGCTAAGGCTGCAAAAGACCTGTAAGATCATCCTGTCCAACTACCATGGCTACTAAATAATGTCCTGAAATGCCACATCTACAGCTTCTTGAACACCTCCAGGAATGGCGACTCCACCACCTCCCTGAGCAGCCTGTTTCAGTGCCTCACCATAGTTTTTCCTAAGGTCCAATCTAATCCTCCCCTGGCACAAGTCGAATCCATTTCCTTTTGTCCTGTTGCTGGTACCTGGGAGAAGAGACCAACACCAGCTTCACTCCATCCTCCTTTCAGGTAGCTTAGCCTTCTCCAGACTAAACACCCTCAGCTCCCTCAACCTTTCTTCGTACGCTGCCCTCCAAAACCCTCACCAGCCTCATTGCCCTTCTCTGGACATGCTCCAGCACCTCAATATCTTTCCTATACTGTGATGCCCAGAATTGAACCCAAGCTGTGGCCTCATCAAGGCCAAGTACAGACGCACCATCACTGCCCTACTCCTGCAGGCCAGGATGCCTTTGGCCTTCTTGGCCACCTGGGCACACTGCTGGCTCATGTTCAGCTGTCCACCAGCACCCCTAGAACCTTTTCCATAGGACTGCTTTCCAGCCACTCTGCCCCAAGCCTGGAGCATTGCTTGGGGTTAAAGAGTGAAAGACAAAGCAGCATTAAGTACCTCAGCCTTTTCTTCATCCTTGATAGCAATGTTCCCTTTTGATAGCAAAGTTAAGTCTGGCAATATTTGCTTTTAGGAACTGAGTGGAAATAGTGGAACTTGCAGATCTAATCTGTCCATTGTCTTTGCTATGGTATTGTGCAAATAATCAAATAAACCTTTTGATCTCAGTCAGTTCTGTGTGGAGGAAAGCCCTAGGTCCCATCTGGACATCATTTATACGCAAGCTGACTAAACCCCCCACTGATAGGTCAGCTTTGGCTGGAATTTGGTTTTCAGGAGCTCTGTGGTTTTTTGTAGTCTAGCTTCCTCTCCTGCCTGTGTGGGAGCTCTGAGATTTCACTAGCTTAGTCAAAACCAAACAGTGTTCAGGCTGGTGGTTGATTTCTGTTTACAGAGAGAGTCAACGCCTCAGTGTTATTCTGGAAAAATATAGGTATTTAAATCTAGGCCCTCAAAAATCAAGGTTAAGTAACTCCTACAGGAGTAACTCCTACAGGAGAACTACAGGACTTCACTGGGTTAAAATAATGGAGCAAAGAAGTTGCATCTTTAATGCAAATTGCTATTTGCTGGGACCTAAAGACACTGTTTGCCGGGTGCACACAAAATGAGGAGCAATTTATTCCAGACAGAGAACTTTTAAAATGGGCAGTAGGGGGAGAAGAAATATTTAAAGCTCACTCTTGAACAGGTAATGGACTCCTGCTGTCATTTTATACGTGATGATAGGTCAAGCTCCTTCTCTGCCTGCATTAGACAAGGTTTCTTATGTTCTTTTTTCCAGAGGAACTGGAATGACAAAGGACTGTTCATAATTAAAATAGATGGGAAAAATTACAGATTTCTTGCCCATTATTTGCTGGGTTTAGGCAGACTCTTGCTAGTAGCTATACAAATGTGAAAAAAGATTCATTGTTGTGTGTATCTTTGGGCTTGAACATTCACAGCTGCATTCTGCATGAATTTCCATTCTGTAAAATACCTAAAGCTTGGCCCTTCAGTAGAAGAGCCCTACTGAGACTGAATTAGCTGACCAGTTCCTTTCTTACTAGTTACAGGCAGGGCAAATAAATTAAAACATGAGCACATAAAAAGTAAACAGATGCAAGGAATTTGGCAGAACTGTTACCTTGCTCATTGTATGAACTTCGCTGTCCAACCTAAAAGTGATACCAATGTAACCTTTGTGCGTCTGAGTTTAGAATGAACTTCTCTTTTTGTGAGAGCCTGTAATTGTCTGTGGGTTTTTTGCAAGCCTTTTCAGAATTATCAGTGCTTAATGTATTGTGGTTTGAATTACTGTGTTGGAAGGAAGAGCAAACTGCAGTGTGAATTATGCTGAGAACCTGCATTTAAATTCATCTGGGAGGAGTCAACTGTCTGGGTTCTATATAGGAATTCTAACAGACTTTATGCTGAATGCACATCATGGGGGAGATAAAAATGTTGTAAGGTTTTTTTTTTTCGGTGTTTATTAGTTTGTTTCCTTAAAACACCTCACATCTGGAGACATTACAATAGATCCTGTCTTACTGCCACAGTCTTGTTTGGGTTATCTCGACATGTTTGTAATCAAAGGGCACACTGTGCCTGAATGTAGTGACTTAAGGCTTTCTTTGTGACAGACGAAAATGTATGGATTGTAGTTCTCTCCCTTCGGCTCGAAAGCATATTACCTGAGTAAGGCATTCAACTCTGTCCCACATGACATCCTGGTCACCAAACTGGAAAAGCACAGACTGGATGGGTGGAGCACTCACTGGATAAGGAATTGGCTGGATGGTCGCATGCAGAGAGTGGTGATCAATGGCACAATGTCCACCTGGAGAGCAGTGACAAGTGGTGTTCCTCAGGGGTCAGTGCTGGGACCAGTGCTCTGTAACATCTTTGTCAGTGATATGGACAGAGGAATTGAGTGCACCCTCAGCAAGTTTGCAGATGACACCAAGCTGTGTGGCACAGCTGACTTGCTGGAGGGCAGGGATGCCATCCAGAGGGACCTGGACAGGCTGGAGAGGTGGGCCCAG
>WAAF01000229.1:34350-77633 GCA_013400475.1 Tricholaema leucomelas | reverse complement strand
GGTTGCCCAGGGAGGTTGTGGATGCTTCCTCCCTGGAGGTGTTTAAGGCCAGGCTGGATGAGGCCTTGAGCAGCCTGCTCTAGTGGGAGGTGTCCCTGCCTATGGCAGGGGGTTGGAGCTGGATGATCCTTGAGGTCCCTTCCAACCTAAACCATTCTATGATTCTATGATTGTTCTGACTCTGAAGAAAACAGCTCTCTCAACACACGTTTGGAGTGTTACTACTTTAGATGAGGTAAATGGACTGCACTGTGACAATGCGGGTGCCACATCTTCATACTGGTACTGGCTTCTAAAGTTTTGTGTGGTTTTAAGCAGGGTAAAATGTGCACTGTTTCAGTTCTGACCCATGGGGAGCTGCATGTACCTCTGGGACTTGGTGAAAGAGTAGAAATCAGATAAAGATGCTCTGAATACATCTGTTTGTTTGGGCTTTATCCTCATGACAGTGAAGAAAAAAAAAGCTGTAATAAATCAACCTACTGTGGCTCTCTAACTTAGTTTTAAGGTTGCAAGATTTATGGACTGCTTGTCTTTTTGTGAAACCCTGCTTATGCTGGTGAGATAGATGCATTTCTACAGGATTTTTTGGCTTACCTAGAAACACTCTGGGGAGCTGAGTGAAATAATTGTTTTCAGAGATTCCAAATACATCAGGTTCTTTTGTGGTCCCTTCCCATGTATTTAGTGAAAGTGTGTTCTAAACATGCAGAATTTTATGCAGTTGCTTTGCCTTATATCTAGAGGCTTTAATTCTTATTGATTCCTCATCCAAGAAGCTACTTTCCCTGACTAAATTAATACAGTCTCTGGAAGTCGGCACTCATCAAGTGTTCCTTTGCAAGGTATGTGATAGTGTTTAATGTGTTCCATAGTGCAGATCTCGAGTTTCCACAGAGATTGCTGTTATACCTGTGATGCTTCTTTAGTTGCTGGGAAGGGAATTGTGTTCTGGTTTTGCAGAAGGTTAATTTCTCTGCCTCTATATGATGTGGAAGATAATTAGTGTCAAAGCAGAGCTGAGTCAGCAGTCCTTTGTGGCCATTAGAGACACACTGACTGTGGGCACCAGCGCTAGTACTGAGCTGTGCATTGTAGTGTGCTGTTTGGGAGAGACGTGTGTTTTGCAGCTTGAAAATGAGATAGCATGGGTGAATTTTATCCTCTCAGTTTAACTAGAGCTCTGGAAGAAGTAACATCTGCTGTTTGGGTGCCCAGTAAAATGACCTTATCACTCTCTGAGGGAAGGTTTTCCTGCTGTGCCCTGCTGCTACCAGCTATTGCTATTGACCGAAAGACATTCTTTACAAACACTTGTCCTTGCTTACAAGACAGTGCTCTCCAGACATGACTAAAGAAACAGAAATGTGGTTTACTGACATCTGTACTAGAAGGAAAACCTTAGTCTACAATGAGCTCAGATGTCTAGATGAGTGTCTGGCAAGGAGAAAGATTACTGGAAATTAATAGAGAACAGGACTGGACAAGACTGTCCTGGTAGTCATGTTCATCCTGTGTCCTCAGACAAGATAAGATATCTCTCATCTGAATTTGGGGGGGTGGGGATCTTGATGAAGCTTTTGATTCTCTGCCTTTTCTATTGATAATTTTTCTGGCAAATGCATGTAAAGTCACCCCAGATAGGAATCTGTTTGCTTCTACCCACTTTGCTTCATCACTGCTAGAATTTGGTGTGTAGTCTGGTGTGTTAGAACTGCTAGGCTTGAGGAGTAGTGGGTGGGATACAGCTGAATCCACCTGATTAGTGTTCATCTGCACAAATAGTGTAAGGAAAGAAATACTGGTTTTGATTTTTTTGTTTATTCATTTTCTTGCTTTGTGTTGGTTTTGTAATGGTAAAACTGTGGCTTCAACTTCAACAACAAAATATTATTAAAACCAGACGAGAGTTTATTCTCATTGCAGTGTTTTACAGAAGTAGTTCTGAGGGCCGACATGGGGAAGCTTGTCTCCAGTGTTTCCTTCTGAGAGGCAGAAAGAATCTGGCACATCTTGACTGAAGTTGGCTTCTGTGAATTGTCCTCTAAACAGTTCTCCCAAAATGTTAGCATTACATAAGAAAGAGGCATCTTACATCGTGTCTCAAGCTCTTCATTTAGAAAGTAGCCAGGTGCTGTATTCTATTCACTAGCCAAGTGCTGTGTTCTGTTCATGTATATCTGTGGAAGCTGATTCTGGTTAAAGAAATCTGCCAAGCTGTTTGCAGGTTCTTTCAGTGGCAGGGAGCAAAGGTATTTGTTTAACCTTTAGCTCATAACCTTCCCGTAGGGGTGGGTCATGTCTACAAAAAGGCTGTAAATCTGTGGAAATAATCAAGGGAGTGTTGGAACATTTTCCCTCTCTGTTTGGATTGTTCAGGTTCTGGTCCATGTCACTTGAAAGGACATCTTAGTTGTTTCAAGCTGCTCAAGATGGTACTTTGAACCTAGGCTACTGAGCAACTTCTGTGTAGCCTTGCTTCTTCAATAAATGTTATGCTCATTTGTTTTTTAATTTTATTTGAAGTGGTTTACTCTATCCAAAATTTGGTCACCTGGCAGAGCCTGCTGATACTCTGGTCTGTTCCCAGACTTACAGAGGCGAGAGACAGCAACTTTTCGGTGTTACCTTTTAGAGACATACAGATGCTGCTCTGAGTGGACCTCATGCTCTCTCTTATGCTTTGGCAAGAGGCTAACTTGAATTCCTTCCTGTCTCACATTTTGGCAATCTTTTGACCTGTATTTCTGCATACTCTTTAATTGGTTTTGCAGTTCATTTTTTCTCATGCTTCTCATTCCCTCTAAACAACTTGTGTTTTTTCCAACATCCTTGCTTCTCATATTTAGCTCTCTGTTTTTCCCTTAGTCTGCAAAGTCTAGTGGGTCAGGAGATCCAAACATAAAGCTTCGACAACAAAATCATAGAACATGTTGTGGCTTCTCACAGAAAACTTCTAGGCTTCTCTTGCATGCATCAGATTTTCCAATCTCTAGAGCTGTTTGAAAACTTAGGTCAGGCGAAATACCTGTCTTTCCTTTTACCAAGGTAATTGTAGCTTTAGGCAGTCATGGATAAGGTGGATGCCAATGTGCCATTTCCTGTGCACGCCTTACTTGTAAAACCTGTGTACAGCTTTCACACAGTCACAGAATCACAGAATGTTAGGAGTTGGAGGGGACCTCCAGAGATCATCCAGTCCAACCAGAGCAGGATCACACAGGGCAGGCTACACAGGAACACATCCAAGCAGGTTTTGAAAGTCTTCATAGCAGAAGACTTCACAGCCTCTCTGGGCAGCCTGTTCTGGGGCTCTGGCACCCTCACAGGGAAAAAAGGTTTTCCTTATGTTCCCGTGGCATCTCCGTTTGCACCCACTGTCCCTTGTCCTATCACTGGGCATCACTGAGCAGAGCCTGGCTCTGTCCTCCTGCCACTGCCCTTTACATCTTCATAAACATGAATGATGGCAGCCCTCAGGCTCCTCTGCTCCAAGCTGAAGAGCCCTGGTCCCTCAGCCCTTCCTCAGCAGGGAGATGTTCCACTGTCTTCAGCAGTTTTGTGGCTCTGCACTGGGCTTGCTCTCAAGCAGTTTCAGGGATCTCTAGCAAAAGGCAGACAAAACCTCAACTTTCAGGACAGCCCTTGCAGGTAGATGTTATGTGCAGGTGATGAGCTGAATTCCTTCACAGTTGCCATAGCAACCTTTTTCTTCTTTAGCCAGAAGAAGACTGCTTTGTCAGTGCCCTGCCCTTTCACAGTACCCTGTGACACTTGTTCAGGGTTCTCGTAGCTATTAGAAGCAACAGACAGGTAGGCCATGAAATCAGCAGTGACAGAGGCCCTCCTGTGCATCTCTGCTCACCAATGCTCCTTATCCTTCATCTCTAAGTGTACCAGTAGGTATTTCCTCCCATCTTCTCCAGGGTGGTTTTCATTTCAAAAGACTGGTCCTTCTGTACTGCCTGGGGACAGAATTTCAGATCCTGGGGTTTGAGCACTATGGTTTGATAGCCAGGAGATAACAATTCTCAGTCCTGCTGCTCTCCCATCCACTCTCACCAAGTTCAAAGAGTCTGTTTTGTTGTGCACAGCTGCTCTCCTGCCCCTAAGAGCTGTCAAATTGCTTCTGTTTGATCTCACTGTCAATTTTTTTGTGATAAAAAAAAGAAAATAGGAGGATGGAAATTGAAATCAAGATGGAAATTATGATACTCACTGCAATGAACTAATCCCCTTCCAGAACTGAGGGAGTTACTGCTCGGCATGTGTGTCTCACAATAAAGTGATTTGACACTCTCAGAACATTGCTCTTCATTTCCAGTCAGCCAGGACTGCTGCAGGTCTGTCCCAAGTGGGGGGTGGGGTGCATGAGCAGTGCCTTACTGACAGTGGTGTAACAGGTGGATGGCAGCTTCAGGAATGAATGCATATATGTTTATATATTTACAGACACACAAGGGCATATGTTTCTTCTTTTTCTACATTAAATAAAGTATCTTGCCCACAGATGGCTCTTGGGATTGAAAGGATTGGAAATAATAACACATTTCTGTTATCAGTGAATAAACCTTGCAGTTAGCACAACATCCATCTGTTGAACATCACTTGGGCACTGTCCTCACAAGAGGAAAATTACAGGTAAAAAGATGTTTAGTCTATCATTACTTTAATTATGTAATTAGCTGTAATTTACATTATGTTTTGAATTCTTGCTGTTTAGTTGTGTAGAGAATGCAACAAATGGTCCATGACTCATCTTGTGGCAGTAGCACAGGAAAGGATCATTTCAGGAAATGTGTTTTGTGGATTTCATGTTTCTGATCCTTTGAGAATAGCAGACAGGATTGCATCAGTATTTGATCTAACAGCTCAGTGTTGCACCAGAGGAGGTTTAGACTGGTGTTATGGGGGCAGGAATTAATTTGGCCGAGTCAGGAATTTATAAAAATAGAGTTATTTTATTTTCCCAAAAACCTGCCCCCAAAACTATATACAGCAGATAATTTAGATTTAATTAGCAGGTTCTTTCTTGGTTGGTTGAGAATATCTACACAATAGGATGCCACAGGTAAACTTGACTAATTTGAAGTCAGGAATTGGAAAAGGATTTGTGCTATTAATGTAGCGTTCCCCACTATCAAATCAGGCTGAGCCTAGGCTACTCAGGACAGCTGGCTTGGAAAGAAGGACGATTCAAAGGTCTGTCCTGTGGTCTTTTCAGAAAGCTTCAGGGTCGTTAGGAAGCGATAAGCAGCACAATAGGACGCTTAAGGTGAAGTCCTTCAGGGCTTGTCTTCGAGCGAGAAAAGGATCCGTGTGTAGAAGCTATCCAGGTGGGGGGAGAAGAACTCCAAGCAGGCACACCAAGGCAGGAACACGATCCAAAGCGGGGACGAACTCCACGGCAGGAGCACCCCAAGGCAGGAACCCCTCGATATTTATACCTTTCTCAGACAAAGAGCCGTTACCACTGCCTAGGTGCGAAAAGCTCACGGCCAATCCGCAGCCGAGTGCAGCGCGGGCCCCGCACGGGGCACTCCTTGTGCCAGAAGGGTCCCCCCTGCTCCCCCCTTCACGCCTGCAGGGCAGGGGGGGAGAAACAGGTCTGTTCTCGCCTTTTTCCTCTCCCATTCAGACCACAGAGGGAGAGGAAATTTCTGGGGTACACGGGACCTCCAGGACACCTGGGTATTAGAAGAAACTTCTAACAGACTGCCCAGCAAGGTGGTTGTTTAAAAGATGCAAAGATGTGGTGCTGAGGGACATGGTTTAGCACCAGACTTCATAGGGTTAGAGAATGCTTGGACTCAATGATCTTAAAGGGCCTTTCTCACTAGAATGATTCTGTAATTCTGTGTTGAGAAAAGAGATATCCCACAAACATATCTCATTATAATTTTCGCTGCACAGGCTATGAACTGGCACTTATGCATCATAGGATCCTGAGGAGGTACAGGGCTGGTTTGGGTGGCCACTCACACCCCAGCCTGCACTGCTTTTGGGCTCTGGGCCCCTAACCCTAAATATCCACTCCTGTTTCATCACAAGCCCCAGGGGCTTGCTAGCCTGGGTATTCTTTGACCCTGCTTTGAGGGAGAAGGTGCAGACCTCTGGTGGCTCCTGCAGAGGCTTCCGTGCTGAGGTTAGGAAAGGTGTGCAGGTTTTCTCCTCTGTGGGGAGATAAAACTGATTTAGGAAGAACAAAAAAGCTTAAATGCTTGCCCAATTGCTTTGCATCCTGCAGTGGGAAAAGAAAGGTCAGGCAATAACTTATGTTCAGAAAGAAGACTTCAGTAGAGTGGTTTTGGTTTGTTTAATAGTAAAGAAAAGGTCATGTCATTTGTTCTTTTATCCTCACAGAAATTGATTTTGTAAATCTGAAGTTGGTTTAACAGCATTTGTGTTCTGTGGCTTTGTTATTTCTGTGCTGGAGAAAAGGTCATCTTCCTAGTGGGGACTTGATGCTCCATGGTCTGTTAGAACTGCATTAGTTCTGCTGACAATGAACTTCTCTTTCTTGCAGTTTTTTCCTTGTTTTTCCTCACTTCAGCTGTCCCAAGTCAACCCAGCTCCCAGTGAGTACTTTATTGTGCAGTCCAGTGTCTCAGAGGAGCCTGTGTGCTTTGTTTTCTGTGGACTGTACGTTCTGGAATGTCTTGGCTGTGCTAGTCTGATAGCCTTTTGGATCCACCTGGATTTTTGTCATGGCATTGTCACTGTGCTGAAAGAGATTCTTACTCCAATGTCTTTCCTTACAGGAGTGAACTGCATTATCTGCCTTAAAATAAGGCATCAGTAGAAGACAGTGACCTAGCACTGGCATTCTGTGTTTCAGGACCTCTGACTTCTCAACATGAGGCTGTTCCAAGAATCACAGAACCACAGAATTAACCAGGTTGGAAAAGACCCTCGAGATCATCAAGTCCAACCTATCACCTAACATCTTCTAATTAACCAAACCATGGCACCAAGTGCCTCATCTGGTCTCTTTTTAAACAATTCCAGGGATAGGGTCTCCACCACCACCCTGGGCAGCCCATTCCAATGCCAATCACTCTTTCTGTGAAGAATTTCTTCCTAACATTCAGTCTAAACCTGCCCTGGTGCAGCTTGAGGCTATGTCCTCTTGTTCTGTCACTGGTTGCCTGAGAGGAGACCAACCCCACCTGGCTAAAACCTCCCTTCAGGGAGTGTAGAGAGCAATAAGGCCCCCCCGAGCCTCCTCTTCTCCAGGCTGAACACCCCCAGCTCCCTCAGCCTCTCCTCACAGGGCTGTGCTCCAGCCCCCTCACCAGCCTTGCTGCCCTTCTCTGGACACGTTCCAGCACCTCAACGTCCTTCTTAAATTGAGGAGCCCAGAACTGGACACAATACTCAAGGTGTGGCCTGACCAGTGCTGAGTACAGGGGCAGAAGGACTGCCCTGCTCCTGTTGGCCACACCATTCCTGATATACAGGCCAGGATGCCATTGGCTCTCCTGGCCCCCTGGGCAGACTGCTGGCTCATGTTCAGCTGGCTGTTGACCAGGACTGAAAGCCTTTCTGACAGCTTCATCTTCCCTACCCCTAACTCCTGTTTTTGTTTGTGGTTGTTTTTTTTTTTTTTTAATATCCCCCCTCTGATTTGTAGTAGAGACCTACCCATGATGATAGGAGGTCATTTCAGGAGTGCATCTCACAGCTTTCTGCAACTCTGCAGGCCTGGGGAGGAGTGGCTGAAAAGCTGCCTGCAGAAAAGGACCTAAAGGTGTTGGCCAACAGCTGGCTGAGTGTTGACAGTGGCTGTGATATGACAAGGAGCGATAGATATAAGCTGCAACACAGAAGGTTCCATCTCAACACAAGGGGGAACTCCTTTACTGTAAGGGTCACAGAGTTGTGGAGTCTCCTTCTCTGGAGACTTTAAAGGCCTGACTGGATGCGTTCCTCTGTGACCTGAGTCAGATCGTATGGTCCTGCACTGGCAGGGGGGTTCAGACTTGATGATCTCTTTGGGTCCCTTCCAACCCCTAACATCCTGTGAGCCTGTGATCTTCAAGGTCTTTTCCAACCTAAACTATTCTATGATTCTGTGAAAGAGTCTGAGAGGTAGGAACCAGTTTGAGGCTTGTAAGACTGGTAGTAATTAAAACAAAAACCTTACAAAAAAAAAAGTCAGAGCCCCCAACCCAAAACCTTGTGACCCTTCCTTCTCCTCAAGCCTCTATACTCAGAAGAAAGGAGACACAATAGAAGCTGAAGCTGTATTACCACTATTGGTGTAATGATAGTCTGTGGGACGACACTTTAGTGCTTGCTGAGAAGCTTTTTGATGTATCACTTATGCACTGTAAGAGGACATTTTGTTATTTAGAGGCTTTTATATTGTTTTTGACAAAGAGGGGTAATAGCAGCATCTATAAAGAGAATGAGAACTGGAAGCAGACAAAGACATGCTGACAGTTTTGGGCAATTGCTAAACATGAAATGTTTTTTTTTTTCACCAGAAGGGTGCTTTTTCTGTTCTTAATGCAACGTAACTACAGTTCCAAGTTCTCTTTCATTTTAAAGTGCACAAGTTGGTGAAAAAACAGAACACTCTAGAGAAGTATTTGCATACTGGAATTGAAGCTGACTGTTTCTGCTGTTCTTTTTCTTTCCCTTTTCTCTTTTTTCTCCCTTTTTTTCCCCTCTCCCTTCCTCCCTCCCTCCAGTTCCTGTACATTGCCACCTGATTTCTTCCCAGATCTGTAGAGAGGTAAGCATGTCTCTGTCTTGCAGACCAAGACAAGACCAAGAGAGGTTGGACTCAATGACCTTGAAGGTCTCTTCCAACCTGTTTAGTTCTGTGAAGATGGAAATATTAAGCCTGTGATAAAGTCATACCAATTCAAGTGTCCAGTGCAGGTTAAAATGAAGACTGCCTTTATTTCACTCACTTGACTCTGTGTCTCAGTTGTTACCTTTTGAGGAGGTAGGAGATGACAGATTTTTGCAGGAGAAAGAAAATTTGTACTCGGTATTAGTGCAGCTGGCTCATCATGAAGGTAACTTGCAACCCTTATTTATGATAACCAGAATGATCTGCCGGAGCAGAAGGCTCTCAGCGCTGCTGCTGGAATGAGCCTTCACTCGTGGGCAGCATGCTCAGCAGACAGAGCTCTCTGGTGTGTAGCCTGGGAAGAGTGTTGGAGAGCAGCAGCAAGGTGGTGTCTTTACTGCAGGGCTTCTGCTTGTAACTCTGGGTATTGACATTCCCACCTGGCAGCAGTCCTGCTAACCTCTGAGCCAGGCTGCATACTGTAAGAATTGGAGATCAGTTCTATTGCAGGGTCACTAAAGAGCTTCATGAAGGAGAGAATAATTTCTCTGGAGTGTCTTTAAAAGCCTGTATATCACCAGGCCTTATCGGCAGCGGTTATGAATGCTTAATAGAAATGCCTGAATTAAATACTCTGGGGCGTTTCACATCTTTAACCATCATGAAAGATTGCTCGAAGTGAGAAATGCATTTATACCTGTTCTGACTTTAGAACAGCCACTGCCACTTCAGATGAAGTTATGAATCTACCAAATGCTTTCTCCGCAGCTGTCTCTAACCCTTTTAACATTGCCAGTACGTAGCAAACACATTTCACTGAGACCTAACATAGTCCTTGGAAAACAGTTCCTTAGTCAAGGTAGATGTTCCTCGTCTGTACTCTTGAAAATGTGGTAGATAATCATATGCTGGTACCTTTGTTTTCCTTTTCCTTTGGCACACAGAACTTCTAAGTCAGCTGCCAGAAAATCTAGAAGACCTCTTTTTCTGTCCTCTGAATGAAAACAGTAATACCTAAGCAGGTGTTTCAAGGTCTCAGCCTGAGCAACTTCTTGTTCTTAGAACTATGACTGGTGTCTCGGGTTCTGATTTGAATTCCCAGAGACTCTAATAAATTTGATAGAACCGATGACAATTTAAAGTGCCCTTCCCTCTTCCCCCCCTCCTTCCCCAAAGAAAGGAATTTAGAAGTAGAGAGGAAAGGTAAGCACACCCAATAAAATCAATCTCACTCGATTTGGAAGTAAAAAAGGAAAAGTTTAACAATAACTTAAAAGGGCATCAGAGGTAGGGAGGCTACAAAGGTGTAGGGAAGGAAGAGTAACAAATACAAAAGGTATGAATACAACCCAAGTTTGGGATGGTGGTGACCACGTGTGTGGAGAGATGCAGGGGTGCAGAGAGATCTGCAGTGTGGTCCAGAGAGCGATCGAGAGAGAGCGCTGTGGAGTGGTTGAGAGAGAGAGAGAGAGGAACAGGAAGTCCCCCTGCTTTTCTGGGACAGGAAGGGGGGAGTGGGCTAACCATCACCTGGTGGTGTCCAGACCCACCCCTGGGGAGGGGTCAAGACCACCTGAGGTCAAGTGTGGGGTTCAGGGACACTCCTCCTGGAGTGTTAACCGTATACAACTGGAATCTTTGTTTCTCATCTATGCTGATTTCTACTCTGACATCTTTCATTCCTGTAGCCTGGTGCTTGCAGACACTTATGTAGTCAGTCCTGGCTGTGACTCTGGCAGAACCAGCATGTGAAGCTGATATTGCTCAGCTGGAGTATGAAGTGGTGTCTGGAGAGGTTGTTATGAACACATTCTCCCTAAGAGAGCTCAACAAACCCTGTGTTGGACACCATGCAGCTGGTCTTTGACTCGGGCATTTCTTTTTGCATGGGGTAAGAAAGAAAATCAAACAAAAATGCCTAAAAGTACTGAGTCTGATGTGAAATGTAGAACATGACAGTTCTGCTGAGGAAACAGTATTTTCTTTCTCATCAGTGATCATTTGCCTGACTTCAGTTTGACTCCAGCAGTCTGTGAGATGATTAAACTAAAAAAGGCACACTTTAATGTATGTGCTCATCAAAAGAGGGATGATAGCCAGATGAGTGTCAGTGGGGAAAGGCTTCATTTTGGGGTAGTGGTAGACAAGCAAACAATCCTCTTTATTCTTCCTGTGTTGTCATAGTAGCATACGGTGGTGGCTTGAGGTGCTGCCTGTCTCTGTGCCAGAAATTGCCCTGCGGTTCTTTGCACGCTCTGGTTGGATGGAGGGAATCCAGAGCAGTAATTATATGTGAGCACAAATTTCAGACTGCCCAAGGTTTGTGCTGTGCACTAAGGACTGTCTCTAATGATCAGGTGCTGAAGGCTGACATGAATTCACATTAAAAAAAAAAAGCCAACAACTTATCCTGTGTACTTTTTTTCCTGCATTTCTTGTCAGCAGCACCTGGGGCATACGCTTGGAGGTTAAAGGTCCACTGTAGAGGATTATCTGATCTTTTAAATAATTGTCAGCTGGCATCATTCCTCTCCCAGAGTTCCAGCTCAGCTGCCCCTTGTTTCTTTCTAATTGCCACTGGCCTCAGACTGCTCACATTTTGTGTCCTGTCCTGTCCTGTTCAGGGCCTCGTATCCTCTCTGGAAGCAAATTTTGCTATTTGGCTATCACTGAGACAGTTTGTATTGCCTTCCTTTTGAAAGTGTTGGTAGAGCAGAGGAGCTGTGTGAGGTCTGCTGCTGCAGAGATGGGTAAGTACAGAAACATGACATCTTGCAAGATTAATTTCAGCCAGCAAAGTATTTGCTTGATTCAAAAAGGATATCTTTGCTGGGGTCAGAGCTTCTTTCTAGCCCCAAATAGCAAGACAGACCTAGAATCTTCACCAGACAGAGGGAAGCCACTTTGCCAAGTCTCTTGAGTAAGATAATAGCTAGTACTGTATGACTATCATCTGACATTTGATACTTGTTGGGTCTGATGCCATAAATATGCTGATAGCACTGTGTGTTGATTTTTCTCAAAAGAGAAAATGTAAACTGAATAATTTATGGTTCTGGAGCCCCTATTACAAGAAAGATCTGGATGTGCTGGAACATGTCCAGAGAAAGGCCATGAGGATGATCAGAGGGCTGGAGATCCTCTCACATGAGGACAGGCTGAGAAAGTTGAGGCTGGTCAGTCTGGAGAAGAGAAGGCTCTGAGGAGACCTTCTTGTGGTCTTCCAGTACCTGAAGGGGGCTACAAGACAGCTGGGGAGGGACTTTTTAGGGTGTCAGGAAGTGAAAGGACTGGGGGGAAAGGATCCAAGCTGGAAGAGGGCAGTTTTAGATTAGATCTTAGAAAGACATTCTTCACCGTGAAGGTGGTGAGACACTGGAACAGGTTGCCCAGGGAGGTGGTGGAAGCCTCATCCCTGGAGGTCTTCAAGGCCAAGCTGAATATGGCTCTGAGCAACCTGATCCAGTGTGAAGCATCCTTGCCAGTGGCAGGGGGCTGGAGCTAGGTGATCCTTGAGGTCCCTTCTCGCCCTGACAATCCTGTGATTCTATGACCAGTGTGCAGGATAAGTGAAGTGAATGGTCAGGATTTTGTAAGCAGAGCTCCTGTGCACAAACTGCAATCCTCGATGAAATGATCCTTTCTGTTACTCTGTGCATAATTATTTTGGATGTGGATCTTTTGCTTTCCATATGCCAGGCACTTTACTCTTGGTTTTGTCACATTCCCTATCTTTCTTGCAAGTTGATGCTTTTTTCTCTTCGAGTTCATTCAAGGTAGTCTTCCCACCTGTGCAGTGGCTCCCAAATGCTTTTGCTTCCTGCTTTGAAGGGAATGAAAATACTGTAATTGTTGGCTTGTTGTTTTGAGTAGTAGCTGGCTGAGAAGTTCATGCAGAGATCCTTCCGGGCTGGATTGCTTTGTTTGAGGCAGAAGTGAGGAGTTAAAGAAAACATGTTCTTGAGAAGTTGCCTGTGGTTGGTTTTGGCCATTCTTTACAAATCTAAAGTGTCTACTGAGGTATCTGCAGGCTGCATTCCCATGCTGTGTGGTGCTTGGTACTTGGAGAAGTAATGGTCAGTGCTAAAATGAGGTGATAACTGATGTGTACTCTTGTGACAGCTAATTAGAGCTGTTATGGTGCCAGGAACTGTCTGGACATAGTTTCTCCATTAGTGCATTGTTTCACTTTACTATAAAATGTAAGTGCTGGTGAAGATGAATCTCTTGTCTTATCCTGGTGCAGAGATTCAGCTGTGTTCGTTTCTTCCCAAAGCAGTGAGGACAGGGTAGCCTGAGTTCAGTGGGTTTAGTCCATTCTTCCTTTATGTCCAGGCTCATCTGCAGGGTCTAAACCCACGTGTGTATGGTGAAACACCTGTTGCAGTGAGTGGGGGAACGTTTTGACTTCATGCAAGCTGTATTTCAGGTGCACCTAGAAGAGCCTTGTTTTAATTTCCTGGATACTTGGGTGAGCTCCCTTCAGCTGTATGTTCCTGAACAGCGAGTCCCACACCTTGTTGCTATGGGAAACTACCACTGTAGCTGGGTTCTGCAATAGTGTAGCTGGAAGTCTGGAGCAGCAAACTACAAACAAATGCAGCAGCATTACTAGATGCTTCTGTCACAGCTGCTCAGTTAACTTCTCTAGGGCTGCAGGTGGGCTCATGGCTTAGGTCTAATACAGATCAGGCTTGGAGTGCATCCCTGTCTGCGTAGGTTTACACTGCACTGAGCCTGAGTCTAGGTCAGTCACCACACTGGGACTGCTTACCTGCTCTGATGGAGTTGTCTTAGTGCCTTACACATTGAAGAGACGAGAGCTGTTGTGAGCTGGTAATATGAATGAAGAAAGGCCCACAAAAGTGCTGTGTTTGGTGCGTGTTTGTCCAAGTTATGACATCACTGTTCATGTGTTCTTATGTGCTGGGCAAAGAGAGATAGTTAAGGCAAAGGGACCACCCTAGTCACAGGACCTGTGTCGTGGTCTGCAAGGACAAAGCGGGTATTGATGACCTGGGTCTGCACTGGTAGCTCTTCATGGGGAGCTCTTAAATCACCAGCAAAACAAAAAAAGCAGCAGAAGTGGCTTGGAGAGTTCATGGCTCACCACACTGGGATGGAGCACAGGTCTACTGGACTGCAAAAGGATTTAGGATTTGGCCTCTCCTGCAAAAAGACCACTGCCCATTCATGGCAGCTTTTGAGGCACCTGAGAGCATGAGCTGCTTACCAGAGTGAACTCACTCAGCTGGCTGAGCTGCACAGAGTTGCTTGTTGCTTGTGTGTAACAGCTGGGGAGCTCATCTTCAGCTCTTTCAAATCTCTGCTGTGCAGCTCAGCTGTGGTTTGTGATGTTGAGTGCACACAGACTGCGGCTTTTTTGTTCCTTTTAGTAAACAGATGTTCTTTGGTTTGCCCTTAAAGATTTCTCTTCCCTCTGTTAAGGTTCTAGTAGTGACAGTAGAAGGGCTGTGTGAACAACAAAGCCTCCTAAAATCACCTATTTTGAAAACATCATTGATTTATTATTATTTGTTTTATAGTTTATTTGAACCCCTTCTAGGCAGTGGTAGGTTAGTGCCTGACTCTGCACGTGAGCCTTTGCGTGATGGTGCTTCTGTTTTGAGGACTGCTGCTGTATCTCTTGCAGCTTCCCAGAGCTGTTGTGAAGGGAGAGAAGTTAGACACCCCAGCCAGAGTCTTTCTCATGCAGCTCACAGGGGTATTTATTATTAACCATACCATGTGGTCAAAGCCACTCTACCAAACATTGCCAAGGGGTGCTGGGTGCTTATTGGAGAAAGGTGCTCTAAAACAACCTCAGGAGGCTGCGGGGAGGGACAGGTATAGCAGTGCTACTGTGACCCTAGTGGCAGCCTAGAGATGAAGGCTTTTGGGTCAGATGTTGCCTGAAAGAGGAAATCTGTGAAGGTTTTCCTTCTCTTGTAAGTATTAAGGACTGAAGGCAGGAAGAGTGCGTAACTGGTGTGGCTCTGTATGGAAGCAGAGCTGCCTCTGGTCTGTGAGCTGCTTTGTTCATGGACACTGTGCCTGATGAGCCTCACTCACCGCGTTTTCTAAGGAACCTTCCATGTCCTATAGTGAATGATGGAAAATGAAAGAAAAGCAAACGGGGGGAGGTTGCTCATCTCATCAGCAGCACTGCCATGTTGGTTCAGACCAATTCCATTTGCCCCATCTCCTATCTGGTAGTAGCCAGTAATAGCTAATTAGAGCAGTAATTATGTTGTAGTGCTTTCTCTGCATCATGAATTCTCTATCTAGGTGATGTACATCCTCTCAGCTGTGTCTGTCTTTGTTGAGGCTCTGAAAAATGCAAAATCTTCCTCAATTACCCTCGTTGACCTTCTCGATGTGTTTTCTAGCTGCATTATCCTTGTTGACCTTCTCAGTGTGTTTTCTAGCTGCATTAGCCCTTCCTTAAGATGGGAAGATCAAAGCTGTGACCAAGGCCAAGCTTTTAAATGTGGCACACACTTCAGATCCTGTTAATAACAATTAAATGTAAATGTCCAGCAATTTCATGTCAGTTTTTGTTACTGCAGGAAGTCTGAGAATCAGCTTAGCCTCTGTAAGAAAACTGCTGTCATTAATGCTTCAAAATAACTTCCCAAGTACTGTTTATCTTCTGAGCATCATTGCAAGGGGCTCTCTGCTTAGCACTTACAATGGTCTGGGCCTTTTAAGCGGAATACCTGGATTCAGGGAGTCATGAGGCTTCCCATTAGCCCTAGTGTCAGGGCTTGCACTGGGTGAATTGTCTGTAATTTTAGAGAAGTCCCAGTCAGGCAAAATATGCATGAAAATAAATTACCACAGTGAGAACTAATTAATTCCTTGATTGGCAGACTCAGCAGATAGAATCCTGGATAGGTGATGTGAAATGTCTGTAGCACTTGACCTTGGTTGTACCTGCCCAAGAACTGCTGCTTTTCCACCTGACTTTGTAGTCTGTAGGCAAAGACTGAACAACTGAACTGATGAGGACAGAAAAAAACCCTCACGAAAGTAGCAGCTGAGCCTTCCTTTTTGCTGTAATCCTCCATAAGCCCTCTATGGAACCAGGCAAGGGCCTATCAGAGCATCAGGGAGATTTGCTTTTTCCACTCTCCTAACTTCTAGCTTGCTGCTTAGCTGGCTGCCTTATCATGACTGACAAGATTACAGTGCTTTTCTTAATAGTGTGGAGAACTAAGCAGGCAGCTGCAGCTAATCCCTTCAGAAAATGTTCTCCCACTGAGGTACAGACTGAAATTTGAATGCTGCAAACAATTAGGAAAAGATTGCACTTTAAATCATGTTAATTCTCATTCTGTTGTTGATGCACAGATCTAGATACACATCTGCATTGCTAGCCTCCTGGAAGAGCTCAGCACGTGGCCTTCACTAGTGCTTGTTGGCAGCTTCTTGGTAGATGCCATCACTGTTGTTGGCACGAGAAAGCCAAGTTGAGTGTCCCGAGGCAGATGCCTGACTTCTGGGGACACGGTTGTGAGGTAATCTTTTTGGGAAGTTAATCTTTCACGTTACTGTGTCTGCTGCTATGGTAATCAGAAGCTACAGGCTCTGTAGCTTTTATGTGTAAAACTCGGTTCTGTCTTGGGGGGGGTTCTGTCTTACCTGAAGCAAGGCAACCCCCAGCCCCTGCTCTTACAGGGCCTTCATATTATTTACTTATAAATACAGGGCTCTGCAGAGTCTTGTCCTGTGCCTAGGATGCCAGCGTGTGCCTTTGCTGCAGCACACTGTAGCAGGCTATGGTACAGTCTCACTTCAAAGTGCTAGTCCCTGGCATAGCTGTTGTGAGCCCTGCTTCACCCCAGTGCCCACCTTTCACCTCACCATGAAACCAGCCTGGGATGGGCTGTGCTGACGTTTTGTATGCATGAACCTTTGTGAGCTGCAGCCCCAGGTTTTGTCATCAGGACAATCCACACCCAACCGTGACTGGAAACAGCTGTCACCTGGGGCTGTACTGATAGCTTCACCACCCAGCCTGCTGCTCCCAGGGCATCCCGGGTCAGTGCAGACTCCTACAACAGTGCTGCTGTTAGAGCTGTGTGAATAGGGGGCAGCAGGACCCGCACAGCGAGAGGGAGGAGAGGGTGTGAGTGTGGGTGGTTTGTTAATTAGTGTTTTAAGCTGGCTGCTGAGCACCCAGCATATTAATGTGCAAATGGACTGTGGCTTGAATCTAAAAGGTGGTTTATGTATCCTACATCTCAATTCACTCTCTGTTGCTATCTTTCGGCCTTTGAACCCTTCCAATGTTGACACTGTGCATTTAGGAGACAACTGAACTTGGCACTACTCTATGAACCCCTACACTGAAGCAGTGAAAGCACTCACAATAGACCATGGCTCTAGCTCCTTCGTTGAAGGCATGGATAGGAATTAGGCAGACAGATTTAAAAGGGCTTCACAAAGTGAATGTGATGGGGAGTAAACTGGGTGTGAGGAAACAGTGTGTACCACACTCTGCAGAAGGCAAAAATGGTGACTGAGTTACATGGACACTGAAGGGATTTCTGTGTGGTTGCGCAGCACAGTGTTGGTGTGGATTGCCTCACACTTTACAGTGCTGTGTGTAAAAGTGCAATAGAACCTTATGCCAGTGCCCCAGGGAGGGTTGTGACTCTCCTCTGAGGCTCTTCCACTTTTTATTTGCATTGTCCTCTCTTTAGGCCCAAAGATATTTTGTGGTGGTGGTGTTGGTTTTTTTTGTTACCATACTACTCTGCTGAAGTATTTAGCTGGAGAAATATTTTGAACTAATCTACCACTGTTTACTAGCATGTAAGTCCCTATCAGTTTGGTAATAGCTGTTTGTGTCTGGAAAGTGTCAGCTGCTTGGCAGCCTTCCTTTAAGGACAATCACTGACTGACAGTTCCTCTCAATAAGTACACAGCTTCAGAAGGCTTTGAACAAACCTGTGACAGGGAAGCTTTCATTCCTAATGCTTCTCTGAGTGTGTCCTGCAGATTACCTGGGGTAGGAAAAGGAGTGGTCATTGAATGCACAGTTTGGTTGTCTTGGTTCCCCAGGGGTGTCACTGGATATTGGCATTTCTGGCTGATTCATTCCCCAGCATGAATTTTGAGTGAAGTTCTGCAGTGGACTTCCACAAAGACAACCCACAGGGGACACACAGCAGTACCTGAAAGGAGAAAAAGCCTTGCAAGCATTTGAGTGCTTGCTCAAGCTTCTGTCTGCACAGGGAGACATACCAAAGCTCACAAAGGACCCAAACTGCCCACCCCTTCCAGAAAAAAAGGCCCTCAGTCATCTCTCCTTGTTCACAAGAGCCTTGTTATCTAGCAGGTCACTTCTACAGGAGAAGGGGAAGGAAGAGCAAGGTAACAGCAGGCAATGTTCTGACTCCCTTGCGTCTCCAGCTGAAGCCATTACTATACTCCCAGTGCAGTGGATCTCACCTTGTCTTTATTCCCACAGAGGAGATAGTTGGGCTGTTTTTAAAGGAGGCAGGTTCAGACTGCTTGCTGTGACTCCACACACAGCAGTAGCTATTTTTTCCAGGATGGCAAAAGAGAGCGAGTTTGGCTCTAACAAGTTTTTCAGCTTCTGTAGCTGTGCTTTGCCAAAGGCTGGAGGAATGTGAGTGTTTTGCAGGCAGTGGTTGAACAGGTCACACCTAAACTACAGCAGGTCTGTTGTACACAGCATCCACTTCTGAGGCAGAGTTGTCTCACAGTGGGTGAGGACTGGTGTGTCACTGGGAGTTTCACTGGTTGTAGTTACATCACTGCTGTAACTGTTCAGCTCAGGGAAATCATGACCTCCACTGCTCACCAGAGCTAGGGAAAGCTCAGAACCAGCTCTGACACAGCCCCAGGTGTAGAATGGTGTTTCAGGCACTACAAAGTAATGAGTTCAGTAGTCCCAGATAAAAAAATTTAATCTTTCTCTAGAAACAGTGCACTGTTGTACAAATGTGTGATTTGGTTTGCAGGTCTCCTCCTCCATGGTAGTACAGCAAGTGTCACACTCAGCACACCCCCACCCCTCCCTGCTCCTTTTGTCCCTAACAGAAAAACTGAAACACAAAAGGCACCAAGCAAGGACTTACTCTAACAGAACTGCAACGTGACAAAGACAGAGATCAGAAATGATTACAATGTTAAACAACAACCCTAACAATCCAAACCATTACTGAAAATAATTAATTTCTTACAAAACAGATTTGGTGTTTGTTTGACTTCTCAGTAGTTAGAAATCTGTAAAGGCTGAAGTCAGCACTGCACATTGTGTCCATTTACAGTGGCCTGAAAAAAGGGCAGCCTTTTCTACAGGGTTTGTACAGGCCTGTTCACCTCTGTGTGCTTAAAAAAGTATCAAAACTGTAGAACTTCCAAAGCTATTTACAGTCCTCTGTTAGTTACAGTGATCACATACAGCCTCTTCTTGCTGTTCTTCATGCACACAGTGCATGGGTTTGCAGAAACAGAGCTTCATACCTTAAACAGTAATTATGTAGCTCAGATTTTCCACTGCTTTAAAATCTAGACTTGGCCTGGGATGTTGGGTATTGATGCCATGGTGTGAGCTGAGGGTACACACTATGGTCGTAATGCAGACTAGGGCTGCCTCCCTTTTCTTAGTCAAGAATCAGCTTTTTTGCTGGAATACAAAAGCTTGGACTGGTGGAAGAACACTGGGAAGCTGTCTCTGGCTTCTGGTAAGAGTTCAAAGAGGTGCTAGTCTATTATGCTAAGAAAAGTGTACTCACTTCCCATGGAACTCCCTGGGAATCTTATAGAATGAGTGATTGTTCTGCAAGGTTCTGCTAAGCTGTGAATCTTCACCCTCCTTTAGCCTCCTCACCTGATGCACTGTGGTATGGGGGATGGACTAAGAGGTAATGGCAGCATCTGGAAGGGAATTTCTGCATATGCTGCACCAAGACACTGCCCCACAGCATCTCCTCAATTTGAACCTGATCAGTGTGAGCAGGATAGAGGGCAGAGGGAAGGATTTAACTTCTGTTACTGAGTTGGTTTTCATGTCCACATGAGCTAGCTGATAGTGCTCACTTTGGATTCTGCAAGTCTGTATGGCTTAGTCTTTGTTCCTGCTAATTTTGAGAGGTGCAGGACTCCCGCTGGGGAGAAGCATTTAGATTTACATTTAGCAACAAACCAACCAAGAACTTAAATCAGATTTGTACCAGGCTGTGAAAAGCAACAATACAACAGAAAAAAACTGGGCATTGTAGGAGTTGCTCCTGAACTGCTGTAAGGCAGCAGCTCTACAGTTGCAAGCGCAGCAGATGGATCTACCTGGACAGCGAAATGCAAAAGCAGCCCTTTAGGAGCCAGCTGAGAAAGCAGCAGCTCTGTCTGTTACAGAAGTGCTTCAGCTGTCTCACCCTACAGCTTGCTCTGACTTTGTGTCCTTAGATTTCAAGCTTCTCAAATATCCTGTAAAAATTCAATTATCCCTAATGTTCATAAACATAGGCTAGTAGTTTTAAAATAGATGTATATATCTTTTATATATATGTATATATTTATATGCCTATATATCTATCTAGTCTAGATAGATATATACACAGATAATCTATGCACAGCAAGCCAAACATACCAAAAAATAAATACTCTCACTCTTCTACTGTATTTACAGAGCAGATCTTATAACCCAGATTTTGTTAATAAATATTTCTAAACCGCCTGTACAGGATTTGTTTTACTTATGTTGATGGATAGCCACAAAGCATATTCAACATATTTACAAAATATCTATAAATATAAGTCTTCAAAGAAAGCAAAGCTACCTAACCTTCAGCCTGCCTGGTTATGTACATCAAGTTAGTAGCTCAGCTGTTCACTTACTCACTATCACAAATGGGTAGTGCAACAAGTTAAAACGTGTATAAAAGATTATACATACAAAACTCTCACATCCTTTGGATGTTTGCAGTTCATTATAACTTTGTGGTTACCCTTCTGCAAAAGCAATAACCATCAAAACAAGAAAAGAAAAGAAAAAAACCCAAACCCACAAAACCCAAAGAAGCAGGTTGTGTGACCCGATGTCGGTTTGTTCAGTGTGGTGTTTGGAGCAGCAGCTTCCTCTTCACGGCAACCCATCGTCTTCTAAGCTCAACGCCACACGCTGCGAGGGGAGAAAACCACAGCTGATGACTGGTGACCGGGGGACCGCAGGATCACAGGGTTGGAAGGGACCTGCACAGATCATCAAGTCCAACCCCCTTGCCACGCCAGGACCACAGAATCTAGCTCAGGTCGCACAGGAGCGCATCCAGATGGATGCTAGTGTTAACCTGCACTCCTGCTTCAAATCTCATGGTTGTCTCTTGCAGTCTGGCCACGAATGTATTTTCTGCACTGACTCTTTCCTTTCAAATGGTGTTGCTCAATCAAGTGTTACTAAAGAGGCTTTGGAAAGATAATTCCCTTGTGCACTAGGTCAAGTTCCACGTAAGGGACAACACATTGTCTAGTGTGACCTTTAGATAAGAGGGGTGTTACTTATGTGCCTGCCTGCAGACAGAAGCTCTGCTGCCTCCACTCAGTGCTTTGCCATTGTGACGCTCTTCTGCAAACACACAGCAGTTGAAAGCGCCAGTGGTGCATCTCAGCAGGGCTGCTGCCCAGGAGTATGCTCCTCTGCAGATTCACTGCCCTGAGACAGAACAGATCCTCTTGCTCCTGCATGCACAGCAACGGCTATCAAAATGTTTGCTTTTTAAAAGCTTCATCTTGCTGAGGCAACTTTCCCTCACTTCTTAAAGAAAATCTCCTTCACTGCCCCTTGTGAGGGACTTTACTCTTCTTTACTATGTTACATTCTAGAGAAAATGCTCTCCCTGCTTTGCAAAGAAGCTTAAGCTATCCTTAAGGGTGTTCAGGCACTTGGTAGCAGGCTAAGCACAGATGCAATAGAATCTGGCAGAGGATAAATGATCAGCTGTCAGGTATTGAGCTCCTCAGCTAGCTTGACGCTTGCCAGACGACAGCTATATCAATTAGGACAGTTGTTCTGCATCTGAACACAGCATCTGCTGGTACAGACCACTAGATTCTGAGGCACCTGTGTGAGCTGCCTGCAAACCAGGCTCCTGCCCATTCAGTGATCACTGAAGTTCTGGGGTTTGTCATTGTATGGCAAATAACTCAGACTGTAACTGGCCGGAGAGAATTCTGCATCTAAACCCATAATGAAATGAGTCTCCATCAGCAGCAGTCTCAGATACTTACTGCTGGGTAAACATGTCCAATCTGGGCAGTCCGCCCAATGTGGATTTCATCTTCATCTTCCTCCTCTGTTGTCTTCCTGTATACTGGATTGTCGAAATTCATACTTTTGGTATTCTTCCGTTTCCAGTTCCTCCAGATGAGGTATCCCCCCATGCACAGCAAGCCAATGACCACTGAGGAAAGGAGAAAGAAAGGGCTCTCAGCCAGGCATGGACCTGCTAGGATGGTCCCATGCAGATATCCATGATTAAACAGTTTTCTCAGAGCCAGGCTGCTTTTCTCCAGCAGCAGTTCCTGCACTCTTCCCCACCCCTGGAAATCAGAGGAGTGTATTTACACTGGTATTTTGCTGTGATCTTTGAAGGTTAAATCAAAGCAGCTTACCCACAGGGATGACAATTCCAATCACAGCTGCTGTCACAGTTGAATCAAAGCCTTGGTCATTATTTGCATCTGCAATCACAGAATAAGTTCTGATCACTTCACTCATTGGCTGGTTGGAAAGCCAAGTCTAACGGGTGTTTTATGTCAGCAACCCGTCAGAAAGCTTTTGTAATTAAAGAGTTTACAAAAGCTTTTGTAATAAAATGTCCATGGAGAAGATAAAAAGCATCTGCTCACAAGATGTTAGCTAAGCTGAGCTGTTTCCTCCTATGAACAAGGAACAGCCTGGCCATAAGGTGCTGCTGCCCTCACAGGATTGCAAACTACACTCCAGGAGAGCATGGCTAGGGAAGGAAAGTGCGCAGCACGGTGTTGCCAGAGAGCAGCTCTGACCAAAAATGAGCCCAAGGCAGTACTTGGGCTTGGAGCACAACAAAAGAGGCTAGTTTGAGAAACTGGGACATTTAATGGAAACTCCATGCACCGATGCAGGGATGGTGAAAAGCACTCTTCAAAATCCACACTACAGTGCTTTCTAGTACTGCCACAATTACGCTGCCAGACAAAGAACCGAGTTCAAGGCCTTCTCCACACCTTTGCTTTCTCTTTTTTCTTTATTTACACCCAAGGAGTTAGTCAACATGCACCACTTGAGGCTGCAGTCTGTCTCAGCACCCAAAACTTGGTATTGTGCTTAGGAGAGAAATAAATTAAGGAGGGGAAAAGAATAATAAAGATGTATCTATATACCTTTCAAGTTACATACTTAAAAATGTTTGCTACAAGCTCTTGTAATAGGACATCAACACAGAAAAGTTACTGTAGCAACAGGAATTGAGAGAGGAAGCACTGACTGGAGTCTGCCTTTTGATACACCAATTGATGGGACTTAAAGGGCAAATTATGCCTCTCAGTATCTTCCTGTGGCAGCTTCTTCTATTGCATAATTATTTACTCACTAGTGAGCCAGCCTAGCTCAAATGTGGCACTTTGCTTGTTATAGAAGTTAATTGCTGCATTTGAAAGAAGTCAGTGCAAATGGAGCTTTGAATAAACTAATTTTAGCAATGGGCTCCTGTGCTGCCAGGGCAGCACTGAACATGCTGCCTTGCTGCCCCTCCAAACAGGCCCTAGGCAGACAGGAAGGTTTACTGTGGCTCTCAAGGTGCAATGCAGACTGCCTGCTCTGCTCAGTACAAGGCTCAGGGAAAGGAAGAATTGTGCTGTTCTGAAAGCAACATAGAGCTGTCTGAGGTCTCAAATGAGTCCTGATGAGTGAAGCTTTCTCTCTGGACTAGGATTTGTTAATTTTATTTTGCAAAAGCAGCACAGCTTTTCCGAATAACCCTGGCAGTGCTGCCCAGAGGAATTACCTGTTGGCACTGAGAGAGAAGGTTGGTGTTTCATTACTCACTTCTTACGTGGGCTGAACTGGAGGAGAGCCTGGTAGGGGTCTCTGCTAGGATACTGTTTTGCTATGTAATGCAAACAGTCCTGTGTCATGGCAACAGCAACACAGAGAGCACAGCCACACAAACAGATGCTGGTGATTGCAAATGTCCAGCAGGGCTAAAGCTGGACGGGAGTCATTTTTCACCCACACCTTGTGCTAGCTCACACAAATCATTAAACAACTGAAATAGGTGGCATGCCTGTAGAATGATCCACAAACAGCACTGGGGCCAGGATGAACTAGTATTGGGCACAAGTTCCTTAACATCCTGAGTGACCTGAGTCACATCAGCCACCACAGCACAGACCCCTGCAGAAAGAGCACCTGGTAGGGCCCACTGTCAGCAGGATGTGCCTGCATCTGACCCGTCTCGAATGCTCTGGCAGGTCTCCCACCAGTGCAAAAGGCTCTATGATATAGAGGAAAAGGGGAATCTTGTTCTCTTACAGTGCTGGGATAAATTGCTGTTTCCAGTGGTCATTTCAGAGTCTATCAGGATAGATGTTGTGGATGGTAAATGAAAACTGGGGGTGGTGATGGTAGCTTCTGACACAGCTTTGGGGATGGTGTTGGTGGCGTTGCTGGCACTGCCAAGGACAGCTGTGATGGTCGTCGTACCAGTGCTGCGTGGTGCTGCAGTTGTAGGAACCAGTACAGTAGTGGAAGTAGTTGGAAGGTCTGAGAAGCAAAAGCAGCATTGAAATTTGGTTAAAAGAAGTAACTCAGAGCAAGTCACAGGGGTATAAATCAGGAGAGGATTGATACATTCACTGAGCAGAAGCAGCAGCCAAACTGCAGTTCTATTTACTAGCAGTCAGACTATCCATAGTTCTCTGCCTGAAGCTCCAGAAACTACTTCCCAAATCTAAGCTTAATTTCTTAACAGCAATAAAACTCTCTGCATGGAGGACAGGTAAGAAGTTCAAAATCCTGTGAGTTTTTTCAGTACCTTGGAAGATGCTGAATTTGTACTAGGAGCTATTTGCATGTGAGGAACAGCTACACTGCAAGGACCTGTCTCTTCAGGACACCGGCAGCATGTGGTCTCTCCAGGTCCACGCCAGTAGGGCACTGATGTGTCAAATTTCAATGATTTATCAACCATTCACACCTCTAGAGCTGGACCTTATCCCTTTTTTCCCTTTCCTACTGTGCCTTTTTCTGGTTATGCTTTCAAAGAGAAGCTTTCCATGAAGGACACCACGGTGCTGGTTCAGGAGACAGCAAGGAGCAGAATCCAAAAGCCTGGTGTCTGTGTTCTAGCATCAGGAAATCTATTCCCCCTAAGGAGGATTCTGTTGGAATAGCGAAACAGGGACTTGATTGTATTTACCTTTGTAGCATTTCTTCATGTCAGGACCCAGCCACATGTTGTCAGGACAGGCACAGGTGTACTTGGGAGAGTGGGGAGAGATCTGGGGTGCAGGAAGACACAAGTACTCGCAGCCTCCGTTGGGCTGGGGGCTAAGCTCACAGGAATCTGGAGCTGTTCAAGGGTGGAACAAAAGACAAAGTATTTTTCTAACGATCTATTTCTTGTTCTTGGCAAAGAAACAGCAGGTTATCTAAGAAGACTGCTCCACTCCCTCAATTAATCAGGTTGCTTAAGCACCTTCATAGTTTGGAGTAGAGCAAAACCCTACATGCTGCTATAAACCCCACCCGAGTAGGTAATGACTGGCCAGCAGCACAGGGAGGAGAGTAACTGACTGGTATCAAAGACAACAATTAAACAGCTAGTAACACATTGCAGGCTTCTCAATAAGTGCTGCTGAATTAACTATGAAGGACCTTCAAACATTAGGCATTGATTTCTTACAATTACCTGTGCTTTCTGTCTCACCAGGGCCATGGTACCCTGAGGGTGCCTTACCTTTGGGCTGCTTTAGCTCATGAAACACCACAATGTCGTGAGGGTTGTTGAGATTTTCTGCCAGAATGGAGATGTCCAAGCCATTCAGCCTGTTTGCACTGAAGATTGCTTCGTTCTCCAGGTCAGTCCAGAACACCCTGTCCTGCAGGAAAGGCAAAGTATTTCTGACCTGGCCCTGCTCAAATCCAACTCAAGCTGGATTAACCTCCAGCAGTCATAAAGCCAACACATTCTTTTCCTACCTTGGCGCACCTTCAGTTCATGCTAATTCTATCTGCAGTCCTTTGCTTTTCTTTCCTGTGTTAGGAAGACTCTAATTTCTGCCTGCTGTTCCAAGGCAGAGCAACCTTACATGTTTGTAAGTACTTAGTGGTTGTGAGGAGCTGTGAGACAGACATCAGGGAGCAGCAGGGAGACAGGTTCACCCATTCTGTTTCTGAGCAATTGTTTCTTGAAGATCATGAGCAGAACCAAAGGTCTGTGCTAGAAACTTTCACTGCCCCTGCTGATTTTTAAATCCATTCCAAACGTAAGACCTGCATTGAGCAGGTATCCATGAAGAGGCCAAAGCAGCTGCCAAACAGCATGGGATTTGCTGGCTCAAAGCCACCTCTATCTCCATCAGCACAGACATTGCTGATGTGGAACAAGGGCAAATAATCCAACGCCTGTTACTCTAACAGATGAGGAAGGCTCTGTAGAGGATAAATGACCCAAGAGATCCTTCCAAACACTGATACTGAGGATTAAAACTGAAGAGCAGCGAAGTCTCAAGAAGGACACAGAATTGCTTGAGAGTCCAGCACAGAGCCACAAAGATGATGAAGGGAATGGAACATCTCTCTTATGAGGAGAGGCTGAGGGAGCTGAGGCTCGTTAGCTTGGAGAGGAGTTGCCGGAGGCATGACCTCATTCATGTTTATAAAGATGTAAAGGGTGAGTGCCAAGAAGATGGAGCCAGGCTCTGTTCAGCGATGCCCAATGACAGGGCAATGGTGGGAATGGAGGCATAGAAAGTTTCTTTTAAACACCAGGAGGAATTTTTTCCCTGTGAGGGTGACAGAACCCTGGAACAGACTGCTCAGGGGAGTTGTGGAGTCTCCCTCTCTGGAGATAATCAAAACCTGCCTGGATGTGTTCCTGTGTGATCTGATATAGGTGATCCCCCTCTGGCAGGGGGTTTTGGACTGGATGAGCTTTTGAGGTCCTTTCTGGTCCCTGACATTCTGTGATTCTGTGAAACCTATGCCCAGAGTTAGATACCAGGGGAGGAGTAGAGTTTAAGCAAGAGGGGTTTGCCTCAGAGTAAGAGGCAAGTAGAGTTTAAGCAAGAGGGGTTACGAGTCAGAGTAAATGAAAAGAAGCCACCCTGACTAGACAGCTTCCTCTGCTGTAGCTTACCCAGTGAGGTGCCAAAGCTGAAGCTTTTGTTCCCACAATCATTTTAAATCGTCACAGACAGGAGCTTAGCTACAGGAGGGAAGACTTCATTGCCCCAGGCTAGTGATACTTGGCAGTTCTCTAACAGGGAAGGAAGAGTGGAAGAGCTGGACTGGCTCCTTGCTTCCACTCAAGCAAAGCAGGGACGTGAATTACATCTTCCATAGCCCACAATAGTTGTGAGCTGCTAAGACAGGATGGGGAATACAGTTTCAGACACGTGCTCCAGGATCTTAAGAATGAAATACACCCTGCAAGGAAGCTTTTAACCCTGGTCCTGCCACCAGGTGCCTGGGTATAAACTAAGGGCGAGATGTGGATGCCCATATAGGTAGTTTCAGCAGGTCTTAGGTTTTTCCCCAAAGCCATTTGAGGCTTGAGCTGTACTCTTTTATTAACTGCAGTGTGACACTGGATAGTCCAAGAGCACTGAATCCACAGGCCCAGCTGGGTTTGCAGTGGACACACATGGCTGGGGGGGAGCTGGCAGCCCTTGCGAAAACAGGCTCGTGGCTTTGTAAGACCAGAGCTCTAATTCTGTGAAAGGGGAAGTTTCTGTGATGTGTGGCAAGATTTGTGTGCCCTATCTGGAGCAGTTCAGCCTGAAAGAAAATTACCTGTCCCTTTCAGAACTAGGTGAGCAAGAACCTTTCAGTGCCAATTGCCCAGCCTCAGCAGTGCACTGGTGCCCAGCAAGTGCAGCAGGAGCCCCTACAGTGTCTTGTCCTGAGAGAGCTGAAAACATTTCTGAGGACACTTCTGCAGGTGCTGGGGTGGACAACGGGAACAACCAGCCAGCACAACAACATCGAAGGGGCTGTCCTTCCCAGAGGGCACTAGAAAATGCAACACAGGTATGCAAAGATGGTATGAACCAAAGCTGCTGAGAGCAGCAGAGTGCTCTGCTACAGGCTGTGAGCCTGCTTGGAGCCCAGGCAGCTGCCCTCAAAGTCCAGCTTTCAGAAGATGACAAAAGTGTGGCAATGTAACTCAGAGAAGAGTTGTCCCACCTGCTGATCTCGGTAAGTGCCTTTTCCCTGACCTCTGTATGACAACTGGCTCAGCTCACAGCACGGAAAACTCATCACACATTTCCCAGTTATGAGGGAAGGGTTCTGCTGGGCGCTGCCAGCCCCTCCCAGGTGCCCTGGTGCCACGGGAGGTAAGAGCATGGCACAACACTTTGCTCCTGATTAGGTCCTGTAGAAAAGAGTTCTCCCCATGAAATCTGGGCCAAGTTAAGTGGTTTCTGTGGCAGCACAGGCCCTGGCTGAGCTTTCTGTGCTATGCAAAAGGCAAAGCTTGTGACCAGTTTGAGCTCTGAGCCCTCTTGCAGCCTATTTGACTCTTACCTCAAACACTGCTAGGCCAAAGGGGTGGCTCAGGTCATCCACAGAAGAGATGAGGACTTTCCTGTTGCTGCCATTGACATCAATGCAGGACAAGGAATGCAGCTTGGAGTCTACCCAATAGAGACGCTGATTCAGCAAATCTGCGCAGTGAAACACAAGGAAGCACAATCACAACACAGCTCCTGCCCAGTGTTCTCTCTGCTGGCAGCATGACCAATGTCTTCAGTACTGAGCCTTCTTTTTAACACCAGTTCTGATTTTGAACTGGTGCCCAGATACGCTGGGATAAGACCCTCTAAATACGATTAAGAAGGAGGAACGTTCTGGGGTGTGTGACAGCTTTGCACAACCAGGTTATTTCATTAGGAGGTGCAGGCCAGCAGCACTCTGGGCTTCCCAGAGGCACTCAGTGCCCAATTCATCCATCTCAAGGCTGTTTGGTCCATGGCCTCTTGCTGGAGATCAACACCTGTGGTTCAGTGCAACCTCTCTGAAGGAGCTGTGCGGCCTACACTTTTTCAGCAAAGATGAATCCTGTGCCCAGAAACCCTTCTTGTGCTGCATGCTGAGGGGATGCTGGTGGTGGTGGGGACACTCCTGTCATAACCAGCCAGGTTTTGGGAAGGGTGCAAGTAAGAGTGACTGGGAAGGACCCAATCTTATTTATAATATTAAGGCACTGAATTTCTCTTCCTGGAGCAGACTCACTCATTTTGGATGATATTCACTAACCAGAATGCAAGTGGATGAATGCCAACACAAAACACACTCTCTAATTAAACAACTCATTAATTAATTTCTTAATTACTAAATGCTAGCATTATTTGTTCACAGCAGTAGCACTTCAACACTCTGCAAGGGTAGCAGCATTTCCTCCTACATCCTTGTCATGGCCAGAATTGTCAAATCTAAACCCAAGCATCACATCTGCAAGGTGTTAAAATCCTGGGTTTAACTCCAGGAGAGGCTGTCAGCCGCTGTCCCATGAGGGCAGGAAACCTCCTGTCCACTCCTGCTACTTGGTGTGGCAGCAGGGACAAGAGTCCTCAAGATAAGGGCCAAGATGGATTCCATCTCTCTAGCCCCAACCACAGCAGCTGAACAGCCATATCAACAGGGAATGGGCTCTGCAGGCTGTGTTTCTTCCCTTGATGTACTGTGCATACATCAGTGAAGTATCTTGACAGTGCTTTTGAGACAGGCAGATCCAGATTACCACCAAGGCCTCTCTGATGCCTTCTGCACTTCCAAAAGGTTCTGACAGCTCTGCATTTTCCCCCAAAGTTTCCCTTTGCCTTTAAGCATCTAAAAGCAATTAGGAGGTGCTGACCTCAGCCAGATTTGGTGCCTACACTTGCTGCTGAAATGAAAACACTGGTGCTGGTGAAAGCAGGTAGTGACAGCACTTCCAGGAGGTGTGTGCAGCTGCCTTGGCACAGCTACTGTTTTGTTCCCCTGTTTCACAGTAAAAATAACAGCAGGTCAGCCCAAGTGGATGCTGCAGCTCTAACCCAGATACCTACCCAGCGTGATGCCGTTTGGCCACTCGATGTTGTCGGTCACCAGCACCTGCCGCCCCGCACCATTCAGCCCAGCCTTCTCGATCTTGGCTTTGTCTCCCCAGTCAGACCAGTACATGAACCTAAACAGATATGCAAGGAAATAGTAAATTGGGCTCAGGGGTAAGAAATCTGCGCTACTATTTGAAGTAGGAGGTGCCCTGTTCCTCCTTAACACAGCAAAGCCCCTCGGCCACTCCAGTGAACTCTTGACACGTGATGTGAGTCGCACAGTCATGCTGCCACACAGCCTGCTCTGCCACACAACCTGCACCAGAGTGCCACACCTCACCTCACAACCCCAGGCAAACCATCTCCTGGACTTCACTGAGGCAAGCAGCCCAGACAGACTACAACACAGGACAACCTATGTGCCTGCACCAGGCCCATCAAACATACAACCTGACCATTATTTCCAGAAACTCCTTGCAAAGAGTCAGTTGAACCATCTCAGTGGTCCCACTGAAGTTCTATGGATCTACATCTCTTGAACAGCATCTGAAGTCTTGGTGAGAATCACTCTCAAGTTGGTAAGAGGCAGAAAGAAGCCTGGAACATCTGTTAGTGAAGGGATCTTTACACCTACCTCTGTGTGGGATCAACAGCAATGGCTCTCGGCTCACTGAGGTCGCTGTTGAAAAGCGTCCTCCTCCTGCTTCCATCTGCAGTGGCCACTGAGATGGTCTTGTTTCCAGAGTCTGTCCAGTAGATGTTCTTATGAACCCAGTCTATTGCCAGTCCCTCAGGAGAGTTCAGCTGGCTGTCTATCAAAGTCACCTGCTCGGCCGTGTCGCTCGCTTTGTCAATGTAGGCACTGCAGAGGCAACCACAGGACCCGTCGCAAGGCTGACCAACAGCACAGAGAGGGCCATGCACAGGTGCATGGGGGTGGACCTCAGCAGCTCAGTGCCAGGCAGCAGCACTGCAACCCCATGGAAAGCAAACATCCATATGGCAGCATGACTGACAGAAAGTGATGGCTGCACGCTACTACCTTCTTCTTTCTGCTGCAACTTGTTCTGCTCTCTCTGGATCTGCGAGGGAGGGCAGGCACTGCTGTCCCTTTATTTTCCTACCTGCTTCCTGCTGTAACTGCACAACTCAGCCAAACATTTGACTTACTTCAGGCACATTAACTTCAATGGCTTCAATTCCTGGGAGTTATAGACTTTAGGAATAGCATCTCTGACTCTCTGCTGGACAAAGCTGAACTCAGCACACAGACATACTTAAAATGTATTGCAGAATTAGGACCTGTGTAATTAATTCACCAAAGGAATTAATAGAGCTGTATGAATCTGGCTAGTGATCTTGTTTAGATACAAAGAAAATGTTCACTGAATGTCAGAGGCAGCCTCAGAATCTTTCCAACTGCTAATGAAAGGCAGCAAGCTCCTCATGGATGGGTCAGAAATAACTCAGCTGCACTCCTGCAAGCACAGGCTAAGTCTGCTTTGCTGGCCCTGCACCAGTACCAGCTGCAGAGAGGGAACCAAGCTGGAGCTCCTCTGAGCTTGCAGCAGTGTTCCCAAGAGCTCAATCTGGCTCTTGGGTAACTTGGTACATCTGAAAAAAGTTACACCACAAAGCTTCTGTTTCCCCCAGCCATCTGAAAATGCAGGGTGGTTCACATCCTCTGCTCAGTGGCCACCCTGCCTTTGCCCATGGAACAGGAGCTGAGCTCTCCAGTATCAGAGATTTGGAGGCAAATATCTAAACCCAGGAATTGTCAGCGTTGTATGGCCTGTGGCCCAGGCTGGAGCAGCCCTGCAGAGCCAGTCTGGATTAACTGCATGCTACTACATCTTCACTGCAAGGACTGCCCTTGGTTTTCTCTGACCCAGCACCAAATGGATGGCATCACTGGGGCTCTGCAGGGAGTCTGACGACATCTCAAAGGATGCTTTTTCAGTCATGTTCTAACATCGCAGCTTCAGGTCAGGTAATTCCCCTCCAGTGAAATGGTCATGTTCAACACTTCCACCACTGCCATGAGCTGCTGCACTATCCCTCAGTGTGACCTGCTGCACTGCTGGGGAAGCTGCTGCTGCAGCTTTTGGAATGGGAGGGCTGAGAAACAGGCGCCAATGCAATTCTCCCAGTAATAAGTACTGTAAAAGATCTTCTGACAGCCCAAAGGGGACATCACCTCAAGAGAGGAGGATCTGGAAAGGCAATTGAGATGAACATTAGAAAAAACGGCTTCTCTTGCCACCAGTTCCCTCCTGCACCATAGCTTCATCTCGCAGTAGCCTCTCGAGTGCAGGCTGCTTTTCCTCAGAGCACTCCTGCAGGTGGAGTCCTGTTCTCTGCTGGAAGGACACAGTGGCCTTTTGTTTAGAAGCTTGATCCTGGTGATAGGAGCAGTGTCTTAGGAGCACTACCTCTTAAGCTGTAATTGCACAGCTTGCTCTGCAGAAATGGTGGGGTTTATGACCAAGCTAACACAAGCAGGAGTAGGAAAGGAAAATCCTGCTGTTTGGAGGAAGGCTTGGTACAGTCATGTTCAGGGTATGAACACTGCTCAGTGGCCCCCAGTACCCCAGGGCATTCACTGTCAGGGAGCTGCAAAAGGAGCAGTGTGTCTTGAATAATTCTCTCTGCGTGAATATGAAACCCTTACCCACACCTGCCTGTGCCTACAGAGCCAGACATAGTGCAAGCTGCCAGCTTTCCTCTGACCCACCTCCCCGTTTTCAGAGCAGGGTACCTGTCTGCCTGGCTGCCTGAGTGCTTAATGCTCAGCTCGACCTGAGCCAATTTCCCTGCCACTGGCCTGGGAGCTACCACAGCCTGCAGAAAACCCCAGCTTGGCCCCCACGCTCTGAAACCACTCACCCTCTTCCTGATCATTAGCTAAAATGCAGAACAAATGTCAGCAGAGGCTGCAACAGAGTGCAGTAGCTATGCAAATCAGCATGCAGACAGGGAATCTGCAGTGCATTTCTGACCAGGCACAGGCACAAGCCCTGGCACCTGACACTGTGCTGGGTGCCAAGAAAACAGTTGAAGGAAGAGAGGGAAGGACAATCACAGAATGTGTGCTGTGGGCAAGGCTGTGTATTTAAATCCAGTCTAGCAGAGACTGGCTATGGGCAGCTCCTATCTGTGCTGCTACCTCCTTGTTCCCAACTCTTTGCCTCCTTTGTGCTTTTGGATGCCAAGTCCTTTGTGGTTTGACGTGCAGCAAGCATGGGGCACAGCGGCACCCTTCTGCAGCATCGCTGAGCAGCCTTGGCATTTGGCAAACAGGAGTCTACTGTAGCTGCACGGGACCTGTCAGTGACAGGACACCTTCCTGCCTTAGCAAATCAGGTCACTGCATGAGCCCCTGATTTCTTTATCGGTTCCTGAAAACCCAACCTTTACAAAGCCTGTGTCCCAGCAGGTAAACCCATGAGCCAAGAGAAGCCCTCGAGTTCCCTGCACCCTGTCTTGCTCTATGCAGAACCCTGCAAGGGGTACAGACTGCACCCCAGCTGTGGAAAGGTGCCAATCCCCACCTCTCTTGCCCCTCACCTGTAGATTTTTCGGTAGAACAAGTCACACCAGTAGATCCTGTTGGTTGACACCTCCACATCCAGCGCCACCACGTTCTTCAGCATGGGGATGATGCGGGAGTAGTCCCGCTTCACCAGGTCTATCTTGCGCACCTCGTGGCGATTGGTGAAGATCAGGTATGGGCTCTTGCCTGCCACAGACAAGAGCACATCAGGCTAGCAGCTGAGCCAAGGCCTGCATTCAGCTCTCACGTCTCAAATGATAACAGAACTAGCAGTCACTGGCAGATCTCCTTTGTAAAGACTTTACATCACACCGGAAGCAAGTGGCAGGGAATGGAGGCACATGTTACTAAAAGGGAAGGGCTGGGACAAAATTCTGGCTCTGGGACATGTACCACAGGGCTCCAAGCACAGACTCCTGGGCACAACAAAATTTTCTAATCAACAAACAAATCGGCATCCCAGGATTTGGGTCAGTCCTAACTCACTGTAGGAGAGAAGCTAACAGACTTTATGAGGACAGCAGGACTGAGTGCATACTATACAGATCCTGGGAAGGAAGAGGTCACATGGATGTGAAGCATAACCCTACTGAAGCAGTTCTGTATTGCAGGTAACTCACCCTTCCCTCAGAGATCCACTACTGTCTCTGAAGAACCCCCCAGCATGGTTGATGCTGTCTTGCACAAGTCATCTCTGTCTCTCTGGCATTACCATTCAGTTTTGCAAACTGCTGTTCCTGTCGATATTTGCATAAGAAGCTGGCAGGGTGGAGAGGTGGCTGACCTGCTGTGCTTTAATTGGGATGTTTTCCTCCTTTCAATACCACTACCAATAAGTGTTTTTGCTGCACTGTTTCCAGTAACACCTGTCAAAAGACTTTCTTTTCTAGTTTCAGATTCAAACAGCCAGCCAGTGACTGCAAGCTTGCTCTGTGCACTGTGATCTGCAGAATCAGTAGCTCTTGCCTGCAGACGCATCTGCTCTCACTGCAGCAGTGCTGTGCTGCCCGAGATGAGGTGTCTGTGCTCGCTTGCTTTGCTGGTTTCCTTTTGTTTCTGTTCCCCAGCCCCTCCAGCATGTTTTCTTAGCAGGGCTGTGCTGTTGAGCAAGTGGAGTGTCAGTGCCTGTGGCGCTGCCTTACCTACAGCCTTGCAGTTCTTGGACAGGGTGTCCATCTCGTAGCCCTCGTAGCACTCGCATTTGTAGTCCCCTTTGTAATTAATGCAGATCTGGCTGCAAGCGTCTGGATTCTCACATTCGTCTATGTCTGAAAGGAGCGTTTGAAACCCATCAATAACTCGAAATCCAACCATCTGTGGTGGAGCAGTACTGAAGTGAATATAATCACGTCGCTGTATGGTAAAACACAAGGGACTGCTGTTTGCATGTCAATTACCTCCACAGGTTTTCTTATCCAGAAGCTTGTACCCGGGCGGGCACTCGCACTCGTACCCAATCTTCAGGTCTTTGCATATGTGGGAGCAGCCACCGTTGTTCATGGAACACTCATTGATACCTGGAAGGGATACTGCAGATTACCCATGGCAGAGAGGGGTTCTTAATTGTAAGGCTGAATAAAATCAAGAGGTGCACTCAGACATGTTCCCCTATGTCCCAGGCAGGAGCTGGCCCTGCAGAGCCTGTCTGTGACTTCACAGGCAGAAAGCCACCACCGCTTCTTATTATTCCAAACCACCACCACAGGATCACTGACAGCTAGTGGCTAAATGAACAGGGAGCCCTGGGGATATGGTGGATGTGAAGCTCTGCATCTCGTCCCATCAGAGAGCTGCTGCTTGGAGCATCTTCTGCCACATGTGAGAAAATTCCAAGGGACCTAAGGGCTCTCTCCAGGAGACTCCTTCCCTATGTGCTGGTTCATGTTGACTTTTCTGAGCAGTGTCTCTGAGCTTTAATAATTCATGCTTGGGGAGTCTCATCTCCCAGGGGCCAGCTATTTTGAAGTACTGTACTATCTTCCCATCTAGCTCCAAGGAATGATCTACGTGAAACTTCCAGAAAACACCAAAGTGAGTCTGTCAGAGATGCTTCGTTAGCATCTGAGATACAGTCCTCCCACGAACACGTCCCACACTACGTCTCTGCCGGCAGCCTCCATCAGCCCAAATGTGCAACTTATGAATCAACAGCCTCCATCCTCTCTGGGGGCTCTGTCTAATCCAAGGCCACTTCTCTGATCCTGCTTTCAAGTGCTGGAATGAAAACCAGACCAAATGGGTCCTTGTAACTGGAACTGAGTGAGAGGCTGAGGGAAGCTGTTTCTTGTCAGAAACAACACTCCTTGTAGTCCTTAAGCTACACAAGGTGAAAACCAAGTCCTTTCTCCAAGTCAGCCTGCTGAACAGAAGCTGTAGGACTTCAGAGATAGTAAGCTCACTACAACAAGCCAGACTGATTTGCTTCAATATGTAAAGCACTTTAAAGGTAAACTTTTCATCCATCCTCTACTTCTGGCTTCCTTGCACACTGCGGGTGAACAGTCCAACAGAGCCATTAAACCAGTGCTTTTGGAAGAGAATGTAAACACTTAGGAACCAATTAAGTCAGTAAGACTAGGAAAATACCATGCCAGAAGGAAGTCCATCTCAGCTCTGGGATGCTTTCACATCCCCATCAAAATACACACACAGGTATCAATACATTAACAGAGTAGGGTCACTGACTCCAAGGAGGAGGTGGCAGAGCCTTGTGGCGTGGTCACTGCTCGATGTTCATTAATGGGTATCACCTATCCCTACACTGGCTAACTGGGTCATAAACGTACCCAACTGCTCTTGCAGCACACTACACAGACTGTTCCAACTAACAAGCAAACCCTTGCTCAGATGATTCCCAGGGCTTCAGAGGTGCCTTGTGGCATGGATTTAGAGGGTGTAAATCAAGTGCTGGCTCACTGGCTGCACTCAGTGGGGGGCTGAGGAGACACCAAGAAGAGACATTAGCCTGTTCTTCTGCTGGGCACCTGCTACCCCTCACCCAAACCTGGCAGGATATCCACTGCCTATCGAAAATAGGACAAATGAGGTTCTGTCTTCTGCCATGGTGCTTAGAGGAAACTCAGAGGGCACTGCTTGACAGATACACCAAGATGAGGATGACCTGCACCCCCTGCCTTCTACGAGGATCGTATGTGCGTGGGTGTTACAGCAATCCGTGTTATTCTGCCCTCTTAAGGAGCTAGTCTCTGCTCAGCTAAAAACTTCACTGCCAGCCTGGGACAGAAGCACCAAAAGGCAGAGCACCAAGGCCAGCTGTGCCATTCCACTGCCCAGTCTCCTAACACAAACTGGGCTGCAAGCTTTCTCGGGAGACTTCCACAGGCAAGTGAGGCACAACACTCAGAAATACAGATTAGTGGAGAAGAAAGCAAGGACACACTGAAGGCCAAGGTAGGAATGTCCTCACCAGGCATGCACACATACTTGTCTGATGCAGGGCAGACTGACAGCTCCTCCTGCATCCAAGTCATGCAAGAGGCAGGCACTGAGCTCCACACTGCTGCTGCAACACAGTGCCATGGAAAGTGATGTCTGAGACATTTCTGCATGGGGGAAACCCCGCATATGTCTGAGTGCTGCTCCAGACTGGGGCTAGTGCCCAGAATGACCAGTCAGAAGGTGGGGCAGGGGCTGCGATGGGAAGAGCAACACAGCTCTCTGGCCTTGGCTTTCTGTTCAGCTCAGCCCAGGGCTGGAGAACACTACTGAGGGCAACCGGCTGTCATTTCTGAGTGAAGCAGCAGGTAAAATCCAGAAATGGCTGAAGTCATCTTTCCGTGATTGCTGCCACTCTGTCTGCTTTCACCTTCAAAGCATGTTCCCAAAGTTAAACTTTTATGATGTTACCATAATCTTACAATTAAAAGGTAATTTAGCAATGAGGCTAAATAAACTGGTGTGTGCTGCAGGGGACAGCAATGTCTGGGGAGAGGGGGACCTCCTGATTCCTAGTTCCGTGCTTAGTTCATACATCCCTCCAAGAATAAAAGCTGAGAAGGGCACAGTTCAATCTTACAGCTGCTCAGCCGAGGCTACTAATTATATTCACATGAAGAGTGATGAGAGAATAAAGGCAAGGAAAGAGAAGCGGAGTGAGAAATAGCATTAGCAGCTACATGTGGTTACACTCAAAGCTGTGAAGAGCAGATGGAGGAGAGGGGCAGAAGTTACAACAGGAGCAACACGTAGAAGGCAAGTACTGTACCACATTCTTTCAGAGGCTCGTCAGACCAGTCCCTGCAGTCTCTATGTGAATCGCACACTCTGCCTCCGTCAATGCACTCGCCACTCTTACACTGAAACTTGCTGGGACTCTCACACGCTGACTCTGTCATGTCGGGCAAGAGAGGAGAGCAACTAAGTTAGACCAGGCTTGTGACCACAAAAAGCCTGACACAAAGCTTCAGGAGGGTGTCATTAGCAGAAGTGAGATGAGATTAAGCAAATGAACATTAGGCCCTGGGTAACATGCAAGGAACTTTTCAAGTCGTGCAGCCTGCCTGGTCAGCACAAGTGTCTCTCCCAAGTGACCTCACTGCCAGAGCAGCTTAAAACTCCCCCGGGAGCAGCCTGGCCTGGCCCAGGGGAGCAGCAAAGGTCTCTTCCCTTTCCAAAGGCCATGCAGCTCTTGCAGGCTGACAGCACAGAGTAGGAATGCAGAGCTGTTTGTACCCACCTTGCACACAGCCTGCCTCGTCGCTGTTGTCAGGACAGTCGTGCACCTTGTCACACTGCTTTGCCCCGTGGATGCAGGTCCCATCCCCACACTGGAATTCATCAGGCTGGCAGGTCACCAAAGCTGTAAGACAACACACTGATGCCTTAACCACACAGGACTTGAATCTTTTGTGTGGTACCTTTAGCCACAGACCTCTGACACTGCTGGAGACTTGAACCCTGCCAGAAAATGTTACAGAGCACTTCCACCCAAGCCACAGAAGCAGCAGATGCCTCAGCCACTGTCCTTCTGTGCCACTCTGCCATCCCAGATCATCCTCCCTGTCCATGGGAAAAAAGCCCAACACCCCTGTGAGCAGATCCAGCCCACATACAAGCAGTGCAGGCAGGGAAGCTTCTTGGGTGAGACACAATAAAGGAAGCAGGCAGGAAAACTGCCAACAGTAGAGCCTCTTTGAGGCCTTCAATCTTTGCGTGAGGCCAGGATGCTTTTCAGTTAGGAATGCAGACTGGCACTGGGCAGGCAAAGGCTTTTCAGTTCTCTTTCCTTCAGGAAAAGTTGTATTCAAGATAGAGTTCAAAACCTGTTTAGGATAAGGAAGAGACATGTACTGACTTTCTCTGCCAAAGGCAATGTGGTCACACGGGGGCTGAAGGTGGCAACACAGGCATGGTTATTGAGTGCTCAGAAGCTCACAGACCACTGGAAGGCAGAAGAACTCTGCTGCACTATGGCTTGGTGTTTCCTGGGTTTGCAGGCTGAAAACATCTCCCTATTATCAGTCCAAGTTTCAAGCAGGAAGCTCATATGCCTGGGTCAGATTATTACAGACTCAAATCTGACCTGACGAACAACAAAAATGGAGGGGGAACAGTCAGCTTCAGTGACCATGCTAAAAGCAGCTGTGGTTCCCTGCCCACGGTTACACCAAGTGAGAGACCTCCCTAGCTCAGCCTTGTGCTGACAAAGGGTTCAGCATTTGCTAGCCAGCAAAGGGCTGCAGACCACTGGCAAAAGAAGCTCCTCAGTGCTGTGCCACATGTTCCACAGCTTTCTTCTGAGGTAACTGTCTTACAGATGTTTTCTGAAAATCCTATTAAGGCAGCACACCCTGGGGAGCTCCTGATTCTAGCCTTTCCATCTTGCCAGTTGCATCCTAGTATCCCAAGGCAGAAAATCACTGCCTCTGACTAGCTAGAGCAGGTCAGTATGATGTGACTACATGGGAGGTGAGAGCTACATGGCAGACCTTCCTTGATAATTTGACAAACTGGTTCTTATACAAAAATTACTACTTTCAAATAACCCAGGAAGAGCCACAGACACAAAGTGAATGAGCATCGATACCATGAAGTACTGATTGCACAAAGGCTCAGCATTAGTGCCTGTGTGCCACAGGACCCAGATCCCTGACTGCTTCACTAGACTTAGCTCTAGTTTACCATCAGCTGGTGAAGGGCACAAGAGACAGGAAAAGCCACAAGTGCAGAGGTGGTGGGGGAGGGGAGAATGCCTGCCTTTAGAAACAGGCAGTATTCACATGAGGGAGGTTGGGAAATAGCACTGTTCCTGGGGGAGGAAAGCCACATGCACTACACTCAGAAAGAGCTGCACAGCAGAAAAAAAATCTCAAGCCATAAGCACCATTATGGGACCAGCTGTGTCACCACGTTTCAGCTAATAAACCCAGCCACAGAAATGGGAAACCTTGGTGGGGCATCTGGGACATCAGCTCCAAACTAAGCACGTGGGAGCTGCTCTAGATGGAGAAAAATGAAGCAGAGGCAGAGCTCTTGGCTGGAAGAATTGCAGCTCAGGGAGTGGCACTGAGAGCTCCTGCAGGCAGGCAGAAGCTCTTCTGCTCAAACTGGTCCTGCCATGTACAACCACTTGCTTCAAGAAGCCCTGACAACGGAGAGATCTCCTTTGCCCTATACAATGCTGACCTTTTCCAAGCTCAACCTTGGCCATTGCAAAGCTTTTCCTGTTGTCTGGCTGAAAATTGCCTTGTCACAATTATTTCCTGTTTTCATACTCAATATGAACCAATTCACTTCACCTTCTCTGTAGCAACTTCTGTGTGTGGAGACAGAAAAGGACAGTCCTCCATTTCTGACTATAACTATTAACTACTGTCAAAGTGTAAAAGGCAATTAAAGCCAGCATGGGTCTTGTCTTCCCTGCAGCAGGAACAGGTCTTCAACATATTAAGTAAATCTGCATGACAACAGCTGCATATTTGGAAGGCAGCCACTGCAAAACATAATTGTCCTCAGTTGTAATCTTCAAAGCTCTTCTAAAAAGCAGTTATAGCTGGATGCTAAGAATAGAAAGGTTTCTAATCCTAAACCAAATGAAAATGGAGGAGAACTTTGCAGGAACTGCAAAGACAACCTTACATAAGTACAGCTCTTAGCTTGGTGTCACCAGGTACTGCAAAACACAGATGTGGGACTGTACAGCATCACTGCACAAAGCCTTGGCTTTGAGAAAGGAGACAGAAGCTTGGAAACCAGGCTTGATTTCCTGTCTCACTTCTCACTCCAGCAGAGCTATGGAAGTTGAGACCTTTGAGGAGTGGCCCCTGAACTTCTTAACAGACACCTAAACAGAACAGGTACAATAACAACTCTTACGAATCACAAAGCTATTAGAGTGTATCTACAGCAGTTCTGCTTGTTTGGAGAGTTTCTCAGTATCAGCAGACAGGATGCTGTGTTTATCCCTGGCCTGCAGAGCCTAAGTTTGTGGGGAAAGGGCCAGGAACTTCATTATTCTGAAGTCAAGACAGAAACCCAGCTCAGCACCACTGGCAGATTTGCCATCAGGGCCATTCCCAAAGCAGAGCCCAGAAGGAGGGAAGAGTTGTGCTGTTTACTTGCATCAGATGTTCAGGAGATTGCTGTTATTTTGGAGGGTTTAAATCAGTGAAATCTCAGCAGTTTTATAACCATCTCCTCTACTCTGCAAATCAATTATGAAATGATTTGCCAAAGCCCTGCTATATTAACAGGCACACTCAGACACACAGCCTATTTGCAAATGCTGGGCACAAGGCCTCACTGCTCCAGTTCAGCAGATACCTTGCAGATTCCAAGTCCAAGCCTGGGTGTGTTCTGTCTTGGCACCTTCCCACCCTCAAATGAACTGAATCTCAACGGAACACCAGCATTTGCAAAAGACAGGAGTCTCTCTTTAGAGATGTGGAGAAAGAGGCATGGAAGTGTGAGGTGATGTCTAAAAGGATCTGTTTTCTAGCTGTCAGTTACAAGCAATGTTTATTCTGCCATCTGAATGCCTTCATGTAATTTGGAAAGGACATCTAAAAATATACCAAATTCCAGATTTGGAGACTAATAAACCTAACCTAATGTTCATCTGATAAGTATCCATACGGATTTGACTATATATACATATATATGTGCTGGGGAAAAACTCAACGACTCAGTGTTCTCACACAGCATTTCTCACATGACTCATTCACTCCTATTTATTTGCTGTCTGGCTGCCAAAACCTGTTCACCAACTGTCACCCTTCCTTCCTGCTCTGCTCCTTCATCACCCCAAAACGGTTACAAGCAAGCAACTGCTGATGGCCTTGTGACACTTTGTGAAAGCACCAATTCCCCTCCTCCATTCCCTACAGCACAAACCCCACACCATTCCTGTCTGCAAGAGGTGATGCAGTGCTGGTATCTGCAGTTTGAATCAAGTCAAGCCTGGTGGTTCTTGTGCCATGGCCATCACTGAGGGGCTGGAGCAGTCTCGCACCTGCAGCTCCCTGCGTGCCATGTGATGACAATCGCAAAAGGATTTTTCCAGAGAGGAAAAAATGTAAAGAAGATCAATCCCCAAACTCTGCAGTCCAGCAGAGGTGCAGAGATACTGAGCTTCCAGAGCTCTCAAACGTCACTTCCTTCCTGCAGGCTTGTGCACCCAAGCAACAGCTGCATTTAGGATGGGGAAGCAACGCCAGCTTTGGGTGACCCAGCTGACACCAGCGCTCTGCCACAAGTCCTCTCCTGCCATACAGAATCCCCTTCCTGCAGTGTAAACAGAAACAGGTGTATGCACCTCTGTGGCACTGGGAGGACTCCTCGTTTGCAGGGGTGCACAGGGCAGAACCTGGACCTCTGTACGGAGGGGCACTACAGCAGTTAGGACATGGGGCTTTCAGTCCCACTGCTTCCTGGTCCACAGGACTGAAAGCAGCAGAGGCAGCACACACACCTCTGTCTCCGGCAATGCTTCAGACCCTGGAGTTACTGCCTGGATACCTGCTGCCCAAGGGCTCTGTCAGCTCCTGTGTCATCTTCTGGAGATGAAAGATAAGAGATCCTACCTAGTCCTTGGCTCTTCCAGAAGCACAGCAGCTCAAGGGTTACCTGCTGTTCACCCCTCTGCTTCTACAGGCAGCCAGACTGGATGGACAAGGAGCTGCTAAAGGAATTAAAGATAAAAAAGAGAGTATATCACCTTTGGAAAAAAGGGGAGGTTTCCCAGGAAAAGTTCAAGGATGTTGCTAGGTCTTGTAGGAAAAAAATTAGAGAGGCAAAAGCCCATTTAGAAGTTAGGCTGGACACTGCTGTTAAGGAGAATAAGAAATGTTTCTATAAATATATTAATGGCAAGAGAAGGGGCAAGGACAAACTCCAGTTCTTATTAGATAGAGAGGGGAATATAGTGACAAAGGATGAGGGAAAGGCAGAGGTGCTTAACACCTTCTTTGCCTCAGTCTGCAATAGTGGGACTCCTGAAGTGGCAGATGAAGTCAGGGACCAGTATAGTCCCTCTCTAATCCATGAGGAAGAAATAAGGGACCCGCTGAGCCACTTGGATCCTCACAGGTCCATGGGACCAGATGGGATCCATACTAGGGTGCTGAGAGAGCTGGCAGATGAGCTGGCCAAGCCACTCTCCATCATTTATCAACAGTCCTGGCTCACTGGAGA
>WAAF01000229.1:0-33764 GCA_013400475.1 Tricholaema leucomelas | reverse complement strand
GAGATACTGGAATGTGTCCAGAGAAGGGTGACAAAGCTGGTGAGGGGCCTGGAACACAAACCCTATGAGGAGAGGCTGAGGGAGCTGGGATTTTGTTTAGCCTGGAGAAGAGGAGGCTCAGGGCAGACCTCATTGCTGTCTACAAGTACCTCAAGGGAGGCTGTAGCCAGGTGGGAGTCGGTCTCTTCTGCCAGGCAAGCAGCAATAGAACAAGGGGACACAGACTCAAGTCGTGCCGGGGGAAGTATAGGCTGGATGTCAGGAGGAAGTTCTTCACAGAGAGAGTGATTGACGTTGGAATGGGCTGCCCAGGGAGGTGGTGGAGTCACCATCCCTGGAGGTGTTCAAGGAAAGACTGGGTGAGGCACTTAGTGCCATGGTCTAGATGACTGGATAGGGCTGGGTGCTAGGTTGGACTGGATGATCTTGGAGGTCTCTTCCAACCTGGTTGATTCTATACAGTGCAAACAGTGGTGTCAAGGACTTAATAAAGCCTCCTCTTGCTAAAGAAGCCACTGAAATTACAGCTGCCTCTCTCTGCCTGGGAGGGAGTCTAATCCGCAAACCTTGGAGAGCTCTCCCACACAGCCGCTCTGAGCTCACCAGCCTGGCCTCTGGGCTGCCATGGTATGAAAAGGGAGTGCTAGGGCTGCCATGGGTGTGAAAAGGGGGTGCTAGGGCTGCCATGGGTGTGAAAAGGGGGTGCTGGCAAAAGCTGTACATATGCTTAGGCATCTTTGCAAAAATGTCTGGGTTGAGCAGCTGGTTGCTGCCTCCCTCCCCAGGGGTGGCCCAATGTCAGAGCTGGTAAATCTACACAGCTATGTAAATATTTGATTGTATTGCAATCTTGTGATAATGAATATTTTAGCAAAACATTTTGCTATTACTTTCTTGCCTCTCTCTCCCCCTCCTCAGGTAAGTGACCAGCTTGACAGTGTAGAGGCCAAAAATGGATGAAACATTGAAAATACCAGGCACACCACCACCATGTTAAATGCATAAAGCCAGCTGAAAACAAATCCATTATTTATGAGCTCGGTGCCTTTATCAAGCCAAGCTCAAAGTGCATTTTAGACTAGCTTCTTCAGAGGTGCTGCTGCTGCTGCCTTGTTCACTACGCTCTGACTTCAGAGGCAGAAAAGGAATGATTTTTTTTCCTGCTGATCATGTATTCCCTTCAGCACCACGGCTTCTAACCTCCAGGCTGTGACCTCACCACGCAGCCTGAGGGCTTTGAAGATCTTTCCCTATTTTCCATTCCTTGTCTTTCAAGTGAGACAGAACTCTTCTGAGGCTGGGTATCATCCAGCAGCTCTCTGAATCCTCCAGGAGTCTGGAATACACCTGACCCTGCCGGGCTGGGCACCCAGCCCCGCTGCTCGAGAGCTGCGCTTCCCGGTCAGGCACGCAGCTGCCGCACGGACACCCGGCCCCCAGCAGTCCTCTGCCCGCCCCCGCCCCACGCTGGCGAGCCCTCGGCCCTGCCCTCCTCCGCAGGCACTCACGGCAGTCCTGCTCGTCAGACTTGTCCTTGCAGTCCTCGTCGCCGTCGCACTTCCAGTTGAGGTGGACGCACTCCCCATTGGCGCACTGGAACTCGTGCGCGGCACAGGCGTTGAAGGCCCTGCCGGCGTAGCCGCAGCGCTCGGCGGCCTCGTCCGACTGGTCCTCGCAGTCGGGCTGGCTGTCGCACACCCACAGCTCGGGGATGCAGACGCTGTTGTTGCACTGGAACTCGTTGGGGCTGCAGGTCAGAGGGGAGCACTTCCTCTCGTCGCTGCCGTCCCCGCAGTCGTCGTCGCCGTTGCACACGAAGATGGTGGAGATGCACGACTTGTTACTGCACTGGAACTCGTTGGGCGAGCAGGCTAGGGGAGGAAACACACGGCGAGCTGTGAGACCTCCACCCTGCCAGCTTTAGCACCTCAGGAGTGCCTGAGGCAGAGGAAAGCAAGAGCACAAAAGCATCAGCTTGGCCGTCGTAGCCCATAACGTTTGTCCCAATGGCAACTCCATGGCAAGCAGCAGGGGAAGCCACAGCGGTCACCTCCCCAGCTGCACCAGAGGACACAACCTCTGGCACATAAGCAGCACTGAGGAAGAGGGGGAAGCGGGATTGTAAGAACTGCAGGTACGAAAAGGCGGGGGGGGGCAGCAGCGGTGCTGCACTACTGTGAGGACAACAGCTGCTAGGCAAGCCCTAGGTATGGAATAACATGGAATGGCATGGAAAGAGAAGGGAGAGGCAGGGCAGGCTGGAGGGGTGCTGGCACAAACTGGGAGACCTGCAGGACACTTTGCTCAGTACTGACACTGCCAGCTTCCTGACTTTCATAAGCACAGGACCAGGTTTCAGGCTTTCACAGTGTGCCTGGTTTTGGACATATTAAGTGGGATGTGTAGGGTAAATATTTAGTGAGTCGAGCATCAATTTAGCGGCAATCTGCCAGTGAGGCACTCACCACACTGAATGGCTTCCCTGAAAATCACAACTCAGCATTAACATACAAATGAGGTGTTTGTCAGACGGGGAGCTCAATGCTCTCCTCTGCAAGTCTAGTGGACCAGAGAAGCTTGGTCACAGTAAACTTCCATGTACTCCACCAACGTGCAGTTCACAGTCACCTTATTCCATCAAAGTATGGGAGAACCAAAACCCTGGAAGAAATTCTAAGCACTTCCTAGGCAGCTCTTTAAAAAAAGAATCCTGCTTCTGCAGGATCAGTCATCTACTGATGATATATTACCAGTACAATAAATATACACAAATAAATTACAAGAACCCTTTTTGGTTTGTTTTTCCCCACACGTGGTATTTGTGAGGCGTTTTGCCCTTAGAAGCAGTACTGTTGTTATCTGCAGAGCCCCTCTGCCAAACCACACAGCTCAGAAGGTACCGCTTGCTGCAGAGGTCCAGTGACAAAGGCAAGTTTTCCAGCTTTCTAGGAAGCAGCAAGAGTATCTTGAAAGCAGCTGTTGCAGCCCAGCTTTCAAGCAATGACAGGGCCCCAGTGGTACCCCACTGCAGTGTGACATCTACGCTGTCTTGCAGTTAGAGCAGGACACTCATTCACCTAGCTTGCAGAATTGCTGGGCTTTGGCTGTTGAGCTCAGCAGCCTGTTCTGACAACATGAATTCCTCCCCTCCTGGCCCATGCCCTGTCTCGTTTATTCCCAGGCTTTCCAGACGTTCCCATGTCTACCAGAGCAACAATTTGCTTAAGTAGAAGAGGAGGAGGTTTGCGTTCCTCGTGCACTGGCTGTGACCAAAGCTCCCTCCACCAGGGATAAAATGTTAAAGAGAGCCTCAGGTGCACACTGCTGTGTACCCAGCCTGATACCAGTAATTAAATGCAGCAGGGTGTGGTCAAAAAAGGACATATAGTGTGAGACACTGAAGGAGCATCTGGTCCAGGCAGGCTGCTCAGGCTTCTTCTGTGCCTGGTAGAGTATTTTGGGCATAGAGAGATGCTCTCAACAGGCATCTCCTGCCACCCACCTTGGGCTAAGAACTGTCTCCTGAAGGCACTAGTATTTCTCCTCTCCAAACAGAAAATTCAGATCAAGGCAACTAACATTAGGAGATGAATCCCTCTCACATGGACCCAAAATAACAGCCAGTCTGGTGAAGAACCATCTAAAAAAGCCTATCTTTTGCATGCCAGAATTGAGACCACTGAAATATCCCAGTTTTCACCCAAACTCTGCTCTTTTACTTCACTGAGCACACTTCTCTGTCCTTATCAAAGAATCTGTTAACCTTCCTGATCAGCCCACAGTTGCGTAACCTAACATTGCCTTCAGACCACACAATATAGAACTGCCAAGTGGAAACTTTGCTAACAGTGACAATCTTACCAATCTATTTGAGAAAAGAAGGGGGGAACAGGAAGATTCCCAGAGCTGGGCACAGGTTCTGTAACAGACCCAGGCTGAGAGGAAGAAATTGTTTTGCTGGCATTATTTTGATGAATCTCAGAAACAGATCAGTGAGCAAAATTTCTTCGGTACCTGATTTTTGGGTGAGGTTGTAATGGTTTGCACACTTTAAAATGTGCATTAATTTCCTTTCCCTCAACTGCAGCGAGCCTATCTCTTTTCCCCTTGTTGTTTTCCTGGTCCCAGCTCCACCACTCCTTCTGCCTGCATTCATTTGCCTTCAGAAATCTGCTGTGCTAGCAAACCAGAGGCTGACAAACACGTGTGGGACACAGACAATGGAACTTTGCACAAAGGCCCCTCCTCCACACCTACAAATCCCAGCACAGACAAGAAATTAGTGATAACTGCAGCCAGAAAACAGAAGCAGTTCACTTGCAACCCCTCATGAGGACCTCCTCGGTGAAGCTGATCAATTATTTGCAGTCATGATTATTTTATTTCCTCTTAAAAATTAAATGCAGTGTGATGACGGCACTAAAACTGCAACTCTCCCTGCACTGAACAAGCACAGCAGCCTGGCTGTTGCTAACCAACTCCCCCTTCCCAATGCCACAGAGCCTGGATGGAGGTCCACCTCTGCAACTTACTGGCACAGTAAAGCCAGGAGTGGTGGCACCAGCACTGAGAGGGCATCACTGCACTGGGACAGGACCTAGGAGGCAGAAGAGAATCTCTGTGTGCTCAGGTCTTCCTCTCTGCAATTACAGCAGCCATGTGCTAGTAGGACAACCACTAGAACTGATGGGCTGCTGCTGTGCCACGACAAGATTTCTGGACATCCACCAGAGCTGTCACAGTGTCTAGCAGCCAGTGGCAGTGCAGACCATGAGCACGTGGACCCTCATGAAGGCTTCTCTGGGCACCTTCTGGTGCACTCAAGGGATAAAAATGCCCTTTTCTTCATTTACAGACCTCATGACCATCTCCAGTCCAGCTCCAAAGGGGTATCTCCCTATGGGTCGCATAAGCCTATTGGGTAGCCATGGGAAGGCAGAAAACATCCCAAATTCCTCTCACCCTTCCATCATCCTCTCTGGCAGCTAAAATCCACAGGGCATGCCAGGATAAAGCAGTCTGCAGCTTCCAGCTGCTCAGGGACCTACTCTGGCATAAACAGGCAGCAGAGGAGAAAAGCTGCTCACAATCTTTCTGCACCTAGGCAAGAGTCAGCATGCTCCTGCTCTTTAGGGTCTCTGCTGCTTGGCTTGGTGCTGAAGAATCTAATAAAAAGCATCACCACAAACGAACATACACAGCACCTGGAGAGATGAGTATGGGGAAGTAAAGCCCAGGGACAGTTTACTTCATATTTCCTTTCATAAATCTGTCAGGTACCTAAGGAAGCTCCATCTGTCTTCAGAGCATTTCTCTGCCTTCAGAGCATTTCATTAGCAAATGTGTGAGTAGTAATGAAATGATCACTGGGGTATTTTTTTCACCTGAGCAATTAGTTTGCATTCCCAGATTTTGCTGCCTGTCCTATTTAAGCTTATTTGTGCAAAATAAAGGAAAAAAATTATTAGCTTGCTTTCCTAATACCACAGGAATTAATACATGTCCTACTACTGAGGTGCAAAATCTACTACAAATAGGAAATGATCCCAGCAGAAACCTTGGAAATGTTTGTCAGGAAGTGTTTAGCCAACAGGCTTTCAAGTGGTAAAGAAGCATCATCACAAAAGCAGCTTGCAGAGCACTGTAATTCCTTTAAGTCCTTCACAGCTTTAGGAAGCCAAGATGACATCCCATGACAGTGTACAATGTGTGCTTTGGCCTACAGACAAGATATAGCAGAGGTGTCCTGCACTAATTCCTGCCTTCTACTAGATGCCAACACAGAGAGCACAACTGTCACAGCTTTTGCCTCCAGCTGCAACCTTGTCATCTTTTGAGGAGACTGGAGCAGAAGCAGTCTTTGGATAGAAAACGATAAAGACTGAACCAAACCAGAAACCACAACAGCAAAAAGACTGCAGTTGTGGAGCTGATGTTTCAGTACGGGCTGGTTCTCTTCTGCCCAGAGCCAGGATTTAACCCGAGGCTTTAGTGAGCAGCCTGAGGACAATCTTAGCTCAGGCACTGCACCAAAAAAAATGAGCTAATTCCACCACAGGCTTTTGAAGTGCTTATAAAGAAAAGCAGAATGCTCTGGAGATAGAGAGCACTCTGAGAACTGTCATTTCCCAAATCAGATATGTGCACCTAACAACATTCTGCAACAGACACCTCTACCAAGTGCTGATTTCAAACCTACATAGAGCTCAGCACAGGAAAGAAACAGGATATCCATCACACATGGGAGCTGGGAATTATGTACAGTGGGCTCTAACTGCTGCCACTGCTAATCTTTAATTAAAGCTCTTCTAGCCTTTCAGCAAGACTCAGATATTTAATTCATTTCCCTCCTCCAGAAAAAGTCAGTTCCACTTGGAATTATGTGAATGGCTTAAAAAAGATAATCATTTGGTAAAATTTGTGGTAAAGGGGGTGACAGCAATTACTGATGCTGAAGACAAGAAAATAAGGTGAATTATTACACTGCATTTTCCTGACATCTTCCCCAAAGCTGCTTTAAAAAAAGCCTGGATCTGATACTGGATCCTTTAAAGAATGCAAAGGATGCTCTGTGCATGCTAACAGTTGCCTAGGGAGGGAGAGATCTGCTGTTGGTTTATCACCACTTCAACACTTGCAGGAGAGGCTGGTGGACTTCAAAAAGTCTCCTGAGCTGTTAGGTTTAGGGGCTGAGCTCTACATGGCTGCAGGAGTGGAATGCCTAAGCTCCATCTGCCCATATACTCTCCACCAAGCTACAACATCCCACCTAAATTCATCTCGGAGCTGGACCATAGATAAGGAGGTCGCAGAGTGCAGCCAGGCTAAATTAAGCTGAAACTCCTGGGCCAGTTACCAGTGCTGCCATCACGTTAGTTTTATTTAACTAGAGTTTATTTTGGGGGGTTAACTGTATCGAAATAATTTGTTTTGCCTGCAGACAACTGGGGTGATTATCCAATATCCAAGGATGTCACACAGCTCTCTGGTCAAACACCAGTCTCTAAGGCACAGATTTCATGCCTAGAAAGGCAAGTTTCCCACAGAAAGCTGCCCTCCAGGAAGGACAGCAAAAGAGATGGAGGTAAATGAAGATGACCTTGAGGAGCATTGCTCTGAAAAAAATGACAGGCCTCCCATGGAGGGAATAATGCCTCTGAATCAGTCTCACTGCTAACAGTGCTTGTTGCTATGGTGATTGATAGCGAAGAGCCCAGATAGAGGAAGGCTGCAGGAGGAATAGCAATTCCCAATATTGTTCACAGCACTAATGGAGCCAAGGAGCCAGCTCACACACTTTGCAAATTAATAATTGCATGCACCCGCTGCCTTTGCCACATTGCTCTCCCCCAGCACCAGTCAGTTGTTTTCCCATTCTCTGCAGCAGCATTTGCATGGTATTAGTTAATTACAATGGAGCAACCAGATGCCAAAGCCCTGCTGATAAATAGGTGGTTCAAAAAGGTATTTATTGATGGACAATATTTCCTGAGCATCGCACATTGAAAGAGGTTTTGTTTTTCTGAAAATAGAATTAATTATGAGCCCACAATTTGGAGAGAAGCTGCTTAAGTACAAAAGCCAGACATGCTGAGTTTCTCCTGTCTTTACTCTTATGTGCAACATGGTTCAGAGGATCACAGGATGTTAGGGTTTGGAAGGGACCTCCAGAGATCATCGAATCCAACTCCCCTGCCAGAGCAGGATCAAAGAATCTAACTGAGGTTGCACAGGAACACATCCAGACAGGGCTGGAAAGTCTCTAGAGAAGGAGACTCCACAGCCTCTCTGGGCAGCCTGTTCCAGTGCTCTGTGACCCTTACAGTAAAGAAGTTCTTCCTCGTGTTGAGGTGGAACTTCCTGTGCCGTGCTTACATCCATTGCCCCTGGTCCTATCACAGGGCACAACTGAGAAGAGTCTGTCCCCTTCCTCTTGCCCCCCTGCCCTCAGATATTTATAAACATTAATTAGATCCCCTCTAAGTCTTCTCTTCACCAGACCAAAAAGCTGCAGGTCCCTCAGCCTCTTCTCAGAGGGCAGTGATCCAGCCCCTTGATCAGAGTTCCTAACTCATACTTGCACGCTCCTCAATTTTAGCTCATACCAAGAAAGTGTTAGGAGGTCTGTCACAGGTTCTTCTGGTTAAATGGTTTAGGAGTCAAATAAAGCAGCTTGAGAAAAAAATGATAAAAGGATGGTCAGAATGCCCAAGGTTGATCCTGGGCTGCTTTGTGCTAAAGTCCAAGACACCCCACGGGGATCAGACATCAGCATCAGTCTTTTGTGTTTATATTGGAATACAGTCAGCTGAATCAGACTGGAGATGTTTGGTGCTAGCCAAAATTTAAGTGGGGAAAAAAATATGCTGGGATGTGTTTAGTGGGTTTCTTTTCTGACTTTGCCAGTTGAACCTGCACAGGCCCAGCTCACTTCCATTCCCTCAGACAAGACTTGCTTGTTAAAACAGCAGTTTCACAAATTACACCACTCTGGCAAATCCCTCGGGAACATCTGATAATATCCATGGAGCTAACAGCTGCTCTGATCCCCCACACAGTCCTGTAGTTCTGAGGAACATGGAAATGTTCTTCCAGCAGCCCGAGCAGACAGAACTGGGAAGGGCCCAGCAAATCCACACTGCTGCACAGGCAGCCCTTTCAGGCTCAGCAGGGCTCCCTGGCCTTATGGGGAGTGCCTGCGCACAGCTTGCTGCATGGCCAGGAGCTAATTTTGCCGCTTTGGAATTTGAATTGCAGCCACTTTGCCAGGAAAAGCCTGCTCCATAGATGTCCACCATTAGGCCAGACTTCCGCTCTGCTCATCTGCTAGCAGACAGGACCTGCCTTATTGCTCCTGTCTGCTTTCTCCCTTGCTTTCTGCTCCTGTGTTCAGCTCAGGAGAGAGACTTCAGCATAATCTTGAAACCTGCACTTTAGTCACACTGTCAAATGGCAGCACACTTGCTTTCTTCTCAGAAAGCTCAAAGATTTGTTTTTAATCTGATTGGGTAAGGCAAGAAACTCAAACCCATATCTGTTGGTCCAAAGCTATTGGTATTGGCCTGCCACTTTCTCATCCCCATAACCACATGCAAGGGATGGCACCAGCTTTATCAGCTTCACCAATTCCATATTGAACTCTTTGACCAGAATCAGCCAAGTGTTTTACACTGCCATAACAAGGAAAGGAATTCTGGAGGTCTGTGACAAGCTCCAGTACTTATCTTTATTGGACACAGATAAGGAGCAAGGGAGCGGCAACTGATGCTGCAAAGCTAACGCCTGTGCAGCTGCTCTCATGGCATGGCAACTGTACCTGCCTCAAAATCAGCCAGAAAGAAAGAAAGACAGCGATTCTTAGGTAGAACTCTGCAGTGCTGAAGTCTCCACACAAGCCTATCTGTGAAAAGCAGAGCAGAGAAAGCCACACTGGCCACTGCTGGGATGTGTTCCTGAACCACTGGGCTGTATAGGTAAGGCAGGGAGAAAGGCCTGGCTTCAGCAGGATAATCTGGCAGCCACAGCAGCCAAAGGCTCACAGGTTTTAATCCAGCTGAGTAATGAGGGGCAAAGCAGTGCTCACATGGCAAGCAGTGAGGTCACTGCCCCATAAAATCTCCAGTTCTACTAATTTACTTTTCTTTATGGGAATTTGCTGTAAGAGAAGGCATCATCTTACTGCAGTCTGCTGCACTAGCAGACTTAAATACTCACTGCGCTCAGAACATGGCACTGTTAACTCTTTGGGAGCACAGACAAGCAAGGAAACAGAGTTACCACATCTCATCCCACCAGTTTACCCAGCTGTCTTGCACATTCCTCTCAGTCCAAAGTGAGTTTGAATCTAGGTTCAGTAACAACATAAAAGATGCTTTGGAAAGAAAACACTGTGTAAGGCAATTGAAGGGAAGAGTACCATAAAACGAAGCATGAAGGACACAAGGAGACAAATGGCAGAATTCAGGGTAGCCAGGTTCCAGGTTATCATCACAGAATCCTAGAATAGCTCAGGTTGGAAAGCACCTCAGAGGCCATCTACCCCAACCTGACATGTACAGAGACACCTCTTAACTAGACTCAGATGCTCAAGGCCTCATCCAACCTGGCCTTGAACACCTACAGGAAGGAGGAACCCTGTTCCAGAGTTTCATCACCTTTGTACTGAAGAACTTCTTCCTAAGATCCAGTCTAACCCTGCTCTCTCTTAGCTTCAAACCATTGCCCCTTATCCTGTCCTGTTTGGAACACAAGCAGTTACTAGACAGATGGAACCTATAAAGATAAGCTTCCTGTAATGGTTTTGAGAGGGGAGATTGACAGAGGTGTCAGGGAGCAACCAGCCCCAGTCCTTTTCAGTTATAGAGGTTTTCCCCTGCACATGGTATCTCAGATTTATGGCTCCAGTCTGATGTCTGTAATACTTTAACAGAATCAGAGAGTGGTAGAGGCTGAAAGGGACCTCTGTGGAGATCATGGAGTCCAACTCCCTTGCCAGAACACATTCACCTAGAGAAAGTCACACAGGAACACATCTAGGTGGGTTTTAAATGTCTCCAGAGATAAAGGCTCCACAATTTCTCTCAGCAGCCTGTTCCAGTGCTCCGTTGCCCTCAAAGAAGTCTCTCTTCTTAAGTTCAAGTTTGTGCCCATTACCCCTTGTGTCTTGTCATTGTCTGCCCTTGAATAAAGCCTGGTCCCATCCACCTGACACCCACCCGTTAAGTATTTGTAAGCATTGATGAAATCCTCTCTCAAGCTTCTCTCTTCCAGACTAAAAATCGCCAACTCTCAGTTATGTACTGCTAGGGGGCACAGCTATTACAGAACCTAAACAGTGTTGCACAGAAGACTCCCACAATGCCACAAAAGAATGGCAGTCACTCCTAGAAAAAGCAGCCTAGATTTTCTACTCAAATGGGAAATGTGAGCACAGAGTGACACTGCAACTGCAAGCACAAGGGTGGTGTGCTGCCTGCTCTCACTTTTCTAGCAGAGTTTTCTGTGGCCCTAGGATTTGCCCTTCAGTTTCCACAGCATTGAAATAGAAGGTAGCACTTTGCTGGCTTTGGGCTGAGATAAAGAATCAACTCTTACCTTAAATCTGTGGGGAGAAGGAAGCTTGTTGAGTGTGTGAAGAGGTATTTTCTACCTTACATTTTATCACATAAATGTATTTGCAAAATACAAGCCAAGTTAGCCCAGTTGGTAGAACTCCTCTGTATGAGGAAAGTGCATCTAAGCTAAGTTCCAAGCGTTGCTGCATCCATGCACATGACTCACTCACCAGCTTTTTTTGCTTTTGACATGGTCCTCTCCTGCGTGGGACCATACTGAGTTGAAGCTAAGTGCGTTTGAGTCAGTCTGCAGATCATCTGCTCAGGAAGCACAAATGCTAAGCACTCATTAATTAGCGTGAGGTACTGGTGGACCTGATGGCTGGAACTCCCACCCACCTACCTTCCATGGGAACACCATCACTGGCACTGACAGCTATAGCACAGCTCCCTTCAAGAAACTAAACAGATCCTTCCTTTTTGGGTGAGCATGCTTGGAATTACAGCTCCATTCTGAGGAAGAGAGTACTTCAGGGCCGTGAAATACAATCATGTTTGGCACTAAGAGATGCAATTTCTTGGCTATTTCAACTCCACAAGTTCTGACTGTTGAAAGATTGACTGCCCAAAAGACAAACATAACTACAGACTTTTACAGTAGGAGATGTGAGACTGGAGAGAAGAATCAAAGTCCATTTCTCCACCTGAATCACAGAAAGCACATCAGTGTATGCACACAGGTAAGACACAGCCCAGCAGGCTCACATTTCAGTAATCCACCAATCTTTGCACAAAGCAGCTCTGTCCTATTCCACAACTGTGCAAAGTTATCATTTGGGGGGCTGCTGTGGCAGTGTGCTCGCAGGGTCTTCTTTGCATCTGTTCTCTTTTCCTAGTGCATCTTCAGAGCAATATTGTAAAAGAACCAAATTCACAGTTGTCTTCTTTTCCTACTGCCTTTTCATCTGTGATGCTTTACAGAATCAATTTTTCATGGAACATACTGATACAGACAATTTACCTGTGACAGAGGGATGCACAGAGAGCAAAGGTGCTCACCCCCACAGCCTGCTGTCATGAGCAAGGCACTCCCTCAGTGCTTCACTTGCAGAACATTCCCACCTGCCTGCTCTTATGTGTCCAGAGAAGGAGGATGAAGCTAGTGAGGGGCCTAGAGCATAAGCCCAGTGAGGAGAGGCTGAGGGAGCTGGGAGTGTGCAGCCTGGAGAAGAGAAGGCTCAGGGGTGACCTCTTTGCTGTCTACAACTACCTGAAGGGAGGCTGTAGGCAGGTGGGGTTGGTCTCTTCTCCTAGGCAACCAGAACAAGGGGACACAGTATCAAGTTGTGCCAGGGGAGGTTCAGGCTGGATGTTAAGAGGAAGTTCTTCCCAGAGAGAGTGTTTGGCATTGGAATGGGCTGCCCAGGGAGGTGGTGGAGTCGCTATCCCTGGAGGTGTTCAAGAAAAGATTGGATGGGGCACTTAGTGCCATGGTCTAGTTGATTTGAAACAGCTGGGTGCTAGGTTGGACTGGATGATCTTGGAAGTCTCTTCCAACCTGGTTGATTCTATGATTCTTTACACCTAGGCTCAAGAGATAGCAGCACGAAAAGCAAAACCATTTGGCCCCAACCTACTTCAGGCAGAGCTCTGGCACAGCTTAGGCTGTGGGTTTAGGTTAAACAGATTAAACATGCAACTACCTTCGTATTTGCTGTGAGAGTGCAACCAAAGGCAACAACCTCTCTCATTTTTTCTTGCTGTTCTGAAGGAACTCAGGACAAATACAATCATGGGCTGAGATTTTCCCTCAATAACAATGGGGATTTTTTTCTGCAATCACTCCTGGTTTTGAAGGAGCTCTAATACTTTAAGCAGTGATAAAGTGGCAGCTGTACACATTTAATTTCTGAGAGCCAGGGCATAATGCACAAGCATTAATCCCTCCAGCTGTCCAGTAATTAAACACCATGTAAACCCCAGAGGCTATCATTCCTGTGCTGCCTTATCTTATTTATGAAGGACTTTCATTTGATAAATCCACAGTCATTTTCTTCCCATTCTTGGAAATCACTGCAGATTCCTCCATTCATTGTGCTCAAGTTAGAGCTGCTTTCCCCATGACAGGAATTTCAGGCTAGGCCTGTCTCCTTTTTCATCACAAGCTGAAATAATTGTGAGTAGTGACAGTAGATAAATATTTCCTCTATAAGCATAAATGCAATACTGCTGGCTGTAACCCCATGAAAATTGGTGGTTTTCTCAGGGAGAATATACGGCAAAGTCTGATCCTGTGGATTTGATTTGCCTCTGAGCTCAGTGAGGAACAGTGCATTGCTGTGCACACAGCCTGATGATGGAGGTAATGACTGGGATTTGTAACTTTGACAAAAGCATGTATTAATATTAATGAAGCTGCAAGACATGATAAAATTGGTGCTACGTTACCACCAAGGACAAAAGTCTCAGCAGGCTGTATAGAGATTTGGAATCACAGAACCTTAGAGGTTGGAAGGGATCTCCAGAGATCACTGAGTCTGACCCTCCTGCCAAAGCAGGATCCTCTAGGGTGGTTCACACAGGAATGTGTCCAGGCAGATTTTGAAAGTCTCCAGAGAAGGAGACTACACAACCTCTCTGGGCAGCCTGTTTCAGGGCTCTGTCACCCTCACCGTAACGAGGTTTCTCCTCATGCTGGGGTGAAACCTTCTCTGTTCCAGTTTGTAGCTGTTGCTCCTTGTCTTATTGCTGCTGACCACTGAAAAGAGCTTGGCCTCAGCTAATTGACACCCACCCCTCAGATATTTATAGACAATGATCAGATCTCTCAGTCTTCTCCAGACTAAACAGCTCCAGGGCTCTCAGTCTCTCTCCGCAGGGGAGATGCTCAAGTCACTCAGTCATCCTCATGGCTGTCCACGGGACTCTCTCCAGGAGGTCCTTGTCTCTTCTGAACTGGGAAGCCCAAAATTGGACACAGTATTCTAGGTGTGGTCTCACCAGGGCAGAGTAGAGGGCGGAGAAGAACCTCCCTGGACCTGCTGGACACACTTCTTTTGCTGCACCCCGGGATGCTATTTGGTCTCTTGGCCACAAGGGTACATTGCGGTCCCGTGCAGAACTTGCTGTCCACCAGCACTCCAAGAGCTTTCTCCACGGAGCTGCTTTCCAGCAGGGCAGCCCCAACCTGTACCGGTGCCTGTTGTTATTCCTCCCCACATGCACTTGTCCTTATCGAACTTCACGCAGTTATGAACAGAATCAGTATGGTCAAATTTGCACGAACAACAATGAAAGTGTGACTCAGGTGAAAACCTTTACTGCCTAAAAAAGAAGTTGCTGCGATGACATGAGAGTCCTTATTGCTACAGGACACCAATGAAAGATGATAAAACAATCTGCCAACAGGAAGGTCACTCTGTGTGTGGGCAGGGGCAGGAGCAGTGTGTAGGGTGCTGGCTTTAAGCCACTTTTGTAATTTCCTCACTTCAGCTGGCTCATCACCAGGTGGATTTGTCCAGGGCTCAGACCAGCTTTAGCCTGCTTTAAATTGTGCCTCCTGCCAACGGTTCTCAGGTGACATGAAGGCTACTCAGCAGGTCATGGCAAGGATTTGACTCAAAGTTTTCTGCACTTGGACCTTGCAAAGAAAGAACCTCTCATTGTCAGCACTGTTGCTTTCCATGGGCAATCACATGTGCCTGGAGCTTTGCCAGGAAAGAGCCAGTGAAAAACACCTGCCCTGAGAATCTTGTTAAGTGATCTATACACCATGGAAAAGAGGCTATGAGCTGTCATGGCAAGGACCTGTGGCTTACAGCTGAGCAAGACTGTGCCTACTGTTGATGGCTTTGATTTTAAAAAAAGCTTCACCCACTTTACTTTTTTAAGATAAGCTGAAGAGTCCAGATCTAAAGCTGAGACAATTAATAGCAGTGAAAAGCTGCAAGACCAGCGTCTAAATGTTCTCGGTGATTTGGCTGCCATGAGACTCCTGCAGGAATTCCTGGCTTTTGCCCTCAGACAGCTTTATGAGATCAGTGTAAGCATGTCTGTTACCTGCCCATGTTCCCATGGATGGCTGCCTCTGTGCTGTATTTAAGTACAATATGTCATGGCATAGGAAATAGCTCATTGTGCTATCACCATGCCAACAAATACATTGCTGCACTGTGCCTGACTATTGGGAAAGGAGAAAACTGTAGTCTTCCAACTCCTCCTCTGCAAGACACAACTTCCATACCACATGCAAGCAGCAGTCCAGATGAGGACCAGTAACACAATCAGAAGAACAGAGGCCAGAGTCCCGTCAGCAGGAACAAGCAATGTGTGTGCTGAAGGGGTCCAACATCCATTTCAGCTGCTGCAGGATGGCAGCTCCTCTGCACTGCAGCCATGCAGAAATGCTGTTGGCATTCCTGAGCAGCTGCTAACATCTCTCTTAGCTGAGATTTAACAAGTCCTGAGTTGCGATGCTTTCATTACAGTCTCTTATATTTATTGTCTCTTTTTAGTCTCAGTAAACACGTCCCTAAGCTTGCCCAATCAATTGTGACAAAGGTTAGGTATGCTGGGAGCAGAAGCCCTCAACCAGATTCCTAAGAAAGAGGATGCCAACACCTCCAAGCCAGCAAATTCAAGACTGCTCTTACATTATTAACTGTTGATGTCTATTTTGGAAGACTAAACCTGACCTATGACTACAAGACACTTAGTATCACCTTACTTCTGCTCCAAACCCCTGAAGAATAAGTTTTTTCTTTACTATATACTATTTTATTTTAAAAAGGTGGATATTTGCATTTTCAAAATTGCCTGTGCACTGGAAGTTAGGAGTAGACTTTAAGCTTACCTGCTGGCAGTAAATTATTTAGACAGACAGGCACTTAGCTACCTGCATGCAAGGATTAACCCCCATAATTAATCCCTGGTGCAGTGACAGCCTGTGCAGCCACAAATCTGGATTCCTAATCACTGGTGCTTCATTTACTGCAGGTTAAATGATTCACAGCTTCCACTGTCTTCTTAGCAAGTTCTTCCACAGGGTGGCTATCATACCACCACCAAAGCTCCTTACTAACCACTGACAGCAGCTGCCAAGCAGGATGATGTGGCCTGGAGGGCTGCTGAGTTACTGCTTCCCTCATACTGGTGCCAGACCAGGCCTGACAGACCAGCAAAAGCTGGTTTACACATTTCTGTGGAAGTGTTCATTTGAAAGGATTTTATCTATCAAATGGCTGTTTCTCACTCCAGACATAGCAAACAGAACCCTTGTTTCAGATGAGCACAGCCTGCTTGGCTTACTTCTCAGACTAGCTCTGCATAGGGCTGCACTATACCCAGGAAACTCCAAGTCGGCCTGGTGGTGTCTTCTGCCTGGTTCTGTGGCTAAGAATAGCACATCCCATGTTCAGACTCAGCAGCAACCCCTCAGCAGAGACAGCCAAAACCACCCACTGGGGTGGCAATTGCCTGGGGATGACACTCAGTCATAAGGAGCTGGATGAAAGTCACTAACTGATCTCATGTGAGTTACCTAACATCCAGCAGAAGATGGTAATGTGTTCTTGGATTCAACTTCCATTTTTAGAACCCACATGTACATTATAAACATGGATGATGAGCAAGATGAGCAATGCTGAGTGTTTCTTCCCTGTATGTTTCAACTAAATCCATTGAGAGCATCATTATGCTGAAATTCTGTGGCATTCAAAATGTATTTATACTCAATTTGGAGATTACCTGGAGCTTTGAAATTTCAAGTAGATTTTTATTACAAATAAGACTCCATGAGACAACTCCTCCTGGTGTAAGCTGTAGCAGCAGCATTAAATTAGTGGAGACAGCCATCAGTGTAAAATTGTTCTAATTTCACTAACCCATGCTGGGAAAAGAATAATATTTTCAATATCTTCTGATCTTGTCTCTAATGCAGGCCTCCCATTCAATGGAAACAGAGGCAGAGACTATGGAGAGAACACTAGGAGGTTCATACAGAAGACAAGGAAAAGACTAGAAAACTGCCAAAACATCCTTATCTTAAAGGACATAGGACCAGGAGTATAAACACATCACCGACTTACCATATCATGACAGTTCAGTACTCAGGAATTGTCCAGGTACACACACCTAACTCCACCAGAGACAGCAGGCAGTGTAAGGCAACCTGTCCCTTCTCCTTGTGAAGCACAGTTCCAGCTGGAGTAGCTCACAGGCTCAACACAAGTACAGTAACCTCTAACTGGTATCTCTTGAGTCATCTGCAGTATGGAATGGGGATGCTCTGAAAGCTGTGTCTCATCAGTGGTGAACTGCTGAGTTGTACTGAGCCTTCATGCTGAGCTTCCTACATACCTTACACTCCATGAGCAAGAGTTAGGCCAGCAGGGTGAGGGAAGTGGTTCTTCTCCTGTAGTTGGTACTTGTTAGGTAGCATCTGAAATGCTATGTTCAGTTTTGTGCCACCCTGACAGTACAAGAAAGGCATTTGCAACCCAGAGAAGGTCTACTAGAAGTCCAGCAAGACATGATATAGATGGAGGAGCTGAAAGATGTGGGTTTGGTAAATCTGAAGAAAGTTGGAGGGAGATCTCATTGCAGTTTTACTATGTCTAAAGGGGAGATACAGTGGAGCTGGAGGCCAGCAGTTCTGAGAAGTGCACAGCAAGAGGACAAGCAGTGAGGACAAGCTGTGACAGGTGAAAAAAGTAAAAAAGGACATATAGAAGTATTTTTACAATGAGTGGCTAAACACTCAGAAGGGCTTCTCAAACAGTAAACTGACTGCAAAGACCTAAGTTTAGCCACAGTGTTTTACTCAGAACCACAAAATGTTCACACAAAACACATCTCATTACACTACTTTGGTGAAAAAGATATGATGTGTGTTATGAACTGGCTAAGTACTGGGGTCCCAGTTCAAACAAAGAGACATAAGTGTGTGCTTGCAGGCAATCACCCAACCTTTTCACCAGAAATCTGGGAGGAAAACCAGCACTGCTGATATCACATGCAACACCAGAAACACTGATGGATGGGTCAGTAGCTGTGCAGAGCATGAGACAGCTTCTTTAGCTATTAAGAATTTAATAACAACAAACAGAGTTCTGCAAAACCAGTACTGAGTGATTTTACTTCTACGCAGACTGGTTAGGCTGATATTCCCTAAGTTCTGGCGAGGGGAATCTGTATTAGAAACAAGGTGGAAAATCATCTGGGATACTGAAGTGAGCCACAAAAATGAGTCAAGCATTCATTCAAAAGCAAATATTTCACAATAAGAAGCATAAAGAACAAAAATATGTTTAGTCTATCAAAAAGACAGTTTAAGAAATGGTTTACACAGTGTAGGAGTTGTCACAGGGAAAACACTGCTGAAGAGCTTTCATCCAGCAGAGAAAGGCCTAATAAAAGGCAATGGTCATTTAGGTACTGAATTTAAAAGAGTTACAGGCAATGGAAGATAATTCTCTCTCTGCTCAATAAAACCAACAAGCTATTCACAAATAAATGTCCGAGTCTATCTGTTATATCCCATCAGCCTTAGTCTACAGGGCTGCACTCTGCAGGAGGAAGAATGTGATGGTAAGTTGCTGAGCTGCCACAAAGGAAGGTTTGAACGTTGTTAAATCATAGAATCATACAGAATCATAGAATCAACTAGGGTGGAAAAGACCACCAAGATCATCAAGACCAACCTATCACCCAGCCCTATCCAGTCAACTAGACCATGGCACTAAGTGCCTCATCCAGTCTTTGCTTGAACACCTCCAGGGACAGTGACTCCACCACCTCCCTGGGCAGCCCATTCCAATGCCAATCACTCTCTCTGTGAAGAACTTCCTCCTAACATTCAGCCTAAACCTCCCCTGGCACAACTTGAGACTGTGTCCCCTTGTTCTATTGCTGGTTGCCTGGGAGAAGAGACCAACCCCCACCTGGCTACAAATCCTGATAATCATGTTCTGAACTGACTATGTTCTGCCACAGTTGTAAGGCAGCAATTCTCCATACTTCACATTCTCTGGCCAGCTCCACATGGAGAATACTTCTTTCATCTCTTTTTTCTAACATTTATTACCTAACACTGTATAACACAGAATCAAAATGGTCTGGGATGGAAGTGACCTCCAAAACTACTCAAGCATCCTCAACTAGATCAGGCTGCCCAGAGCCCTGCTGAGTCTCACTGAATATCTGCCAGGGATAGGAGTGCATGGATTTGGTGGCAGGGAAAGTCACTCCTTCATGTGCAATTTATAACACCTAGACTTTTAGAGCACTAAAGGTAGATGGTGCAAATGCACTAAAGCATGACTCTAACTTACCTGGGGTGCAACCAGCTTCATCAACACCACTTTCACAATCCTTCTGCCCATCACATCTCCAGGATGACGGGATACACTTGTTGCTTAAGTCCCCACAACTAATTTTTTCAGCTGGACATACTTGCTTGGCTGGAAGGATAAAACAAAAAGGAAAAGAAACACCAAACCAAGTCAGACATAACTGTAGGCACTGCTAACATTGTTTACACTTTCCAAGTTACTTTTATTTTGTATGGCTTAATTCTGAGACATACTGTAACGAAATCCCAAGCTGAGCTGACATTAATATCGAAGTATGGCTGCTTACATGTCCTGCATGAGTTCCCCAAAAAAGTTAATCATTATAGAATCATAAAATGGTTTAGGTGGGAAGGGACCTCAAGGATCATCCAGCTCCAACCCCCTGCCATAGGCAGGGACACCTCCCACTAGAGCAGGCTGCTCAAGGCCTCATCCAGCCTGGCCTTAAACGCCTCCAGGGAGGAAGCATCCACAACCTCCCTGGGCAACCCGTTCCAGTGTCTCACCACCCTCATTGTAAAGAACTTCCTCCTAACATCCAGTCGGAATCTCCCCTCTTCCAGTTTAAACCCATTCCCCCTCGTCCTGACATTACTAGACCGTGTAAATAGCCCCTCCCCAGCCTTCCTGTGGTCTCCCTTCAGATACTGGAAAGCCACTCTAAGGTCTCCTCGAAGCCTTCTCTTCTCCAGGCTGAAGAGCCCCAACTCTCTCAGCCTGTCCTCATAGCAGAGCTGCTGCAGCCCTCTGATCATCTTCGTGGCTCTCCTCTGGACCCGCTCCAGCAGTTCCATGTCCTTCTTGTGTTGGGGGCTCCAGAACTGCACACAGTACTCCAGGTGGGGTCTGAGGAGAGCAGAGTAAAGGGGGAGAATCCCCTCCCTTGCCCTGCTGCCCACACTGCTCTTGATGCAGCCCAGCACAGGGTTGCTGTCTGGGCTGCATGTGCACACTGCCGGCTCATGTTGAGCTTTTCGTCAACCCAGACCCCCAGGTCCTTCTCCTCAGGGCTGCTCTCAGCCATTCACCACCCAGCCTGTATCTGTGCCTGGGATTGCACCGACCCAGGTGCAGGACCTTACACTTGGCCTTGTTAAATGTCACGAGATTGGCCTGGGCCCACCTCTCCAGCCTGTCCAGGTCCCTCTGGATGGCATCCCTGCCCTCCAGCAAGTCAACTGTGCCACACAGCTTGGTGTCATCTGCAAACTTGCTGAGGGTGCACTCAATTCCTCTGTCCATATCACTGACAAAGATGTTAAAGAGCACTGGTCCCAGCACTGACCCCTGAGGAACACCACTTGTCACTGCTCTCCAGGTGGACATTGTGCCATTGATCACCACTCTCTGCATGTGACCATCCAGCCAATTCCTTATCCAGTGAGTGCTCCACCCATCCAGTCTGTGTTTTTCCACTTTGGTGACCAGGATATCATGTGGGACAGAGTTGAATGCCTTACTCATGAGCTCATGAGTATAAAAAAAAAAATAATTGCAACAAAATCCCAGAAACTGGAAACACTAACACTGCACACAGCAGCACAACTCCTCTGAAAAGACTACCTAGAACTAAGGCAGGATAAACAGATTGCCTAATTTTAGTATTAAGGGTCACTTAATATCTTTGATATTGCAAGGTAATTTCTAAACGTAATGGTCTAGGCAGCTGATGGTCCATAAAGCTGGGGAAAATGTGACAGTCACAAGCAGGAACTTGCACACTGAACTGCACTGTGAACTGCCCAGTTCAGAGGCAGTAGTGATCCAGAAACACAGAAAGACCAACAGAAGCAAATCCCAGTACATGCAAGAACACATCTATGAAAAAAAACCTGCCAAATTTATCTGCAACCAAGTAAGCTGTGAAGCTTCTTCTCTTGGAACTATTTTGCACTGCCAAATTCTTGGGATTTTTTTTTCCTTTTTCCCCCTTCATACTAGTGTAAAGAGCAACAGAGCTACATTTATTGTGACAAGACTCCTTGAATGCATAATGTCCCACTGTTTAAACAATTGGTTAGCAGCCTACAATCATCATCCAGACTGGATGGATTTGCTTATCAGATAGACCCATTTATTTCTTTTTTAAATGACATGTTTTAAAGAGTTATTCCATGGATATTAATGAAGGTAACATTTGATTTGTCTGCAAGTCTACTGAAAAGGAATTTGATTCTGAATTAAAAGCTTTCAAACGACCCTGCCCTGGTAAAGGAAATTATGCAAAAGCAACCAACTTGCCAAGTGCTGAGTGAAAGGTGATGAAAGATGATGTAGGGAATGGAACATCTCTCTTATGAGGAGAGGCTGAGGGAGCTGGGGCTCTTTAGCTTGGAGAAGAGGAGCCTGAGAGGAGACCTCATTCATTGTTATAAAGATGTAAAGGGTGAGTGCCAAGAGGATGGAGCCAGGCTCTGCTGGGTGATGCCCAATCACAGGACAAGGGGAAATGGGTGGAAATTGAAGCACAGGAAGTTCCATGGAAACATGAGGGGAATTTTTTATCCTGTGAGGGTGACAGAACCCTGGAACAGGCTGCCCAGGAGGGTTATGGAGTCTCCCTCTCTGGAGATATTTGAAACCTGCCTGGATGTGTTCCTACCTGATCTGGAATAGGTGGTCCTGCTTTGCAGGAGGGTTAGACTGGATGAGCTTTTGAGGTCCCTTCCAGCCCCTGACATTTTGTAATTCTGTGAAAATTATACTTCTCCCACCTGCACAAGAAGGCTATAGAGGAGCATCTTAGAGCCCCAAAGCATCAATCAACCACTTAGCAGTGGTATTTAATCCCAAGATTTCTCTGTCATAGCACCTTGAAGTGCTAGAAGAAGCAGTTTCTAAAAGCTGTGGGCAAACGACATGTAAAAAACTCTACCCCCCCAAAAAACCCCAACCCCAAAACACCAAAAAAACCCAGGTCTTGCCACAAGCAGTTTACAGACAAATATAATCAAGTTTTATGACTCCAAGGCTAGATGGCATTTTTGTTGCAATTTGCTCACTGCCTGCTTAAATGATGTTTCTGATGTTGCATGATCTACAGAGTGTGTGGGAGAAAGGGATCCTCACTGAGCCTATTTTTTACCAGCAGGACAGCAGTAAAAATCACCTGAAATTGGAAAGGCTCTGCAACACAACCCCACCAGGATCAATACATCTCCCAGCTCAGATCAGTGCCCTACCAGAGAACAAGACTCATGTCCCTCATAGAATGGTTTGAGTTGAAAGGGACTTTAAAGATCAGGTTTGCTTCTAGGCTGCCCCATGCTCTAACCCAACTTTTTACCATAAAATCACGTTTAGAAAACATGAGAAAAATAACTTTCTTTGCAGAAAGCCAACTGCATCCTGGGCTGCATCAAGAGGAGTGTGGCCAGCAGGTGGAGAGAGATGATTCTCCCCCTGTACACTGCTCTCTTGAGAGCACTGCATCCAGTTCTGGAGCCCCTATAACAGGAAAGATCTGGATGTGCTGAAACGTGTCCAGAGAAGAGCCATGAGGATGATCAGAGGGCTGGAGCTCCTCTCCTATGGAGACAAGCTGAGAGAGTTGGGGCTTTTCAGTCTGGGGAAGAGAAGGCTCTGAGGCAACCTTGTGGCCTTCCAGTATCTGAAAGGGGCCTACAAGAAAGCTGGGGAGGGACTTTTTGGGGTGTCAGGTAGTGATAGGACTGAGGGAGATGGATCCAAGCTGGAGGAGGGGAGATGCAGATTAGACATTAGGAAGAAGTTCTTCACCATGAAGGTGGTGAGACACTGGAACAGGTTGCTCAGGGAGGTGGTGGAAGCCTTATCCCTGGATGTTTTTAGGGCCAGGCTAGACGTGTCTCTGGGCAATGTAATCTACTGGGAAGTGTCTCTGACCATGGCAGGGGGGTTGAAATTAGATGATCCTTAAGGTCCCTTCCAACCTTGACAATTCTGTGATTTCCTACTCCAAATGGATTTCCACACTTTTGCACTTGGAAAGTTTGTCTCCTGACTGCACCTGTGCAGCACATTCAAGGTTTGTATTGGACTGGCATACTGGGAAAACTAGGAGCCCAAAAAATGTCACAGAGACATTTGCTAACCAAGTTTTACTAGTCCAAATCCCCCAAGACATTGTTTTAGTTGTTGCTCAGGCTCCAGTGATGGAAAGGAAAATTTGTTTGGATGCCAAGTGGGACCAGCTTCATCTTCATGGTAATTTCCATCAAGAACTAAATGGGTCAGAAGGGGTCAGCTGAGAACACTTTCCACACAGCTGATTCTGAAGAAGGTGTAATTTAATCATGAGATGGTGTGACATCATTAAGCAGCAGGAGGGTTATTTCTTGGTCACTGGAAGTATGGGCACTACACCTGCTTGCCTAACAGCTTAGGGAAGCTGAAAGGTTTGCAAAGGTGTGGACAAAAGGCTTTCCTATGTATGGAAAGCTATCTGTGTGAATCATCTCTCTAGCAGAGTAAATACAGACACTGTTAAAAATGTTAATCAAAACTTGAACTTGCAGGGATGCTGCAACAGGAGCTGCTGTTTGTCACAGTTGATCAGATCTCTGTGTTGCAGTGGTTTCTGCAGCCAAGCAAGCATTGCATGGAAACCGACATGTAAGCCTGTAAGAAGTGGCAGATAACAGAGAGGGCATCTCGTAGAGAACTCAAAGCACCATTCTGATGACAACATTTCTGTGTTATTTCAGTGGGGGGTTTTTCTCCCCACCCAAAGATACTGCAGCAGCACAAGTGGCCTCAGTGGTGTTGCCCACACTATGAAACAGGCTTTTGGCCACTGTAATTAGAGATTCAACCATTCTGTTGCTGCACCCTGCTAACACAAGCCCTGGCCTTTGAGGCTTACGTGACCAAAATGTTTACTTCCTCGTTTCCCCTTCACCCATAAAGGAAAGGGTTAGGTCTGTAGGTGACAGTGAGTGCTCTCACCCTGAGTAAACTCTGGACCAAGATCTGCCTTTTCAGAAAAGCCCCATTAAACAACTTGGTTGAAATGTCAGACACATCAAGACCAATTTATCACAATGAACTGCAAATGCCAAGGATGGACAACAATGGTTTATTTATAAGGAGAGAAGAGCAAAGAAGACAAGAAGGTTCCATTTACTCACTACAGCAAATGGCACATTCTTCTTTTTCTTTACAGGAGGCTACAAAGTCTTTCAGAGACCCACAGAGCCTAACTGGCGCCCTACTGTTTGCTTCCTCTTGTGCCACTGCTGTGCTTTTCAGGCCCCGGACATCGTGTGTATTCAGGAAAGCCCAAGAAAGCAGAATTGATTTACTTTCAGAAGACCATTTGTCAGGTTCTCACCAAACAGGTACTCTAGGAGCATACACAAAATGCAATTAAGCAGCTTTTGCTGGTGGGAAACCCACAAGACTTTTCATCAGCAGACTAGAAAGAATGCCCCCGTGGAAATGCATCATCTTATAGGTCTGAACAGTTTATCTCTGCTGAAGGAACTCCCCATCCTCTTCAGACTGCCCCTTGTATTTTTCCCAGGTTCTGAAGGAAGAAAAATCTCAACCCCAAACTTTGCAACAGGGACAAAACTATACTGAAATGGCTTTGTGGATTTCTTACGTGCCAATAAATTGTTCCTGCAAAAAATGTCACTACTATCTTCATTATGAAAGTTAAAATTCCTACCTCCCTCTTTCCTCTATTAATGGTTTTAGGTAACAGCTTATTCTTTTTGAAGATGTGGGTTTTAACAACTAACTTCTCCCCTTAGATACTGCCCTTAAACCTTCTTTCGTCACAGCAGGCAGTCCTACCTCAGAGATGCACCACCAACAAAATGAATGTCCACCCTGCCCACAAACAGGAGCATTACTTCTATGTGTCCAAGCAAAACAAGCACAATTGTTAAAGAAGTAACTGCTGGGAAGAGAGGAGGGAGCTGACAGGTAGACATTGCTTAAGGAAATTCAGAACTCAGAGTTCCCAATCACTGGAAATCTGTGCCTGCGAAGAGCAGCTCAGTCACAGGTTTGCACCTGCAGTCACTTCTATCTACACATGCACCTATAGGAACAGACTGCCCAGTCCACACTCACTACTGACACCTCCTGCTTTCCCAGTGGAGTATTCAGGTGCATAAGAAACACATTTCAAAATCTTGTGCACTGCTGTCATCCTCCTCTTGCCCCTTCTCCCACCTTAATGAGGATGCCAGAACACTGACTTCTACCCTGTTCACTCACTAGTTCACTCTCTGATTCAAGACAGACAACAGTTGCCTTAGTTCACTTCACTCTTCAAGACATAGTAGATTTTCTGCTAAAGTGTTTACATAATCATATTTGTTATATTTAATCTCCATTATCTCCTCCTTGCGCCAGGCTGAGCCCAAATCAAACAAAAGCTTCATTTACAGTGAGAAGTGTCTGCATGAGAGCAGCAACATCCATGGTGGATGTATCTCAGCAACTTCTTTGGCACTGGTGTACAGAGTGCTAGTACTACTGCCACCACTGCTACTTGCACACAGAATTGCAGAATGTCAGGGACTGGAAGGGACCTCAAAAGCTCATCCAGTCCAACTTCCCCTGCAGAGCAGGATTACCTATCTCAGATCACACAGGAACACATCCAGGCAGGTTTTGAATATCTCCAGAGAGGGAGACTCTACAATGCCCCTGAGCAGTCTGTTCCAGGGTTCTGTCACCCTCACAGGGAAAAAAATCCTCCTCACATTTAAATGAAACTTTCTATGCCTCCACTTCCACCATTGCCCCTTGTCCTGTGATTGGGCATCACCCAGCAGAGCCTGGCTCCAGCCTCTTGGCACTTACCCTTTACATCTTTATAAACATGAATGAGGTCACCCCTCAGGCTCCTCCTCTCCAAGTGCTGCCACAGTTTTGCTGTATGCCTACATTTGAATCTATTTATTAGCACTATACAAAGACAAAACCCATCATGGCTAATGATAATCCCAGAATTGTTTCCACCAAGGTTAGGATTCTGCAGTGAGCTGCCCTGCTTCTGCAGGATTCTGCAGTGAGTCATGTAAAGCCACACCTGAGCATCATCCTACTAGGACAGCAAGTTTGACCTGAACTTGCAGCTCCTCCTAAAGCCAGTGTAGCTGTGTCCAGCTGCAGTATTTGGTTTGCTTACCACATCTGCATTATACACACACTTGAGGTCACTGGGAAAATAAAAGCAACTTCAGATTTCCAGCTGAAATAAGTCCAGGCCAAAACAAATGTCATGATTTGTGGCTTAAGTGAGTTAAGAATACAGCACTTGGACACTTGGAGCACGACCAAAACACCGCAACAACTGATGGCTTTGTTGACAGAGGAGGCCAATCCATCCATCTGCTGGCACAGTATGGTCTGTTTGGGTCAGAATTGGGCAATGGTGACAATGCTGATTCCCAGGACCTGGGAGGTCAGAATGCTGCTACCTGACTCCACAATTTTGGGTATGACACAGAATTGCCAAGGCTGGAAAAGACCTCCGAGATCATCAAGTCCAGCCTAAAACCTAACACCACATCAGCTAAACCACGCCACCAAGTGTCACATCCAATCTCTTCTTAAAAGACCTCCAGGGATGGTGACCCCATCACCTCTCTGGGCAGTCCATTCCAGTGCCTAATTACCCTTTCCACGAGGAAGTGCTTCGTAACATCCAACCTGAACCTTCCCTGGCACAGCTTCAGGCCATGGCCTCTTGTCCTGTCACAAGTTGCCTGACCCCTACCTTACAATAACTTCCTTTTAGATTGTTGTAGAATGTGATAAGGTCCTATCTGAGTCTCCTCCAGGCTGAACACCCCCAGCTCCCTCAGCCTCTCCTCATCATCCTTCTCCAGGCTTGTCACTCTCCTCTGGACCTGCTCCAGCACCTCGATATCTCTCTTGCAGTGAGGAGCCCAGAGCTGCACACAGTGCTTGAGGTGAGACCTCACTAGTGCCAGCACAGGGCAGAATTGCATCCCTGGTCCTACTGGCCACGCTATTCTTGATACAGGCCAAGATGCCATTGGCCTTCTGTTCCAGCTAGGCACATTGCTGGCTCATGCCCTGCTGGCTGTCACTCAGCACTCCTGTGTCCCTCTCAGCTGGGCTGCTCTCCAGCCACTCATCTCCTAATCTGCAGCTGCACGGGGTTTTTGTGGTCAAAATGTATGACCCTGCCCTTGGTCCTGTTGAATCGCATCCCATTGGCCTCAGCCCACTGACTCAGCCTGGCATCCCTCTGCGGCATCTTCCTGCCTTCCAGGAGACAGACTCCCTCCCAGCTTGATGCCACCCATGAATTTACTGATGGTAGACTTGATTTCCTCAACCAGGTCATCGATAAAGATGCTGACTAGACCTGGGCCCAGTACTCCCCCCTGGGGGACACCACTGGTCACTGGACACCAGCTGGATGCAGCCCATTCACAACCATTCACTGTGCCCAGTCACCCAGCCAGTTTTTAACACATCAAAGGATGCACCTGCCCAAGCCATGGACTGCCAGCTTTTGTTCATGGGCAACAACTCTTTTGGGAGCATGCAAAGGCAGAGGTATAGTGAAAAATCTGTTCTTCATGAAGAAAAATATGATTAACTCATGGCTGTTACCTTTAAATTTTGACTACAAATTACTGTAAGCAAAAGGCTACTACTAAACTATGTTACAAAGGTCAGGAAATGAAAAAATGGTGCTAACAAGTGATACACCTGCTAAGAAGTGGTATGAACTGTTTGATGATGACTTCTGCTCAGAAGTTCCCAGGGGGATGGAAAGGGATTTACACAGATTTAACTTCATTGCACTGCAGAGTGCAGCCCTTATTAAGTTCTTGTGTGTTTGTAAGAAAGGCTTCTTTGCAACACCAGGGTTTAGGAGTCTTTGATGAATCTCCAACTCTTCTACCTAGAAACTAGAGGGAGAAAATCAGCTTTGTGTACAAAGGGTTTGGCATGTCTGAAACAGATTGGATGCACCTTGGGTTTGCTTTGCAGATTATCAGTGAAATAATCAGGAATTCGAGCCCCCAGGATTTTGTCAGAACAAAAGTGAGGTGGCTGTTGTAAGAAGAGGGTATTTCAGACACTACAAGTGATCCCGGTGAAGAAAATTATTCTCAGGGATAGTGTCAAGAGTTTTCATGGGAGACATAAACATGGTCATACTTTGTAGAGTTTCAGAATTTACAAATTAAGATCTGTTTAACAACAGGCAGGATAGAGGCTATTGAGCCTCAGTTAGTTTCTTTCCTAAAAGCCTGTTTAGCCTCTGCAAAATAACAGTGTTTTGGTGGTGGCTGTGCAGTACACACTGACATCCTCCTATTGCTAAATCTGCTTAGGCACAGAGAGATTAGTTTCTAAGAGACCAGGGCAGGCTTTTAAGAAAGCCAGAGATGATACAAGGAGGGTCTTCTGCACCCAAACAAAGCACATTTCATTACTGCCACTGCATGTAGGAGAACACAAGAAAATATTGCAAAGGCTCATTCCCTAAAGTAGCAAATGACAAAAGTTCCCTTCCCAGGGAACACTGAACACCTCTGCACAGAGGATCAGCAATTCCTGGACAAGGTCAGTCCTTGGATTGTCTCAGCCTCTGTACTCCGCTCAGTTCATCTAGCCCAGCTTCTGACGATTAGATGTACTCAGAGATAGTTAACTGTCGACAGTTGATAGAGTGGACAGACTTTATACTCTTTAAAGAGGGCAGTAAAAGAAGGCTCTTAGTGAATTGGAGAGGAACACAGAAAAGTGTTTAAAGACGTGCAGGAAAAGATATGGAATATGTGAATCTTTAACACCTAATACAGATACAGGATACATGAGAATTCTCCCCAGCCAAGCTAAACCACCAATACCCCAGTGCTCGTTTTCTGCCCCCCTGACACTGCCTCCTGTTTTAGGTGCAAACAGGCCACAAATTGCGCAGCTGGAAATTTGCTGCAGCCTTGAAGGCTGCGGGCAGGGTTACTCACACATAGTTACCCAGATAAGACTCCCTCAGAGATCCAAAGGAAGGGAGAAGAGAGAAAGATTGGACTTTGCTGCCCACTTATAAAGCGTTAGCAGGATTATGGGATTGAAGGACAAAACTACAATTTCCAGGGACAACCAGGTCCAACTCCTGGGATGGGACTTGCCCTGTGGTCGTCTTAAGGGAACCTGGGACGCCTCAAACCACCACATTAACTAACATCTAAAAGAAATCTAAACATTCAGGTGCATGAACCCTTTAATGAACTTGAATAAGTTCCCAATCCTTCCTATCACTTCGCATAGATTCTGGGTAACAAAACAACTGTGACCACCACCAGCTTGTGGCATGATGGCACCAGAAGGTGTTGATCAGTTGTAGAGCTGAGCACAAAGGGTAAGACTCCCCAAGACAAGACAGAAGATGTCTAGCAGAAACAAGGTTGGTGTAGTCCAACTCCACCTGAGCAGAACATTGGTCCAGCGTGTGCAGGAAGCACATAGCACCTCCAAACACTACAGATTCTGACATCTTTCTTAACTCCACAGCCATATGGTCACTACAAATGTTTGCTCACATTAATCCAGAGAAGAAATTAATACAGCCCAGTACTGACAGGCTAGTGGCCAGCTTAATCACCACAAAGCACAGCTCGCATTGTTCAGAGGAATGAAAATGGGAATTTTGACAAACTCAAGTCTGAGGCCATCAGCCAACTCTTCCCTCTGCTTCAGACAACTTTGGCCCTTTGTCTTCTCAAGGGATGAGCCGAATCTGATTCACCCTGGATGCAAAATGGAAAAATGTTCAAGCATTCACACAGGAATTCTAGCCCAAGAAAGCAGTTGCTGACTTCAACTGAAACAAGTCACAGATCATGTTAAGAATTTGGCCAAATGGATCCAGCAATTGCTCCATCTCAGCCAGTATCCTGAAGACCACCACTAAATGTGGACACAGGGCAAAGTATATCCTTGCCAATTGTGTTTATTTCCTCTAAGCCAGACCACGACTTGTCTGGAAGGGGAGTTATCACACATTTCTGAGCATTTCTGATCTCAGGGATCATCTAGTAATGCCCTTGGCTTGGCACAGACAGAAGGAGATAAGGCCTTAGGAATAAAGACTGACAAAAAAATGTAGGCATCAAAAGCAAGAACCAAGCCAGCTGAAGCAGCAGCTGTTCTTGACATACCTCAGGTAGTACTGTTTAGTGCTGCTCTCAATCAGTTTAACAAACTGCCAGCTGACTTTGTTAGCTAGCAAACAGAACGGCCTGTTAGCAAAACCCGGGACTCAACACCTTGTTTGGAGAAAAGCTATTGAACATCCCCACTTCTGAGAGGCATTTTTCACCTTCAGTCACAAGCAAAGATTTCGAAAATCCAGCAATGACATGGCTTTAAGAAGGTCAGTAAAATACTCCCCTCTTTTTTCGTATCCCGAACACCATCTTTAAATCCTATTGTTTTTGCTTGAATGAGAGTGACGAACAACATTGTCCTGTCAGCCCTCCCATCCCACCACTGCCTACACGGATAATTACCCTGTCACTCTGAGTAGACATTGCCCATTGTAATGCAGTTCAATCTCCCCTCCTTCTTGCATTAACAGCAAAGGCTAAGGTCGGGGAGGGGGTGGAAACAAAAAAATCTCACAACTCCTCCCCCCACCAGAAAAAAGGGACTTTCCCTTTCCTATATCAAACTGAACTCCGATCTTTAGCATGGTAAAGTGCAGAGCTGTGTACTTCAACTCGGATTCTCACCCTCCTCTGATACCCAGGGATGCCTACTGTGAAGACCTAGGTCTGGCTGCAGACAGCCTTTAAAGTCTGTCCGGATGCAGTGCTCCCCTGCTATGAGTGATGCATGAAGCTTTGGAGGCAGTTCTGATTCAGACAGGCCTTGGGAGAATAAACCACTCCAAGGTAACAACTGACCCTGCACAGACTGGTAGCAACGTGGCTGGGAATCAGCAAAGTTCAAACACATCCCTGCCATGGGAAGAAAGAAGAGTGCAAAGGGAAACCGAGAGCCAAGGTGTTAAGGCAGCACAAGCTGGGCATGAATGGGAGTCAGATAATTAACCCTGTGCAACGCAGCTTTGGAAAGGGAAACTTGGTCGCTGCCCTAGATCAGTGATTCCAAAGCCTTGTGGGCAAACGGATTTTTGAACAACTTTCTCACACAGCCAGAGAGCTGACAAATCACTGCATTCAGCTGCTGAATACAGCCACAGAGCTGACCTACCGCGGCCTTGGTGCACAGCTGGAGAGTGACTTGCCTTAGCCTTTCTCCACCCAGGTGTGACTTACTGCAAGTCTTCTGTTGTCTGTTCAAGTATCAGCCTGGCCGTGTGTACACCCGTGTCAGCTGTGTGCTTAAATAACACAACCTTGGTGATACTGTGAACCCAATTCCATTTACCTATGCACCCCATGGGCATGGCAGGCCACAATCTCAAGCCTGGACTTAGAAAGCTTAACTGGAAAGAGCTCTTCTCTAGTCAGACAACTGGGAACTATGTTGTGAGCTGCAGTAACACACTAAAGTTTCTTTTCCCCAGACTTTTAGTATATATACATTGAAGCTTTAGCAACAGCAACTTTCTTCACTACAGATTCAGTGATAAAATAGTCCAGATTGCAGCGCACAATAAATCAATCACATCTCCTCCTGTGATTTGTAACTCAGCAGTTTGAAAGCATCTTGGACCAATTTCTGCACAGATACTTTTAGACAGGAGCCACTCTTACTCTTTATTGAATCAAATGTTGAATGCTCTTGCATTACAGATACAAATGAGGCAGAGTTTTCTAGACTCTATTCAAACCTCTAGCATTGTGACATCAACATGTTAGAAATCAGTTTCTAAAGAGAATTTTTTCTTCTCACTAGCAGTAATCTTGCTTAGTGCACACCCCCCAGCCATCAGCAGCCTTGGTCACTTGTCAAATACCTACACATACAGCTAAGCATAGCATCAGGGTCATTTTAGCTATTTCTCTTCTGATATGTTATTTTCTAGGATTGCCCATAATATGCATAGCAGAAGAGTCCATTCTTCTTAAAGCAAATCCAGAAGCAAATTGCCTGAAAGCTTATTTCATAAACATTCTGGCATATTTAGGCTCTCAAAGCACTCAGTTTTTTTATTTTTACAGCAAATTAGTCCTCAATTCACCATGAGGTTTTCAAGCATAGTTCAGCAAGCCATCTCACACAATTAACAAAAACCAGTTACTAGATGTCTGCCTGAACCTGAAGCCACACAAAAATCTCATATTTTTTAAATACTGAGAGGAATCACAAAAAATCACTTAGGTTAGAGAAATGTCCTTGCAAAGGCAGCTCTGTTTTATGGGGCCAGCACCCAGACTAGAGCTTAGTACTGACAATATCCTGAATGATACTAGGATGAATTCATTGGCCAGCACCTTGGTAAAAGGGTGGGGGAACAAGAGAGATGACAAAACCTGTTATGATCTGCAGGGGAAGTGGCTGTACACTGCTCCCATTCAGCAACCACATAAACCAAGAATTAAGGAGGGCCAACTTCCATCTCTAGTTCTGCCCAGCAAAACCTTCCTCCCCCAAGGCATCAGGAACGTACTTAGCCTGTAAACTGAGATGTAAACCAATATATATTAACTAGCAGGTATGTAAACTGTATTACATACATTCCTTGTCTCTCAGTCTTTATCACTTCAGCAGCAACTAGGAAATCGTTAGATATTCCTTAAGACAAGTGCAGTTTGAGATCTGATGAACTCCTAATGAATGTTGTTAATTGCATAACCTTCCTCCAGCAAGTAGCTTTTTGGTTCATCAAGGCAGTGGATTAAACAGCTTCTCTGCTTTAGAGCATCCTTGTAATTAATAATATATTCTTCTCACTTCTAAATATAACCTATAATGAGATGCTTTAAAGAATAATCCAAGCTGCACCTTTCAGCAAGCACTTTTGATCAGAAGCAGCAAACAGAGCTGCTCTGACTGTGACTGGCAGCTTCCCAGCAGGCCCAGTCCTGGAAGGCAGCAAGCCTTCTTCAAGCAGGTCACAGCAGCAAACACCTTCCTCGATCTAAACCACAGTGGCTCTTTTTCTCTAAGGATATTCAATGCAGATCAGAAAAGCTTAAAACAGATCTATAAAAGACAGCATATAGATATATATTAAGTAACTTCTGCTCAGTGAAGAATAATTAACTTCATAAAAAGCTCTGCCATCAATTCTGTCAGGCACTAAGCTAACAGCCTGCACAAAATCTCACCAATTACACTTCCCACCTCTGTGACATATCCTCCTTCAGAGGTTTTTCTAGTTTGTTGAGGACAGACAGACCTCCAATGATCACAGAAGAGAAAAAAGGCTTATCATAGTATCATAGTACCATCAGGGTTG
>WAAF01000228.1:13118-31836 GCA_013400475.1 Tricholaema leucomelas | reverse complement strand
CTCTCTCTGCCAACAACTTCCTCCTAACATCCAGCCTAGACCTCCCCCACCACAACTTGAAACTGTGTCTCCTTGTTCTGTTGCTGGTTGCCTGGCAGAAGAGACCAACCCCACCTGGCTACAACCTCCCTTCAGGTAGTTGTAGACAGCAATGAGGTCACCCTTGAGCCTCTTCTTCTCCAGGCTGCACACCCCCAGCTCCCTCAGCCTCTCCTCACAGGGCTGTGCTCCAGGCCTCTCACCAGCTTTGTTGCCCTTCTCTGGACATGTTTCAGTATCTCAACATCTCTCTTGAATTGAGGAGCTGAGAACTGGACACAGTACTCAAGGTGTGGCCTTACCAGTGCTTAGTACAAGGGCAGAATAACCTCCCTTGTCCTTGTCCTAATGTTTTGCCTTTCTTCTTTACACATCTCAGCAAGGCTGTGAGGGAAGTAGACCTCACCATTGTTTTCATTTCTCGGCCTGTCATCTAGTTCTTCTCACCAAAACATCCCAGCTAGGCTCAAACTAGCACAATGACACAGAAAAGGGCTGTATTTTTGTTTGCTTGGATAAAAGAAATAGCATCTTGTTCGTGCTGGAGTGGATAGGAAAAAAACCCTCTTGTTTCTGGAAGTAATAGTGGATGCAGCGTCTCATGTTTCATGGTGCATTTCCCCACCGTGAGGAGCTGAGCTTATCTCTGTTGGAGACGAGAAAAGTGGGTCAGGAGAAGCATGTAGTGATCCAAATCAGACCTCCTCATGAGTTTGGTCTGTAAAGCAGCTAGTCTAATCTAGCTGTGCCAGTGAAGGTTGAATTTAACAGGCACCTTTTACAACCAGATGGAGGGAGTATGATTTGTATGTATTTCCTTTAGGAAATAGCTTCTGCAACTGAGCTCCTGTCATTGCAGGGAGATTCTGTACTCAGTGCCTCTTGGTCAGCTCTTTACCTCCCAAAGTGACATGCTTCACCTCAGAGGGGTACAGTGAGAGATGAGTTACCTCACACTGGCAAGGCAGTCAGACACTGTCATGATGAATACTATAGAAAGCGGCACAGGAGCTTCAACGAGTCTCAAGACAAACAGCATTTAAATTGCGTGCAACTGACCAAGCACAAGGCCACCTGCTGGGCAATGAGCTGCTGGCCCACTGGGTACCATCGCTGCTCTCATCCTCAAAGGCAACAAGAAGTCTCGAGGCATGAAACAAAGCAGATGCACACAGAGCAAACCAAGGTTGCCCAGGCCATTCCTAGTTTTCCAGTACACTTTTATTCCAGATGTGTGTGGATGTCGTGGGAGGCTGCAGGGATGGTTCAGTGCATCAGTAGCTGTCATTCATTTCATCATAGAATGGCTCAGGTTGGAAGGGACCTTACAGATCATCTACTCCAGAGATGTGGTGGTTAGGGCTCTGGTTTAGCACCAGCCTTGGTAGAGTTAGGGAATGGTTGGACTGGATGATCTGAAGAAGTGTATGGTTCTTAGTCTGCCAAGTATTTTCATCCCCTGTTAAGCAGGGAACCACCTAAAATCCATGTCAATTCCACACTCACATTCATGTCAAATTAACCCTCACCGAGACTGCTGCTTGCAGAGTTCCTAGGCAAAATGAACACTTCTACATCAATCCTAATCAGTTGTTGGCCTAGCAGGAATTCTGGGTTAAAGGTTGGACTGGATGACCTTTGAGGTCTCTTCCAACCAGCTCTATGCTGTGATTCTGTTTCTCCTGTAGTTTTGCATACCTTTCCAGTCTACATGGATTTACCATGCCAAAGCATGCATGCTGCTGTGTCCATCAGTCTGTGGAGCATATCTGCATGGTGCAGAGCATGCTCCTTGGTGCAAACTGCTGAGCACCCACATGCCTGTTGAGTCAGCTGCAGGGTTTGCTTCATCCTTGCTGCTTCCCCTGTCTCAATGCAAGGCTTTTGCATAACTGAGGCCTCCTAATCCTTTTTTATGAGATTCAGCCTCAGCAGGAAGATAAAACCTCCAAGCTACTGAGGACTAAGGATGATAAGAAACTAAATACCATGAAACAAGGCATTATGGAATGGATTGGGTTTGTTTCCTTAAAGGAATCCCTCTCTGCATCTCTCTCACTCTGTGTCCAGAGAAGGACAATGAAGCTGGTGAAGGGGCTGGAGAGCAGGGCTGGTGAGGAGCAGCTGAGGGAACTGGGGTTGTTTAACCTGGAGAAAGGGAGGCTGAAGGGAGACCTCTTTGCTCTCCTCAACTCCCTGAAAGGAAGTTGGAGCAAAGTGGGGATCCTGAAAGGAGGTTGGAGCAAAGTGGGAATTGGTCTCTTCTACCTAGTATGAAGTTATATGGAAACTTGAGGAAGTTGCATAGTGGGAATTGGTCTCTTCTACCTAGTATGAAGTTATATGGAAACTTGAGGAAGCTGCATCAGGAGAGGTGTAGGTTGGATGTATGTTGATTGCCTCAATTGATTTCATGTGGCTGCACCAATTTATTCCAGCCAAAGGTCTAACCTGCTCTTTCCAGTTGGGATTATTTGAAATTAAAAGCATTTAACTCTTGCTAGTTGCCTAGATGGAAGAATTACAGTGCAGCCATCTCACAGTCAAAACAACTTGGGTTGCAAACTGGAGGCAGAGTCTGTAGCAAAGATTGGAAGCTATAGTTCTGCCAGCTCTGCTTGCAGGGAAGCAAGATCTAGGGCAATTTTGATTATAGAATCACAACATCTAATGATACTCATGCCAGAGTTATTTTTGTTGTCCTCTCCAGGAACTACAGGGGATTTTTTATAGTTCCACTCTCTCTAATACACCAAATTTATTTAATTGCAGTTCATGCTACAAGCTCTCTTTTTTTTCCTGCTGGTTTTGTTCTGCTCTGGTGCTTGACAATCTCTTTTCTATTTAGGAGCCTCTGGGACACCTAAATCTGTAGGGAAGATCTGGCCATATAAATATTTGGATTTAAATCACTGCTTGTGGTCTTTTCTAGTCTATTAAATAAAGAACTCTTAAAAGGTGCCCACGAAAGCAAGCTTGGATAATCTGCATTCGAACAGCTTCAAACAGGGTTTGTACTTCCAGTGACCAAATATTTTTTTTCTATTTCAAAACATTCCTATTATTTTTAATTCCTATTTTTATTCCTATTCCTTTTTTTTTTTTTTTTTTTCATTTCAAAACATACCTAAACCATGAGCAAAAAAGTAATCCCAAGTGCTAGTTTTAATCCAATGGCTAAGATTTCTAACCCCTCTAGAGCAGCTAGTTTGGCCTAGAATCATAGAATCAGTCAGGGTTGGAAGGGACCACAAGGATCATCAGGTTCCAGCCCCCCTGCCATGGGCAGGGACACCCTACCCTAGAGCAGCCTTGCCAAAGTCTCATCCAGCCTGGCCTTAAACACCTCCAGGGATGGGGCCTCAACCACCTCTCTGGGCAACCCATTCCAGGCTCTCACCACTCTCATGCTCAAAAACTTCCTCCTCACATCCAGTCTGAATCTCCTCACCTCCAACTTTGCTCCATTCCCCCCTAGTCCTGTCAGCCTCAAAAGTCCCTCCCTAGCTTTTTTGTGGGCCCCCTTCAGATCCTGAAAGGCCACAAGAAGGTCACCTGGGAGCCTCCTCTTCTCCAGCCTGCACAGCCCCAACTCTTTCAGTCTGTGCTCACAGCAGAGCTGCTGCAGCCCTCTGAGCATCCTCATGGCCCTTCTCTGGACACACTCCAGCATCTCCACATCCCTCTTGTAATGGGGGCTCCAGAATTGGATGCAGTACTCCAGGTGGGGTCTCATCAGAGTGGAATAGAGAGGGAGAATCACCTCCCTTGACCTCCTGGCCACACGTCTCCTGATGCAGCTCAGGATCTGATTGACTCTCTGGGCTACAAGTGCACACTGCTGGCTAATGTTGAGCTTCTCATCCCCAAGTCTCTCTCCTCAGGGCTGCTCTCCAGCCACTCACTGCCCAGTCTGTATTTGTGCTTGAGATTGCCTCGACCCATCATTGCCTCTCCATCATTTAGTGCTTCCCTCAGGTTGGTGACCTCTCCAAAAGTTAGCAGTGATGGGTCACTGTTTTCTTCTAAATCACACAATCACGTTGGTTGGAAAAGACCTTTCAGGTCATCAAGTGCAACCATCAACCCAGCACCATCCTGGCCATCACACCATGTTCCCAAGTGCCACGTCTCCAACACCTCCAGGGCTGGTGTCTCCACCACCTCCTTGGGCAGCCAGTTCCAATCCTTGACCACTCTTCCAGCAAAAAAATTATTCCTAATCTCCAACCTAGACCTCCCCTGGCACAATTTCAGGCTGTTCCCTCTCATTCTATCAATTGTTTATTAGCTTCAAAATGGAAGCCAAGAATCAATGTATTACAAAGCTTTCACCTACTGCCTCCTTGATCTGCTTTTTGTAGTTGTGTTTCAAGACAAACACATTAGCAGGTGTGCAATTTGCTTTAATATCTCTGCTTCCCTACAGAAGCCAAACCTGCAGGAATGCCACTGACATTTTGTTGATTCATTTTATTAAGGCACAGCAACTATTAGCATTTCAGAAAGGCACACAACACGTCCACAAACCCTGATTGACATTACTGAAGAGAATATTCAAGCAAATCATATTAGACTGCCTGATAAGTAGCCACCAAGGATTTAATTAGGACTGCAGCATTTCATAGCAGGATATCTGTGCTGGGCTGCAGCAAGAGCAGTGTGGGCAGCAGGGCAAGGGAGGGAATTCTGCCCCTTTACTCTGCTCTCCTCAGACCCCACCTGCAGTACTGTGTGCAGTTCTGGAGCCCCCAGCACAAGAAGGACATGGAACTGCTGGAGCCAGTCCAGAGGAGAGCCACGAAGATGCTCAGAGGGCTGCAGCAGCTCTGCTCTGAGGACAGGCTGAGAGAGTTGGGGCTCTGCAGCCTGGAGAAGAGAAGGCTTCGAGGAGACCTTAGAGTGGCTTTGCAGTATCTGAAGGGAGCCTACAGGAAGGCTGGGGAGGGACTATTGACAAGGTCTAGTTGAGAGGTGTCCCTGCGGAAGGCAGGGAGGTTGGAATAGATGATCTCTGAGGCCCCTTCCAACTTAAGCCATTCTATGACACCTATCTATGATAGCAATGTCAGGACGAGGGGGAATGGGTTTGAACTGGCAGAGGGGAGATTTAGACTGGATGTTAGGAGGAAGTTCTTTACAGTGAGGGTGGTGAGACACTGGCACAGGTTGCCCAGGGAGGCTGTGGATGCTTCCTCCCTGGAGGTGTTTAAGGCCAGGCTGGATGAGGCCTTGAGCAGCCTGCTCTAGTGGGAGGTGTCCCTGCCTATGGCAGGGGGTTGGAGCTGGATGATCCTTGAGGTCCAACCTAAACCATTCTATGATTCTATGCTATGAGTAGCTGGTCATCTCATCTGACTTTGTGTTACCCTGAAAATTCATCCTCAAACAGAGCTTTCCAAAACAACAACAACTAAAAGCCCTAAACCTCGAGTTGTTGTTTATTGTGCCACCTGGTTTGGGATTGTGTCTCTGTTCTAATTTGAATTTCCAGAGACTCTAATAATTTTGATAGAACCAATGACAATCTGTGAAGTGCCCTTCCCTCTCACCTCCCCTCCTTCCCCAAAGAAAGGAATTAGGAGTGGAGAGGAAAGGTAAGCACACCCAAATAAATCAATCTCACTCAATTTGGAAGTTAAAAAGAGAAGTTTAACAATAACTTAAAAGGGTATAAGAGGTTGGGAGGTTACAAAGGTGTAGGGATGGCGTTCAATAAGTCCAAGGGCCAGTGCTGCACTTTGGCCACAACAACCCCATGCAGAGCTACAGGCTGGGGTCGGAGTGGCTGGAGAGCAGCCAGACAGAGAGGGATCTGGGGGTGCTGATTGATACCCACCTGAACATGAGCCAGCAGTGTGCCCAGGTGGCCAAGAGAGCCAGTGGCATCCTGGCCTGCATCAGGAATGGTGTGGCCAGCAGGAGCAGGGAGGTCATTCTGCCCCTGTACTCTGCACTGGTTAGACCACACCTTGAGTACTGTGTCCAGTTCTGGGCCCCCCAGTTTAAAAGGGACATTGAGATGCTTGAACGTGTCCAGAGAAGGGCAACGAGGCTGGGGAGAGGCCTCGAGCACAGCCCTACGAGGAGAGGCTGAGGGAGCTGGGATTGTTTAGCCTGGAGAAGAGGAGGCTCAGGGCAGACCTTATTGCTGTCTACAACTACCTGAGGGGTGGTTGTAGCCAGGAGGAGGTTGCTCTCTTCTCTCAGGCAGCCAGCACCAGAACAAGAGGACACAGCCTCAAGCTGCGCCAGGGGAAATTTAGGCTTGAGGTGAGGAGAAAGTTCTTCACTGAGAGAGTCATTGGCTACTGGAATGGGCTGCCCAGGGAGGTGGTGGAGTCGCCATCCCTGGAGCTGTTCAAGGCAGGACTGGACGTGGCACTTGGTGCCATGGTCTAGCCTTGAGCTCTGTGGTAATGGCTTGGACTTGATGATCTGTGAGGTCTCTTCCAACCTTGGTGATGCTGTGAGACTGTGAGACTGTGATAACAAATACAAAAGGTATAAATACAAGCCGAGTTTGTGATGGTGGTGGCTTTGTCTGCCTCGTGGGTGATGGCCACATGGTAAAACCAAAACCAGGAACAGATGATATATGTTTAGTTTACTAATTGTACTGCAAAGGCATGGAATGCCACACGTCACAAGCTTCTCCCTTCTCCAGTCTGATACTGTGAACCAGAACGTCAAGGCTGAAGAGCTGGTGCTAGTTTCCCAAACCTGCGTGCTGAGCAGCATGCTATTTGGGGTGTATTTTGTGAAAAGGAAGGCAAATGGAATTAAACTGTCACTGAAGACAAAGGAAATTAACTGCCATTAAGAACAAAAGCAGAGCACTAAGGCTTTGCTGCAAGGAGCAGGAGCCTGTGGTCCTTCCCGCTGAGCTCTACGCACAGAACCGATACACCTACCTCCTCGACCTGATCGCTTTAGGATCCCTCCACAGGTGCTTCAGAGGGTCAGTTTAGGTGTGGGGTGGGCTGGATCACTCCCTACAAGTGACTAAGCTCCTAATTTAAGCCTAATAAATCTGGGCTGTTGCAAAGAGGAGTGCTGAGGAGAGTGGGATAAAAAAAAATGAAGTGCTTTGGGTCTTTAAGTAGATCATAAGTGAAAAATCATGATGATAAGGCACATTGTGCTGTCAGAGGAAAATGAGATGCTAATTGAGAGACTGAGAAATGCTGCTTTTTTGAAACAAATGGTGAGAGTTAGGAGTTGCAGAGCATAAGAAGCTGAAAAGTTATTTGGGGGATGCAATGGTACCAACAGCAGCTCAGAAAGGTGTAAATCAAGAAGTACCTCTTAGATGAAAATAAGGTGGTGCACCTTGAACTGCTCTGGCAGGAGGGCTGGGATAGATGATCTCCAGAGGTCTCTTCCAGCCCTCACCATTCTGTGTGTGTGAGAGAAAATATTCATACGAGGGACAGACTCCCAGAATGCCAGGTTGGAAAGGACCCCAAGGATCACCTGCTCCAACCTTTCTAGGTAGAGTTGAAATGAGCTGGCCCTGCACCCTGCCAAGCTGACTCTTAAAGCTGTCCAGTGTAGGGGACTCCACTGCTTCCCCTGGGAGATGATTCCAATGTCCAACTGTTCTCATGGGGAAACATTTTCTTCTGGAGTCCAGTGGGGATCTCCCCAGCAGTAACTTGTTCCCATCACCTCTTGGCTTTTCCATGGGACTCCTTGTAAAAATGGAGTCTCCATCCTCCTGGTAGCCATCCTTTATGTCCTGGTCCATGGTGGTAAGGTCTGCCCTAAGCCTCCTCTTCTCAAGGGTGAACATACACAGCTCTCTCAGCCTTTACTCACGTGGCAGAGCTGCCAGGCCTGTGAGCATTCTCCTGGCCCTTCTCTGGACACTTTCCAGACTTCTGTTTCAGCTAGAAGCACTGTCCAGAGACCTTCAAAGGCTGAAACCCCACTCATTGCCTGCAGTCTCAAGTGGCAATCAGATGCTCGTGGAAGGCAACCCAGAATCCTCAGTCTGCAGACACAGATGTTCATTCTTTGAGTATCTGGTTGAATAAACCCCTGGATGTAGCTGCAGGGTGTGGATGTCTGTAGCATGGCTCAGCAGGCAACACCAGAGAGCTCCTCAGCCTATTCCAGAGCTGTAGGCACAGGCTACCACTGTAATTATTAACTTGGACCTTCAGTAAATTCCACTGCTTGTTGTGAGCTATTTCTCATCACTTGGCAATTGTGTCAGGCTGGGGACACAAACAGAGCCCCAGGCTGCAATACTTTTAATGCCCTCTTCTGTCAGGCCTTGTTTTTATTATCTGCTAGCTGACCAGGATCCACCTGACAACACTTGAACAACCAGACTGGCAGTTTTGGGGCTTTTTAGTACAAAGAAACAAGCCCCTCCCTGGGCTCTGCTCCTCCTGGTCCCTGCGTGTGAGCAGGCAGGCTTTGTTAGTTCTGGTTGTGCTGCAGCTCCCACCTTTGCCAAGCACCTCACTAAAATCTGAAGGCAGCCTGCTCTGCTCAAGGAAGCACCATCAGTGCCCTCACGTCCCACAGCCTTTGATGAATGTTTGATAAGAACATTCTCCCCCTTTACTCTGCTCTCCTCAGACCCCACCTGGAGTCCTGTGTGCAGTTCTGGAGCCCCCAGCACAAGAAGGACATGGAACTGCTGGAGCCAGTCCAGAGGAGAGCCACGAAGATGCTCAGAGGGCTGCAGCAGCTCTGCTATGAGGACAGGCTGAGAGAGTTGGGGCTCTGCAGCCTGGAGAAGAGAAGGCTTTGAGGAGACCTTAGAGTGGCTTTGCAGTATCTGAAGGGAGCCTACAGGAAGGCTGGGGAGGGACTATTGACAAGGTCTGGGAATGTCAGGACGAGGGGGAATGGGTTTAAGCTGGAGGAGGGGAGATTTAGACTGGATGTTAGGAGGAAGTTCTTTACAGTGAGGGTGGTGAGACACTGGCACAGGTTGCCCAGGGAGGTTGTGGATGCTTCCTCCCTGGGGGCGTTTAAAGCCAGGCTGGATGAGGCCTTGAGCAGCCTGCTCTAGTGGGAGGTGTCCCTGCCTATGGCAGGGGGCTGGAGCTGGATGGTCCTTGAGGTCCCTTCCCACCTAGACCATTCTATGATTCTATGACTCCTCTTGGACGGGGATCATGCTCTCAGCTCACAATGCAGACAGTACTGCCCTTGTACTTCTGTGTGCGTTTCTTGGCACAGCATCAGAAGATCACAGAGTTGTTTTGGTTGGAAAAGAGCTTCAAGGTAATTGAGCCCAACCATTCCCTAACTCAGCCTGAGCTGGGGCTAAGCCATGTCCCTCAGCACCACATCTCTGCCTCTTAGAAGCACCTACAGGGATGAGGATTCAACTGCCGCCCTAGGCTGTCTGTTCAGTCTTTGAGAACCCTTTCAGTGGAGAAGTCTCTTCTGATGTCCAGCCTGAACCTCTCCTGGTGCAACCTGAGGCTGTTCCCTTTTGTCCTGCCACTCATTACTAGAAAGAGACTAATCCCTTCTGGCTCCAGCCGCCTCTCAGGGAGTTGTAGAGAGTACTTAGGTCTTCACTGCTTTCCCCCAGGCTGAACACCCACCCTGTTCCCTCAGCTGCTCCTAGCCACTTCTGTTCTCGAGTCCCTCCACCAACTTTATTGTCCTTCTTGGGACCTGCTCTAACCACTGAACAGCTTTTCATGGAGTCAGGGGCCCAAAACTGAACCCAGTACATGAGTTGCAGCCTCACCAGTGCTGAGCACATAGGAACAATTCCTTCCTCCACCCTGCTGCTCGCTCCCTCTACATCATACCTGCCTATTTTCCACCCCCCACTGCATTTTCCCCTTTTATCCTCCAAACCCAAAGCACCTGGGTTTGTTCTGCTGCAGTCTCCTCCCACCCCAGGTGTGACCACTTTGCCCGCTCCCCTATTTATTTGGCCCTAGGGAGGGCAAAGCCCAAGTTTGCCCATTGTGGGCAGAGGGATCCCTCTCTGGTCACTGCTGGTGAGTACCCATGGTGTGATGAGCACTGGGTGTGTGGGAGTGGGGATCTTAAAGCCCGGGGGGCCTGGTTGGCCCCCTGGCTAGTTAGGGCTAGGTTCAACAATTCCTTCAACTTTACAATTGTTGTAGTATCACTCACTGGTGGTGGCTGGGCCTTTGGACCCAGGTTGAGCTTTGTTTAGCTGCTGCTTTTTGCTCCCTTGTAAAGCTTCACAAAGAACTGGAACGAACCTGGGAAGAGCTTTGAGCAGCACTGAAGTAGCCTGGAGGAAACATCTGAGAAGCCTGAACAAGGAAGAGGAAAGTGCACCAGTGAGACTTGAGTTTTTCACCTCAGAGTGGGTAAAACTGTGTTTTGTGGGTAAGTTAAAACTGGCTTGACTCAGTACCAGGTGAGACCCTGACTGTGTGAAGCCAGGGCAGGGCAGTAGCTGACTACCACAGAATGTCCTTTTTGTCGTGCAGAAAAACCTGACTTGACAAAGCTTGTTTTGTTTAGGGTGCTGAATAGGAAGGAAACCAGGGTAAGAGGCTGCCTCTCTTAAGGCTGGTGATAGTGAGACATGGACCTTTCTGAAGGAGAGATGCAAAAAAGCAGCAGCAGACACTCAGCCTGTGGTCCTGGCACTGAAAGGATGAGAAATCCTCGTTGTGATGGAATCCTAGAATGGCTTAGATTGGAAGTGACCTCAAAAGTCATCTACTCAAACACACCTGCTGTGGCCACTGACACCCCTCAACTAGACTTGGTTGCTCAAGACCTCATCCAACCTGCCTTTCAACACCCCCAGGGAGGAGGCAGCCACAACCTCCCTGGGCAGCCTTTTCCGGAGTCTCACCACCCTCACACTAAAGAACTTTCTAAGATCCACATTAACACTGCTCTCTCTCTCAGCTTCAAACCTTTCCCCTTGTCCTGTCTCTAGATACCCTTATGAAAAGGTCCTCTGCAGCCTTCCTGTACCTTCAGGTACTGGAAGGCAGCTCTAAGGTCCTCCCAGAGCCTTCTCTAGGCTGAACACCTCCAGCTCCCTCAGCCTATCCTCATAGTAGAGGTGCTGTAGCCCTTGGATCATCTCTGTGGCCCTTGTCTGGACTCTGTCCAACAGCTCTGTGTGCACCTTATGCTGGGGACACCAGATGATTTTCTGTTCCTTTCTGCACCATTCCCAGGTGGGAACTCAAGGACCCAGAAGATATGATGCCTGTTCCACAGAGCCTCAGCTCGCTCTGTGGTTACCTAGCATGTGCAGACAATAAATGTGCCACATTTGTGTTCACACAACCTTTCATCTTTGAGTGCTCCACACAAACTTCCATTACACAGAGCATTTGTATTCACCAGGAGCTTTCTAATTACCTGTAGTTGCAGAAAGCATCTTAGGGCTTCCTGCGTGAGAGTGAGCAGCAGCTGTAGTTCCCGGCTGCCGTTAGAGGCAGTCAGCCTCTTCACCTGGGAGACAGCTTCCAGTAACTGCTAGCACATTTCTCAACAGCCTTCGAGTTTCTTCACCATTCTTTCCCCCTCAAGAGTCGCAGTTCAGAGTATGAGGAGCTCTTTTGGGTTTTATAATGCCTGGTGTAACTCAAACTCAGCTCCTTAAGCACAGACTCACAGTGCAAAAACACTAAGAGAAAAAGGCAGAGATGAGCCTGAAGTCTCTAATGTTCATGGCTTAACTTTGTGAGCTATGATTTAGGAGAAGAAGGGCTTCTGTCTTTCACTGGAGCTCAGTTGCCCCTTTCTAGTCATAATTTTGGGGTGCAAAGACTTTGTGTTATGAGCCAAAGCAACCATTTAGATGCTTGTATGAGCTCACTGCAGTCTCCTGAAGCACTCTTTGCAACTCAGTCCTTGAGGGCTGCTCTTTCACCCTGCAGATGAGCAGCAGGCAGTCCAAGAAGCTCCACGGTTACTATAGAGATCCAGAAGTGTCACTGTGCTGGTGTGGGACATGAAGGAATGCTGACTTTGCTTGTCTCCATAGTAACACTGCTGTCTTCCCCTTGAAGGGTTGTCCCCTGAGGAGCACAGTCAAAGAAGCTCAGTGACTTCTGAATCCTACCAGGCTATCTGAGAGGAGTTAATTAAGCATCTCTGCACCACAGTACAATGAGAGCTGACGAAAGGATGGCTCTGCTCCCATTTCCTCATCTAAATGAAAGAGTCTCTGGGGCAGTGACCACCTTCAAAGTGTGTTCATAAAGCATTCTGGGGCCCTGTTTTTGGACAGCAGTGAAACACAAGCCTGACACACTACTGGCTGCTGATGTCACAAGCAGAGCAACAGGTCTGCTTTCCTGCTGGGAAGCAAACCCCAGCCAGTGCACCCTTTTGCTTGCCAAGATTACATTTCCTCTTGCAAAACACACAACTAAAGCAAAAGTCCAAATTACATCTTGAGTCTGGACTCCCTTTTTATGTCAGGAAAGCCAAACCTTTTAGGAGAAAGTCATGTCAGGGAACATTGGCCCAGCCAAGAATAATAGGAGAGTAACAGAATAATGACGTTAATGTACTAAGCAGATTTGTGCAGGAATTAAAGAGCGAGTCCTCATTTTTTGCTCAGATGTATGTGTCTCACTCTTGCAAATGAGACAGAGTTGTACTTTAGCATCTGAGGGCAGATTCAGGAAACTCAATTATCAACAATCAAACTATTATGTAGCTTTTTTCATGGGTTTCATAGTGGTTCCTTGTTACTAAGACAGGATGACCTGACAGTGCAGCAGAGAAATGAGTCCTGGGTTAGGGCATTATTTAGCATAATGTGCTGTACACCTAGAGAGGTTCTAATCCCATGAATAGCACCAAATAGCTCTGCTAACATTGACACCCATTTCGTTTTGAACTAAAAGGCTAAGAAATAAAAGCCTTCTGATCATGATCTTCATTTGATGTATCTGGAATCCAGTGTCAGCTCTTCAGTAGCCCATCGTGTTCCCCCTGGATTAGCATAAGTAGGTAGTTTGCTAGAGCCTTCTTACTTTAATGCAAGCTGTTTTCCTCTCACATTGTCACAGATTGGTCATAAAAGCCAGATTTAAGGAAGAAAAGTAATAAGCCAAACAGACTAAGGCAAGAGCTTGTCTTAATTAACTTTTTTTTTTTCCTTCAGCATTAGTAGAAATAAACAACAGCTGAGATCTCATTTGTCACTCCACAGAACTGCAGCTCAGGACTGCACCCAAGCTCTTCCAATAGCATTGCTGTCAAGTCAGCTTTGGAAGAAGACAAATTCTTCCATGCTGTGTATGTTCAGCATGTTGTGGGGCTGAAGTTTTTCATCCTGGCTGCCTTGAAGGATGTAGAATCATAGAATCATAGAATGGTTTAGGTTGGAGGGGACCTCAAGGATCATCCAGCTCCAACCCCCTGCCATAGGCAGGGACACCTCCCACTAGAGCAGGCTGCTCAAGGCCTCATCCAGCCTGGCCTTAAACACCTCCAGGGAGGAAGCATCCACAACCTCCCTGGGCAACCTGTGCCAGTGTCTCACCACCCTCACTGTAAAGAACTTCCTCCTAACATCCAGTCTAAATCTCCCCTCTTCCAGCTTAAACCCATTCCCCCTCGTCCTGACATTACTAGACCTTGTCAATAGTCCCTCCCCAGCCTTCCTGTAGGCTCCCTTCAGATACTGCAAAGCCACTCTAAGGTCTCCTCGAAGCCTTCTCTTCTCCAGGCTGCAGAGCCCCAACTCTCTCAGCCTGTCCTCAGAGCAGAGCTGCTGCAGCCCTCTCAGCATCTTCGTGGCTCTCCTCTGGACCTGCTCCAGCACTTTCACTGAATATTATTTTTCCTATTTTTCTTTTCTTATTTTTCCTTCTTTTTCAGTATATATACACACACACACACACACTTCCTGGGTGCATTTCCCACCAGACAATTGGCATTGAAAATGAGCCAGAAGCAAACAGCTGTACCACAAAGCAGGGACTCTTTTCACAAGCAGCTGTTACAGAATCACAGAATGGGTTGGAAGAGACCTCTGGACATCATCTAGTCCAACCTCTCTGCTAAAGCAGGTTCCCTTAGATCAGGTTGCAGAGGAATGTGTCCAGGTAGGTTTTGAAGATCTCCAGAGGAGGAGACTTGCCAACCTCTCTGGGCAGCCTGGGCCAGCACTCTACCACCCTTACAGTAAGGAAGTTCCTCCTAGAACTTAACTTAAACCTCCTGTGTTCTAGTTTGTGCACACATTGCCCCATGTCCTATCAGTGGGCACCACTAAGAAGAGCCCAACCCCATCCCCATGACCTCCACCCTTGCATATTCACAAGCATTTGCTGAACCCCAGCACTTCTGCTGTACATGGAGAGCTGAGAGCTGTACTGCAGCCCATGCAGTTAAGCAGAATTAATAGAAAAGGTAGTTTTGTTGCTTTCACTGCTGTGAAATACTGTAGGAGGGAAATTAACCTCCCACCACACTTCCATTTCTTATTTTCTTATCTTTCCAGGCCTGATTCACCAGTATGTGACTGCAGTTTGAAGCAATGCTCCAATGGGGCTGCACAGGAAGATGTGCAGCTGGAGTAGCATGGTGGAGGATCAGGCCAATTATCTTTGGCAAGTGACTAATCCCTGCTCCAGAGCACAGCCTGGAGAACGTCTCACTCTTTATTCAAGGAGAAACTTTCTGCTTCCCCAGAAGTGCTGTTCATCCACACCCATACATGAGCCAGCAGTGGGCACTTGTAGCCCACAAGGCCAGTGGCAGCCTGGGCTGCATCAAAGGATGTGTGGCTGGCAGATGGAGGGAGGGGATTCTGCTCCTTCGCTCTGCTGCAGTGCTGTGTCCAGCTATGGAGTCCTCAACACAGGAAGGACGTGGGTCTGATGGACTGGTCCAGAGGATGCCATGAGGATGATCAGGGGGCTGCAGCACCTCTGCTACAAGGACAGGCTGAGGGAGCTGCAGCTGTTCAACCTGAAGAGAAGGCGCCAGGGAGACCTAACAGCAGCCTGCCGGTACCTGAAGGAGCATCCACAACCTCCCTGCGCAGCATATTCCAGAATCTTACCACCCTCACCCTTCTTCCTAAGATCCAGTCTAACCTTACTCTAAGCTTCAAACCATTCCCCCTTGTCCTGGCTCTAGACACCCTTATGAAAAGCCCTCCTGCAGTCTCGCTGTAGGATGCCTTCAGGTACTGGAAGGCAGCTCGATGAATTTAGTTCTCACAAGCTGTAACTGGAGAACTCTTTTTAAACCATGCAGATGTGCCCCCTGCTTCCCAGCAGTTCCCCTGCACTTCTCAGCAGCAGTAGAACTGAGGGGCTGTGCTTGCTCTTTGCTTAGCAGCTCGTACTTTCAGGACCACCTTGGCAGCTGGGATTCCAGGGAGGATTGGCTCCATGCAGCCTAGCATGTGGAGCAACATCTCTTGTATTATTTACCTTTCATTTCAAATGAGTATTTATAACCTAGCCATTGAAGAGGGAAGGAAACTGCAGGTTCTTGTTTATTTCTGGTAATAAAACTACAGCTGGGTTATTTTTTAAACCAGCAGCACCCTATAAAAATTCAAATTAGAAAGTCAAATGAGGCTAATGTCCTGTTCCAGGGCGTTTATCAAGGGCTTAGGGCTGCAATCAGTGGCTGAAACAGGCTGGGGGAAGCTGATTTGCCATCTGAGCACTTGGGATAAGTACCTTGCCACTTTCTGAGGAGAAGTGGAATGCCATAACTTCCAGGTTTTTTGTTTGGGTGCTTCCTCCTCTTCTGACCATTAGCACAGAAATGAGTATGGTTCAGAGAGCCGTTTTCTCCAGCCTTGCACTGTGCAAAGGCTGATTTAACACCAACAAGAATGGCAGAAGCTGGCCTCTGTAATGTGTTAAAGCAGATGTTAGGCAAGACTCTGAGCTCATTTTCCTTGATTGACTTGTCACTGATTTCAGTGAAATTATTCCCACCTTGTGGCTAAGGTCAAAATCTTTCTCTTTATTCCCCGCAGTGGACACATTTTAGCTTTAAGTGTGCCACATAACTTTAATTAAACATCTGCTTCAGCTAATAAACCACCTTTTGACGTGGTTTTGTGGTCATGTTAGTGCTGGGTCGATGGTTTGACTTGGTCTTAGAGGTCTCCTCCAAGCTCTGCGAGGAGGCAGCAGAGGTTTTCAGCTGAAATCCATCGTGTGTCATGGATTGTGTGCGATGGATTTCACATCTGATGGGTGTAAAAGGGATGTTGGCTCTAGCTGCTTTATTGTGAAAGGGTTTTAACCTTTGCCTCTAAATCTACTTCAATGTACCAATGATCAGTGTAGAGACAAGCAATAGAATCAGAGAATCACAGAACAGTCTGGGCTGGAAGTGACCTCAAAGATCATCTAGCAGGGACACCTCACACTAGCTCAGGTTGCTCAGAGCCCCATCCAGCCTAGTGTGCTGGTTTGAGGCCAATTGGGATATTTTAATGAGAGAAATTAGGTAGTTGGTTGTAAAAAGAAAATGATGATGAAATCTATACCATTCATTGTCATGGAAACAATTTGTCCCACTTGGTTCTGGGACATTGCTTCCTTTCTTCTGCTCTAATATCTCTCCACTAACCTTGCCTAAGAGATAACAAGTAAGCTTGGCTGGTTGGTTTGGTTTCTGTCTGGGAAGGAAGAGGTGGGGGGAGAGAAAAAGGTATCTTTGAGCCCCTTCTGGGCTTCTTTTGTCTGGGAGGGAGTTTGGATTTCTGCATTATTTGTAATTAGTATCTAATTGTAAGCAGTTGTAAATAAATTGTGTCTATCTGCTTGTCAATTTAGCTTTGCTTAAGTACAGCTTTAGCTTACTTCCACTCTGTCTGACCTGCTCTGGTAAATCACAGTAGTGTGCAGGGGGAAAAGCTCCTAACCCACCATACCTGGCCTTAAAGACCTCCAGGGATGAGGCTTCTACCACCTCCCCAGGCAACCTGTTTTAGGGTCTCACCACCCTCGTGGTGAAGAACTTCTTCCTAACATCCAATCTGAATCTACTCACTTGTAGTTCTGCTCCATTCCCCCTAGTCCCATCGCTACCTGACGTCCTGAAAGTCCCTCTCCAGCTCTTCTGTAGGTTCCCTTCAGATGCTGGAAAGCCACAATGAATAAGATCTCCTCGGAGCCTTCTCCTCTCCAGAAGTCCCTTACCAGCTCTCCTGTAGGTTCCCTTCAGATGCTGGAAAGCCACAGTAAGAATAAGATCTCCTTGGAGCCTTCTCCTCTCCAGACTGAACAGCCCCAACTCTCTGTCTTCATAGCAGCTCCAGCCCTCTGTTGGTCCTTGTGGCCCTTCTCTGGCCATGTTCCAGCATGTGCAGGTCTTTCTTATAATAAGAGTTTCAGAGCTGGACTAATGTCATTATCTGACTCACTTAATGACAGTAACTAGGAAATGAGCAGTAACTAGGAAAAGAGCAATCATCAATACGGTGTAAGAAGAGTGAGTAGTGAAGTCATGGACCTTAGAGAATTCCTCTTTCATGGACTAATCTTGTCCCAGTTGCTCACTAACTCTTCAGTGTTCTGCAGGCACTAAGTAGCCTGCTTCTCCCTTCTTCTCAGGAGAAAGCCACCTTATCACCTCTTGTTGTACTCTGTGGATCCCAGTAACCTTTTCTGTCTTGTGGTCAGACTGGTTAATGCTGCTAATTAAATTCAGAGCAGTTGTTCTCAGTCTGCATTTAGCTCTGAACTGTCTTGCCCTTTTTGGATACAAAAAAGAAATTTACACTCCAAAGCCTGGGATTTTTTTTTTCCCAGCTCCATTGAAAGCTGTGACCTCTGCCTCTAAAACTTGTATTTTAAATGGGATGTTCTGTAAAGTGACACTATTAAGGTTCTCCTGCAGCTGGAGTCCCCTCTTTTTGCACAGGAAAATGCATCATCAGACCTAAAACTTGAGGCCTCATCTCTGCTTCATTAGAACCATAGAACTGTTTTGATTAGAGGAGACCTCTACGATCATTGAGTCACCACTCAGCACCACCATGGCCATTAACATGTTCCCAAGTGCCATGTCCACACGTTTCATGAACACCTCCAGGGAGGGCAGCTCCACTCCCTCCCTGAGCAGCCTGTTGCAGTAGACAAAATCCCTCTTGCAGTACACAAAAATTTCCTCATCTCCAACCTAAACCTCCTCCAACAGCACAAAATTCCAGGCTGTTGGCTCTCATCCTATTATCTGATACTAAGGAGGGGAGACCAACCCCCACCTCACTGCAACCTCCTTTCACAGAGTTGGAGAGAATGAGAAGATCTCCCCTCTTTTTCTCCAGACTAAACACCCCCAGTTCCCTCAGCTGCTCCTCACCAGCCTTGTTCTCCAGATCCCTCACCAGCTCCATTGCCCTCCTCTGAAGGTGCTTCTTCATAGACAAATGACCATTTTTCTGCACTGAAATGTCATCAGCTGCCACAGGGACAGCTAGGACATGAGAACATAACCAGAGCTTATGGCTAGGTAGCTCCTAGGGTTCTGACATAGAAGTGAGCTGAAGCTGCCAACATCTTGCTGCTGTTACTGTCATAGAATCATAGAATCATAGAATGGTTTAGGTTGGAAGGGACCTCAAGGATCATCCAGCTCCAACCCCCTGCCATAGGCAGGGACACCTCCCACTAGAGCAGGCTGCTCAAGGCCTCATCCAGCCTGGCCTTAAACACCTCCAGGGAGGAAGCATCCACAACCTCCCTGGGCAACCTGT
>WAAF01000227.1:65581-88188 GCA_013400475.1 Tricholaema leucomelas | reverse complement strand
CCTGACTGATTCTATGATTCTGTCCCAGGTTAAGAACTATAGNTCTATGATTCTGTCCCAGGTTAAGAACTATAGGTTTAAAAAGTCTTCTGGGGACTAGAAGATTGTTATTCAGTCCCATAATTCTATCTCTTTATAAACACACAACAAGGTCAGCTCATTCTCCTTTCCTCCTCCTGCCCTGTGTCTGGCAGGAGCCACTTTATCAGGAAGAACATGTTAGCAGTAGGCCTGTTTTGGGGCCTCCAGAGGCTTGTTTAGGCCTCTTGGATGGCAGAGACATAGGTGGGGGGGGACGATTGGAGCACTGGGGATTATAGATTTATTTTTTTGGGGTTGGGGGAAAATTCAAGGGGGTTTACCAGGAATGTGGTAATTGCTTTGTAATGTCTTCTCTGTATCTCTGTCCAGTATTTTTTCTCCAATTTTATTTGAGAGTTTAATTTCTGTCAGCTATCTTTAAAAACCACGACAGACTCTATAATGTTTCTCTTTCTGACTCTTCTGCCATCATGTCCCAAAGGTCTGTTCCAGAACTAGTGCTACAGGGAACTTTTTCATCAGCAGTTGATTACAGGGAGATTGAAGAAACTCCTCCCAACTAATGACAAAACTAACCTTAAAGAGACAGCTCTAAGAAAGAAATGGATCAGTCATCAGCAGGTCTTTCTGCTCTATGCTCTTTTTCATCACTGAGGATAGCCCTGAATGTGTACAAAGTCGAAGTGTGGCAGGGAAGGGAAAGTGACTTGCTTGAGGGTGGTCACCAGGTTTCTATGCCAGTGTCCACAAGTCCTGACTCTGGGCCACGTTGGTAGGTCAAAGCAATTTATTTTCTTTAACCTAAGCCTGAGCCTTCCTGTAAAGACTGCAAAACAAATGCTGATGAGTTACAGTTCAGTTATTGTCTGTTGAGTTACTGAGCTGGATTCATGCAAGTTACTCCCAGGAAAAAATACTATACACTTCCCAGCTGTTCTAGGTGGTTGAACCAAACCATTAATGAAGAATTAGCTTCTGGAAATTCTAGTGCTCAGGTTATCAAAGCTTTGCTTAAGTGAGGATCAACATGACAAATTGCCACTTATTTAAGAGCTGCTTCTGTGTGTTGGTGCATGGATGCATATAAGTAAGAAGTAAGGCTAAGTACTGATGGCCTGGTTTGAGGCTAAATGGAAGGAAAGAAATTAGAACATTGGTTGTAAAAGATTAATAATGATGAAGTCTATATCATTCATTGGTTTGCTGAAAGGGATAAAAAGGTGAAATGTAAATAATTTGTCCCTCTTTGTTCTGGGATACTGCTTCCTTTTGCTTCTCCTTTGTTTCCTTCTAATATCTTCCACTAACATATAATAAATAAGCTTTGCTAATAATTTTGTCTGTCTGAGAGAGAGAGGCTTTGAACTCCTTCTGGGCAGTTTCTTTGTCTGGGAGGGAGTATGGATTTCTGTATTATTCCTAATTTGTATATAATTGTATATACTTGTAAATGTATTGTGTATATATGCTTGTAAATTTAGCTTTGCTCTAAATATAGCTTTATCTTACTTCCAAGCCATCTGAGCTGGTCTGGTAAATTTCAATAGCGGGAGAGAAGTTCCTAACCCACCACAATTGAAATCATAGAATCAACCAGACTTGCTACCTGATGATAACTTCAAAATTCCTTCTGTCCTCTTGTCATGCATTGAGTTGAATCTGCTGATGGATACTCAATTCCATGCTGCCATCATGCTAGCTTCAAAATGAAAGTGCTGACTGGAGCAAAGTATCCATGGGGCTTGTAGTTCAGATTGTAAAATGAGAGGCTTCCTGTTTGGTTGCTGCTTCTGGTTCTGGGGCATTGGTCTTTTCCACTGTGCTCACTGCTGCATGCTTGGCTGACGGGGGTTTGAACAGGGCTGAGAAACTGAACAGTCTGGGAACTGATAAGAGGAGCAGCTGCAGGGAAGTGGCCTTGCGTAGAAGGTGGGAAAGTCTAGCTGCTGTCTGTAAATGGAGCTGGGCGAGGGGGCCTTGAAGGGGGGCAGGCTGGTCAGCTCTGGGAACAAGCGAATGTTGTGGCTAATGAAACTTATCAGAATTACATCCAATCTCCTATATAAGCATCACTCCTAGCTTCAATAAACTGATTGACCTTCTATGTATCATATTGGTATAAGCTTGTGTCTTTTCTGCTCCCGCACGGCCTTAGAGCAACCCAGCACTTGGCTAAGAGAAACACTTTATTGCTGGCTTCTCCTGATGCTTTTGCTAAGGTAATTGCATAGCATATGATCTCATTAATCTCCCTCAACACAGAGGGTTTTTTGGTGTTACTTTCTCTCCTATCTATGTAAGGGGCAGGAGGCCTGCTAGAGCAGACTGTATCACACAGTATCACAGTATTACCAAGGTTGGAAGAGACCTCACAGATCATCAAGTCCAAGCCTTCACCACAGAGCTCAAGGCTAGACCATGGCACCAAGTGCCACGTCCAATCCTGCCTTGAACAGCTCCAGGGACGGCGACTCCACCACCTCCCTGGGCAGCCCATTCCAGTAGCCAATGACTCTTTCAGTGAAGAACTTTCTCCTCACCTCAAGCCTAAATTTCCCCTGGCGCAGCTTGAGGCTATGTCCTCTTGTTCTGGTGCTGGCTGCCTGAGAGAAGAGAGCAACCTCCTTCTGGCCACAACCAGTTATCTGGTTATCCTGTGTTATCCCAGGACACCTGTAAAGGCATTCCTGGCTTGAATAGATATGATGGCTGCACAGATTTTGCTAGCAGACACTGAATAAAGTGTGAGTTACACAGATAGTCCAGCACAGATTATCATAGGCCAATACAATATCAAAATACCAGTTCCATAGCCAGCATAGTGCAGAGAGGTAATAAGTCACCAGAGAGGCAAGTATTCTCTTGTTAAAGGTAGTGCAGAGTGATACAACACCTACATCATCCTGCATGGTGCCTTTAGTCATAGGCAGCTGTTCCAACAAATACTATGTGACAGTAATAAGCTTAAAATTGAAAACTAACAGTTAAGTTAAAAGGCTATGGAAACGCTAGAGCTTCAAAGACCAAATGAAGAGTGCTCTATCAATCATTCCCAAAAGGCAGAGCTTTGCTGGCCAACTTTTACATAGCTTTTTTTTTCTTTCTTTCTTTTTTTTTTTTTTTTTAAATTTTTCTTTTTTTTTTTTTTTTTTTTTTTTTTTCTTTTGGTCATTTTGTTTCATTTTGTTTTCCCTAGCCAGGAAATAAAGGAATCCTATTTTCTGATACATGCATATTTTTTCTTGATGCATATTAACTATAAGTAATCAAAAACCTCCACAATTGGATAATTAGAACCCAGCATGGCATAAAATAATTAGAAAAAACTAATGTATTTCCTGCAATAGGATTTCTTTACATTTCTTTCAGTTCTCATTTTACAAACAGAAGTAATGGGTAGATTCTTAATAATCTTCAATTAGAAGATTATTAAGGATGCTCTTATTTGATATCTGTTGTGATCTGGTGGCATGATCTGACTCCTTTCTGCTATGCCCTTATGCCTTTCCATTAGAGTCATAAAGCAGATGCCCAAAACACATCCTTCTGGAGCAGCATTTAACTGCTTCTTGCAGCACATTACCTCGGTGAGGGAGTCTGCAGGTTTCCCTTTCCTCTGCCACACAACAGGGACCATTTGTATGCTTCACAATGGGCCGTGGACACATGATTCACTCCCTTTTGTTCTGCTGTCTTCATCTCCTCGCTTGTTTTTCCCCACCTCTTTTCTCTTGTTAGCGAGGCTCTGTTTATATTTCCTGCATTCTCACCTCCAGATGACAGAATGTTTAGTTTTGAATAGTCTTGATTTTTCATTCTGCTGGAAGCTCTCTGTGTCCATTGTTCCTAGTTCCTACATTGCTACACAACAATTTCCAGAACTATGTAAACTGCAACTGAAGATGTGTCTGTGTGATGGCTCACTACTTTTTGCATGCATAGCTCATTAAGTCACAGGAAGTATACTGCTGATACAACATGGTCCAACAAAAAGCAAGGCAGGTGCTCTGAATTCAGTAAGATGCATTTGGGCATTTCTCATCAGTTTAGCTGGTTGAAGAAGTAAGGTGAAGTAAGGCAGTGCCAGAAATAGGAACTTGTACTCTGTATTGCTGAAACATGCTTGCAAATAATGATCATATGGGATCAGTGAGAAGAGTAATAATAAATACTGCACATCTGCATGCAAAGTATTTTCTCTACATCTCCCATATACTTACAAATCTATACAGCTATATACAGAAATACGCAAGGTAAAAGTAATACAGAAACACAGCAGCCCTCCCAGAAACCAGAGTCGCCAGGAGGGGCTCCTGACCACCCTTCCACCCTCCTTCCACCCCTCAACCTTTTCCCAGAGTTTGTCTTATGTGTAAGGTGAGTTGGGAGGATCAGCCAGGGAGTTTAGAAGCAGAAGTATTAGTGGGTTACACAGATCAAAGCCAAAGAGAAAACACAGACTCTGACAGAGACACACAGACTGTCTCATCTATGTTTATGTCCTTGCTTTTATACATCTCAGAGAACCTATGGGTGAAGTAGACATCATCACTGTTTCCTTTTTTGCAGTCTATAATCTATTTTTTCTCATTAAAATGTTCCAATTAGCCTCAAACTAGCACAAATTGTCTGTCCTACCTCTGTTAGCAGTAGAGCCAAAGATTAATTGGAAACTGAATACTTGTCTTTTAAATGTCCCTCTGTCAAGTGGAGAACACTCCATCACTTGCAGGTATTCTAGCTCTGTGAAAGGAACAGTGCTTGAAACCCAGAGAATCCTTTACAGCTACAGTAGAATAACTCTCAGGAAATAACAGCAGTAAAATAAGGAAGAGCTCTGACTAGAAAATCATTATACATCACAAGAGAAAAATATTTATGTTAAGGGTGGGTAGGCACTGTCTAAATAGAGAAAGCCATCTAGTGTCAAAGAGAAATGTAATAAACAGAACTGGGTCTGAGAGAAACATTGATGGCTTTGGCTTTTATATGAAGGATACACGCAGCAGCATTTCTGCATGTCAAAGCCTCTATCTCTAGTGTGCAGAGAAGACTATTACAGAGAAAAGTGTGCAACCCTCTAGAGAGTGAAGCCTGGCAAGGAGGAAAGGAATATTTTATATGTAGATAGAATAAAATGTTGAGTGTGCTTTTAAAGTCTTTTTAAAGAAACAATTATACTGTTTTTCAAATACAGAATTGATTTAATTACCCTCAGGCTTCTGAATCATTTACATCCACCAAGATGCAAAATACTGAAGACTTATTTCTCTTATGTAACTGGAAATGCTTTAAATTACACAGATCTCTGAAGATGATTGGCTATGGGGCAAGGGCTAAGGGGCTAAGAAAAAAAGTGTGGGACTGAAAAAGATCTTAGAAGTCCTTTCAATGCCAAACTATGTCAGACTTAGAATCATAGAATCAGTCATGGTTGGAAGGCATCTCACAGTTCATATAGTTCCAAATCCCCTGCCATGGACAGGGACACCCTGCCCCAGACCAGGCTGGCCACAGCCTCATCCAGCCGGCTCTTAAACACCTCCAGGCATGAGGCCTCAACCTCCTCCCTGAGCAACCCATTCCAGGCTCTCACCACTCTCATGCTGAACAACTTCCTCCTCACGTCCAGCCTGAACCTATCCACCTCCAGCTTTGCTTCCCTCCCCCTAGTCCTGTCACTCCCTGATATCCTAAAAAGTCCCTCCTCAGATTTCTGTAGACCCCTTTCAGATACAAAAAGGCCTTCTACCTCACTAGTTTTTGGGTTGCTTACTACCACGAGAAGCATGATTTTAGAGGAGAAGTTTTAAGAGAATCATATGTAGTTTAAACATTCCTAACAATATTCGCTACTTTACTCCAAACTCATGTAAAGATTCTGCTGGAAACACTTTTCCCCAGTATTCATAGAATCATAGAATCAACCAGGTTGGAAGAGACCTCCAAGATCATGCAGTTCAACTTATCACCCAGCCCTAGCCAGTCAACTAGACCGTGGCACTAAGTGCCCCACTCAATTTTGTCTTGGAACACCTCCAGGGGTGACGACTCCACCACCTCCCTGGGCAGCCCATTCCAATGGCAAATCACTCTCTCAAATTACTCATTATTAGGAAAAAAACCCTAGCACCAAATCCAACACAACTTAATTCCTCTAGCTACACATTAGAGATTTTCCCTGAAGCCACCTGCTTTCAGTTTATTTCTGTTTTCGTGTCATATCCTTTAAAGATGTCCTGTGACTGAGTTTATACCCACTGCAGTTTGATGAGCTTCATAAGTATGACTAAAATATACCCTTAAATTATATTTATTGCTCTCAATATCACTAATTTATCATGTATGATTCTGCTGAGAAGCAAGGACCATCAGCCAGTATGCTTTTTACTCACATAAATGAGTCCAAAGGAGATGAAACAAGAAAACATAAATAAAATGACCTGAATACCTAATTAAAGAGCTGATATGATTAATATATCTTTTTTCTTTTATCACATAAAGTATAGTCCTTGCTCTTGAGTTTCTCTAAGTGGTTCTCAGAATGCCTATTAAGTAGCGTCAAAATAATGATGGAATCATCTCTTGTGTTTGGTCATGGCAAGTCCTTACCACATCTCAGCTTATGGAGCCAGCTGTCTAAACAAGGAGTCTATAATTCTATACAGTGAATGGTATAAGTTGTCATTGTGCCAAACACCAGACTGTAAGGAGGTAAGTTTGTTTTCCTTATGTTTGCCTCAACATTGTTTGTCCTGAGATGTCTTCACACCATTGTCCCATGAAGATCTACAAGATCACAAGCTCTGTCATTATAGCAGTTGATAACCAGGTAAGGCCTAGGGTTCTGCTTTCGAAAGTGCTGGGATGGAAGCTGGCGCTTCCTGTGACAATTTTATTGGTCTTTTGATGGAGAGGACTCTCATAGATTTTAGTGCCAGAAGAGCATGCAACTTACTGTGAGCCTGGGACTGATGAACGTAGCTGACCATGAGACCAGCGCTGACACCAGTCAAATGAGCTATAAGCATAGCAACTGAATGAGGAACTGTGACTACATATGGGGTTGGAAAAGGTATAAAAACCTCAAAGGTAGCAGAGAAGTTTGAAGCTTCCCCACCTATCAAGACCTTCAGGATTGTTGAGTCATCATCTGGATCTGCAGAGTAACCATCTCTGCTTTTGCTACCTCTTGCCTTCTTTTAAATTTTGCCTCCTTTTCTGTATTTCAAACTTCCCCCCACCCCTGCACATGCAAGTGAAATAAAATACAAATGCTTTTCCAATCCAACTACTTAATTCCTTCTTGGTTTCAATCAGAGGATCCATAAAAGAACTGTATCATCTACGAAAGCAGATTGAGACACAGACAAAAGCCACTTTGATGGCAGCTGCAGATCAGTTGCACCCTGAAGTGATATGATTTATACCACACAGGTGCCTCTTGACCTACATTAACACTATGGGGAACCTACTCGGGGCAGTACTGACACAGAGTGATGTTTCATAACCAGTTTAAGCCAAAACATCTTTATGCTGTCTTCTCCTCGGCTATGCATTTTCATTCTCACCATGTCTTGGCACTAAGGTTTGTTGCACTCATGTCGCCATCAGCATAGCAAACTATATAGCTTAAATTGGCTTTCCTTCCTTTTGGATTACTTTTCAGTGATAGCATGAATGCTGTAAGCACGAGTGCTGAAGCTGGCTGAAAGGAGAGTCATAGGGGACAGGTAGCACAGACTTACATCCCACTTGAAACAGTCATAAAACATCACACAATTAATGGCTAACCCCAATGCAGGTGAAATTGTGTGCCTTTGAGAGGCTCCATTGACTAATTCAAGAAACTGTGTGAGACGGAGCTCTCAAGCTGGAAGAAGCCAGAGCTCTCAATCTGGACCTTATTGTGGCATTGCAGTATCTTAAGGGGGCCTACAAAAAAGCTGGGAAGGGACTCTTTAGAATGTCAGGTAGTGATAGGACTAGAAGGAATGGAATAAACCTAGAAATGGGTAGATTCAGACTGGATGTTAGGAAGAAGTTCTGCACCATGAGGGTGGTGAGACCCTGGAACAGTTTGTGCAGGGAGATGGTGGAAGCCCCACCCCTGGAGATGTTTAAGGCCAGTCTGGATGAGGCTCTAGACAGCCTAATCTAGTGTGAGGATTCCTGCCCATGGCAGGGGGGTTGGAACTAGATGATCCTTGTGGTCCTTTCCAACCCTGACTGATTCTATGATTCTAAGTGAACACTTCATGATAAATAAATAACAGGAATACAAAGGTATCAAAAGCAACAGAAGTTAGCCATCTAAATGCTTTTTGTGCATCTAACTCTAAATGGAGTTTTATGTTTTTGATAGGTTCCTCTTTCATGATGATTGTGTCAGAAGAATTTTACACAGAAAGCTCAAAACCGAGGGGTTTGCATGTCCAGAAATTGCAGGGAAGTAGTAGCAGCAACATTTGCCTCCTCCCCAGACTACTGTCTCCTGTGGAAGTAGGTGCTTGTACAATCTCTTTTGTCTTGAGCAGATAGTGGACCGACTGAGCCTGCCCTGGAAATCAGACTTCTTTTTCCACGTATGTTGTTCTCCTTACTTCAAGGGGAGATTAATATAAGGAACTCTCGGCGTAAAATAACTTTGAAAAAGGGTAAGTTTTCATAAAAACTAAACCAGCAGGTAATTGGACAGGTACCAAGGCTCTTAGAAAGGTGTTTCAAATATAGAATAGAATCAACCAGGTTGGAAGAGACCTCCAAGATCATCCAGAACAACCTAGCACCCAGCCCTATCCAGTCAACTAGACCATGGCACTAAGTGCCTCAGCCAGTCTTCTCTTGAACACCTCCAGGGACGGCCACTCCAGCACTTCCCTGAGCAGCCCATTCCAATGCCAATCACTCTCTCTGGGAAGAACTTCCTCCTAACATCCAAACTATACTTCCCCTGGCACCACTTGAGATTGTGTCCCCTTGTTCTGTTGCTGGTTGTCTGGGAGAAGAGACCAATCCCCACCTGGCTACAACTTCCTTTCAGATAGTTGCAGACAGCAATGAAGTCACCCCTGAGCCTCCTCTTCTCCAGGCTGCACACCCCCAGATCCTTCAGCCTCTCCTCATAGGCTTTGTGTTCCATGCCCTTCACCAGCCTTGTGTCTCTCCAGTAAATACCACAGCATTTTAGTTCTTCCTTTAATCTGTGACTTAAACTAGGTTGGACTGTTGTGGTTGGCAATACATTAGCATATGCATCTACTATAGCAAGTAAATTGTTCTGAACAGCACCCTGGGCAAAAGTAAGGATTGTTCATTCCCTAATGGTAATTCCAAATAATTCCAATCTTGCACTTTGCTCTTGTAAAGGTAACATTTGTTTGTTTGTTTTTACAAGCAATAATAATCTCACTGATTTGATTACTGGCATGATAGAGATATTCACATTTATCTGGCTTTTTAAAATGCCTGACCTTTTCAAAGCACCGAGAAACTGAAAATGTCAGCTTGGATACTCTACCTAAGACACAATATCTATTTTGACACTAATTATCACTTGACAAAGGAAAACAAAAGGGAAAAAAAAATGTTTGCAATTGCTTACTTCATTTATCAGTATTTTTTCTTCATATGGGAATTGAATCTTTATATTAAATGTGAAAAATATCTTTGAAAAAGAAATCCTCTAATATTGACTTAAGTAGGATGAATGCTCTGTTGGAAGGAAATTACGGAGTCGCTGTCCCTGGAGCTGTTCAAGGCAAGGTTGGACGTGGCACTTGGTGCCATGGTCTAGCCTTGAGCTCTGTGGTAAAGGGTTGGACTTGATGATCTGTGAGGTCTCTTCCAACCTTGGTGATACTGTGATACTGAGAGATTAAACACACACACACACAGAAATCCATACAAACCTCTCTACTTGTGTGGGAGTGCAATGTGAGAAGGAATAATAACAAGCAGACTGAGCATTTTGACCTTGGTTCCCGTGGCTTCAGGATTCCTCCCCATGGGGGAGAAGAGATAGTGGACATCTGGTTAATGAGGAAAACAAGGCATGATGTAAATAAAAGACTGAGTTGTTCTTGCCTAGGCTATGCTAATGTTTAGGTGTGTGCTCTATGCTCAAGACTATATAAATGGAATCAGAACCAACAACAAAGGTCTCCAGTGGGATTCATATTGAATCATGTGGAGTCTGTGTGGTATCCCTCGCTAGACAGGTGGTGACCTGCATCACATTCCTGAAGGAATCCTCTGTGGCTAACCTCTGACATCTGCCTAAAGGAAGACTTGCAGCTAACATACTTGTAGGTAAACTGCAATAAATCTGTAAGCATGATTAGTATCAATGCCTAGAAGTATTTTGAAATCATGACCAAAGAAGCTACACCAAAGCAGCTAGTCCTGTCGTGATTTTTCACCAGCAGAAGGGTACTGCACATGCTTTCAGAAACCCTGTGAAAAATCTGACTGTGAATGAGTTATTAGAGCATTTATTACTTCAAATGAGCTGCCTAGAAAGCTGTGAAAGAAACAAAACATATGACCTTGCAGCCTCACATCTCCAGTCTGTGAATGACATGAATGTAGAGAGAGTTAATTTGCAATGCTTATGATTTTCTTTTTAATAACCCTGATGTGGGTTAACTGAAGTGTGTGACTCATTTGTGAACACAGAGAGTCACTTGATATACTTTATTTGTAGGTATGCATGATATATTTCTAGTATCAGGATGGACAGGTGGGCACAAGCCAAACTCATGAGGTTCAACAAGATCAAGTGCAAGGTCCTGCAGCTGGGTTCAGGCAATCCCAAGCACAAATCCAGGCTGGGCAGTGAGTGGCTGGAGAGCAGCCCTGAGAAGAGGGACTTGGGGGTGCTGGTGGACGGGAAGCTCAGCATGAGCCAGCAGTGTGCACTTGCAGCACAGAGGGTCAACCAGATCCTGGGCTGCATCAGGACAAGTGTGGCCAGCAGGTGGAGGGAGGCAACTGTCCCCCACTACTCTGCTCTGGAGAGACCCCACCCGGAGTACCGCACCCAGTTCCGGAGCCCCTATGACAAGAGGGATGTGGAGATGCTGGAGCATGTCTAGTGAAGGGCATGAGGATGATCAGAGGGCTGGAGCACCTCTGCTATGAGGACAGACTGAAAGAGTTGGGGCTGTTTGGCCTGGAGAAGAGAAGGCTCTGAGGCGACTTTCTTGTGGCCTTCCAATATCTGAAGGGGCCTACAAAAAAACTGGGGAGGGACTTTTTAGGCTATCAGGGGGTGACAGGACTGGGGCGAATGGAGCAAAGCTGGAGGTGGGTAGGTTCAGACTGAATGTGAGGAGGAAGTTGTTGAGCATGAGTGTTGAGAGCCTGGAATGGGTTGTCCAGGGACGTGGTTGAGGCCCCATCCCTGGAGGTGTTTAAGAGCAGGCTGGAGGAGGCTGTGGCCAGCCTGATCTAGGGTAGAGTGTCCCTACCCATTGCAGAGGGGTTGGAACTAGCTGATCCTTGTGGTCCCTTCCAATCCTTACTGCTTTTCAGTTTGGAAATGAGAGAGTTCCAAGGAGACCTTATTTTGGCCTTTCAGTATCAGAAAGGCCCCGACAAGAGAGCTGGGGAGGGACTTCTTAGGATGTTGGGTGGTGACAGGACTAAGTGGAATGGAGCAAAACTAGATGTGGGTAGATTCAGACCGGATGTTAGGAAGAAGTTCCTCAACATGACAGTGGTGAGACACTGGAACAGGGGAGTGGTTGAAGTCCCATCCCTGGAAGTTTTTAAGGCCAGGCTGGATGTGGCTCTGAGCAACTTGATCTACTGTGAGATGTCTCCGCTTATGGCAGGTGAGTTGGAACTAGATGATCCTTGAGGTTCCTTCCAACCCTGACAATTGCATGATTCTATTAATTCATAATTAAATCAGATAAAAGTCTCCCAAACATTTAATCATAGACTCTTGAAGAACCACTACCCCACTGAATCACATGAGTGAAAAAAAACCCAACAACTTGGTTTAAAGAATGTCAGTGTAATCAAATTGGTAAACTTGAAATCCCTGTATTACAACAAAGAACAGTCCTGTTCCTGTTAGAGCAAATACAGCTCTTATGTGAAATGCTTAGAGATAAAATTTTACAATTTCAGGTATTCTTTCATTTTCATCCTGTAAGAAGGATACAAATTGGTAGTTATTTCACATTGTTTTAGTTAGACAGCTGCTGATTAAGCTAATTAAGGAGGGATTTTTATCATTGGCAAGGCTGATTAGTGTGGAAAACTTTTCTGACAACACAGTGCTATGAATGGTAACATTCTCTTCTCCCTGGTGATTTACCCCTGAAAATTCTGTGCATTCTTGCTTTTGAAATAATACAGTAAAAGTAATTTTAATGACCCTTTTTTTTTTTTCCCTTTTCTTCATGAAGAAGTGGGAGACAGAATCATAGAATGACCCAGGTTGGAAAAGACCTCCAAGATCATCCAGGCCAACCTAGCAACCCTATCCAGTCAACTAGACCATGGCACTAAGTGCCTCATTGAGTTTTTTCTTCAACACCTCCAGGGATGGTGACTCCACTACCTCCCTGGGCAGCCCATTCCAATGCCAATCACTCTCTCTGGGAAGAACTTCCTCCTAACATCCAGCCTAGACCTCTCCCAGCACAACTTGAGACTGTGTCCCCTTGCCCTGTTGCTGGTTGCCTGGGAGAAGAGACCAACCCCCACCTGGCTACAACCTCCCTTCAGGTAGTTGTAGACAGCAATGAGGTCTGCCCTGAGCCTCCTCTTCTCCAGGCTGCACACCCCCAGCTCCCTCAGCCTCTCCTCATGGGGTTTGTGTTCCAGACCTCTCACCAGCTTTGTTGCCCTTCTCTGGACACATTCCAATACTTCAACATCTCTCTTGAGTTGAGGGACCCGGAACTGGACATAGGACTCAAGATATGGCCTGACCAGTGTTGAGTACAGGGGAAGAATAACCTCCCTCCTCCTACTGGCCACAGTGCTCCTGATACAAGCCAGGATGCCATTGGCTGTCCTGGCCACCTGGGCACACTGCTGGCTCATATTCAGCTACTATGTACCAGTACCCCCAGATCCCTTTCTTCCTGACTGCTCTCCAGCCACTCTTTCCCCAGCCTGTAGTGCTGCTTGGGGCTCTTGTGGCTAAAGTGCACAAAGCAAGCCTGCACTTGCTAGGACACAGTTAATTCAATTCCCCTGAAATGATGCCTCAGGAACAAATAGTGAAAACATTCACTGCGTATCTGACCACAAGAATAAATTGTAGTGTTGGATGAACGTCAGAAAAATTCAGTTCATTCAGATGAGAGAGAAACTGTTTCGGTGCTTGTCCAAGATTAGCTTTCAGGTCCATTCGTACAGTGCTGGAAATACTTCTTCTTGTTGGTTGTTTGCTTTTTTCCTTCTAATGTCAAATATACCTATAAATAAATAACTTACAATTGTTCTATTTTTCTAGGTGAATTTTGGTATTCCAAATCACAGCCTTGTGCAGATCCATGAAACACATTAACAACTGGGAAGAGCACAGTCTAACTAGCTTGTGAGGGGTTTAAAGTAATTGGTTTGTATTTTGCTGTGTTTAAATTTGGGTCTATTACTGCCTGTTGTGGAGACATATCTGTTTTCTTTAGCAACATGAAGATGGACAAAATGGATACTGATATTAGATTTTCTCTGAACAAACTAGAAAGAGTCTTCCTATTTCCTTGAAGAGGACAGATATTTGGCAGTGCTGGTGGGGAAAAGAATGTCAGCTGAATGACAGGTGAAACTGTAAAGAATTTGAAAGGTGAAACTGTAAAGAAACTGTAAAGAATCTGAAAGGTGAAATTGTAAAGAATCTGAATTTATCAACACAGAAAACCCAAGGACAAGGAGCAATGGGTGTAAGCTGCAGCAAAACAGGTTCTGCCTCAACACAAAGGGTTACTTCTTGACTGTAAGGGTCACAGAGCACTGGAACAGGCTCCCCAGAGAGGTCGTGGAGTCTCCTTCTCTGGAGACTTTCAAGGCCTGTCTGAATGTGTTCCTCTGTGATCTGTGTTAGATAGGATTGTCCTGCTCTGGCAGGGCGGTTGGACTCGATGATCTCCCTGGGTCCCTTCCAATCCCTAACATCCTGTGAGCCTGTGCTGTCACAGATATGTATATATTTATGTCACAGATATAACGTCTCTGTAAAGCTAGAATAAGAAAATAGAGTTGTCTCATTCTTTAGAATTCCTCATATGTATGAAGCTATGTTAATTAATTCTGTTCAGAACAGGGCTGAACAGAAAGGTTAGCATCTTATTATTATCACACAGAATCACTGAGGCCGGCAAAGACCTCTGAGATCATCAAGTCCAGCCTATAACCTCACACCAGGACATCAGCTACACCATGCCACCAAGTGCCACATCTGATCTTTTCTTAAAGACCCCCAAGGATGGCGACTCCACCACCTCCCTGGGAAGTGCATTCCAGTGCCTAATCACCCTTTCTGTGAGGAAGTGCTTCCTAGCATCCAACCTAAACCCTCCCTGGCCCAGTTTCAGGCCATATCCTCTTGTCCTGTAAAAGTTGCCTGGGAGAAGAGTCCAATGCCCCCATTTGGCTATAGCTTCCTCTCAGGTAGTTGTAGCGAGTGACAAAGTCCCCTCTAAGCCTCTTCTTCTCCAAGCTGCACTCACTCTAACTGAAGTTACAAGTGACTCCTAATGTTGTCAGGGAGTTTTTGCATTTGATTTTTATTAGTGTGCTGAAGGTAAGAGGAAAAAATACTGTGGGATGCAGTTCCTTGGGTCATTAATGTGGTTCTTCATTAACTTAGCTGTGCCTTTCCTCCCAGTCATTGCCTGCTTTTTGCTCCTCCCAGGGTGGCTGCCAGCCCACAGAGTGGTTTGGAGTTGGAGTGGGAAACACTACAGGTTATAAGCCTCTTGCAGTATGCATAGTTTTGGAGACTGTATTTAATATATATTTTGAGGCAGTGTTTCTAGTGAGGCAGGTTTAACTGAGGTCACACAGTCACTTAGGCACTCTTTTAACTGGAGAAAAACTTACAAAGAAAAAAGTACTTTGACCCTTGCAACAGTATTGAATTATTGACTGCAAAACTGGAATTGAAGTCACAAACAAAAAGCATTAAATACAGAACAGAATAAGTTGAGAACTATTCTTCATTTCCTCATCTAGGATTTCTCTGCTTCATGCTTTAGCTGTCTCATGCTGTCTTTTAAGGGAAGCCTTTGACAAATTAATTTTTCCTTCAGTTTCTATCCTGTGCTTCCATCTTGTGATTTCTGGTATTCAGTGTAATAAAAATTTATTTCAGACTAAGTCTTAAGATTTCTGTGACTCTAAGGTTGCTCATTGCAGCACAGCCATGCTTAATGCTGTTAGAAACATTCCATGACTGACTCAGAATAACTTGAAGGTGATAGAAGCTTGTAGATTTACTGGACTGAGGTGTATGGATTGTCCAGATGGCTTCTTTCCTTCTCTCTTGGCAAGTCAAATTCAGTTTAGCTTATGCTATAACATCTTATCAATCATCCCTTGGAGAAACTCCTTCTTTAATGTTCAGTCACCTGTTGGACTTTTGCAGAAGCCATGCAACAGTAATGCAAGCCTACAGTCCTATGACATTAATTTCATTTGCTGGTGAGCAGAAGAAACCAATATATCTCAGCAATAAATGCCAGATATCTGACACTCAACAGTGCTTCAGTTAAATGAGATCCTGCTGGAGTCTTCCCACCTTGACACAGACACTGCATGGAGATGCCCTGTTTAGGAACTGAACTCTATTAGCCTTTCCAGCAGCAAACACACTGGGGTTAGTGAGACCTTCCTCCAAATTGTGCCCAGCACCATTCCCCAGAGGCCTGTCAGCAAGTGCAAGATGTTGTGGTCAGCCATCACTACTGACATTTCAGGACACCCAAGAGCACCTGCAGAAGCACACACATCCCTGTGAATTATGTATGCAACCCCCAGGGCCTTCCCTGACACTTGACAGTCTGCTTCATTTTCAACTCAAGGTGGCAGACTGCAGGGCGAGAAGAGCAGAAAAAGTCAAGGGAGAATCAGGATTGCCCCAGCTGCTCACCACATCGACTGGTGACCTGCTAACAGAATCGTGGACTACTCAAGCTTCCAGTTCCTTGCTCTCCCTAGTCTGTGCCACTTGTTTAGCTTCTCATTCCACTGACACAGTTATTTTCCAGATATGAGACAAATGCATCCCGTCCCAAAGATGCTCCAGTGGACTGCCATGTGTTCTCTCGGGGTCTAGACAAGCCTGCATCATCTGCTTCACTCCAAGCCTTAGGTGGGTAGGTGCTGGTTTAGGTCAATGACCTAAGGTTTGACTGAGTGAGTATCAGCACTGTTCCAACATCAAAATAATTTGCATTTCTTGCAGACTATGAACTGGCTCCTCTGAAACAAAGGCTATCTATTCCCTCAGTAAAAGTAAACCACAGACCTTCCAAATGTTATCCAGCAGGACCAAGACATTAAATCTAAGAGAGGAAAAACATTTTTTTTGTGAGGGAACTGTCACTTTTTTTGCATTTGCTCCAGTTCTCACAGGCTTTAAAGCAGCAAGTTAATATATTCTTGAAGCTTCCTGATATAATGCTAAGTATTGTAGCTTCACATTTATTTACAGTCAGACTTTCCATCTGTGTCTGAAAGTGACGCTTTCAAATGAACCCTTTCATATTCATCAATAGTTATTTAGCTTTCTGAAAAGTGTCTTTTCCAAACTTAGCTCTTCTCACATTATTTAATGTTTCTTAGAACTATGAGAAATCAAAGATATGATTAATTCTAAAAGTCTTAGATAAAAAGCCTCTAGCTAGCCATTAATAATTACACTCCTATTGAAGTAGTCTCACCCATACAGTATATTTAGCAAGACAACATCAAAGCCCCAGAAGGTTCTGCCTTTTGGGTTTTTTCTTTCATTGAAAATACTCAGTAAACAACATTAGTTAGGAAAAAAAATGTGTGGAGTCACTTTGCTTTCTGTTTCCTGGGCTTGTGCTCAGATGAAAAGGCAAAATCATCTACAATTGTCATATAGGAAGTTTTCTGAGTTGGCATATCAGAAATAATACCTTCAGAAGAGAAAGTAGGCAGGTCTAAGAAGGAACTGTGTTTCATCTCCCCTTTTCTATATAGTTCCTTCTGAAAATATTTACATCAACATTTCAGAACATTACTTGATTGAATGAATAATTTTAAGCCATATATTGTGACAAAGATGAATTTTCTCTGGTCACTATTAGCCATAAACTGGCAGGAACCATAATGTACTCTAAAAGTGACTATCAGAATTAATCTGCTTTTTCTGGTATTTTGCTGCAGACTGTACTGAGTTTTGTTTGCTTCCTTGCTTGCCTTTTTTTCTCCCTATGAGATGTAGACAACCACCAGATTTGTTTTTGCAGCTAATATGTTAGTACTGTTCTGCCACTGAAGCATAATCCCAGTGCAGTCTGCTGAAGCTTGTTTATTTCTTACAAGTTGTTGCCTGTACCAATCCACAAAGGTGATGGATTATTATATCCTGCAAACCATAGTAGCCTTTACACTTAACTTTGCAGCAGCTTAATCACCTGCATGACAGCAGAAGACCAAAATGACAAAACATGCTAACCACCCCTTACACTAGAAAAAGGGAAACTAAATGATTTCTTCACCCATCAATTCCTCTCCACTCATCTTTACATCTATGTTGGTACATTCTGAAGAATCAGATGCTCTCACATTAACGTCTCACTGTTTGCTGGATAGTTTTAGACCAGCACAATATTTTTGCTTACATTCTGTAAGCAAAGAAGTTTTACAACAATTAACAAAATCCCACTGTATCCCATATTAAATCCATATATACATACATAGACATAAAAGGGGAAGTTTAGAAAGAAACACTTCCAATGACAGACTTTCAGCAATGATAAAATCACTATCACTAATAGTCAAGAACTCAGGAGTCAGTTTGAATTACTAGCAGTTAGTAGTTTTTGGTGAACTTCTAGAGGCTACACAACACATTTCTGTATGGAAACAAAATCCCATTCTATCCCATATTAAATCCATCTATATAAATATACACAAAAGGGGAAGTTTAGAAAGAAATGACAGACTTTGAGCAATGATAAAATCATTACCACTAACAGTCAAGAACTCAGGAGTCAGTCTGAATTACTACCAGTTAATTCTTTTTTGGTGAACAACAAACTTCTAGAGGCTACACAACACATTTCTGCATGGAAACAAAGTAAATGTAATGCCTTTTCAATGGAATCATGAATGCCATCACGTTACCATCACACATGAACACATCAAATACCTTTACACAATTTTAACAGAAATCATGGTGTTTGCTACTTACCTAGCTGGGTCTCCTGAATTGTTAGCTTACTCTCCAAGGGGTGTAAAAGCTTTGGTGGTTTATCTGTTAGTGGTGCTAGAAAAGAAAGAAATTCACATATATAGCTTTCTGATTATTACTGGGCAGAATAAGATTTGATTTCATATCAGGAAGGCTTCATTTTTTTCTTTTGCTTAAAATAATGTTCACGCCTTCAGTGTCTGTAAATCTTTTTTGTTTAGAGAGGAAATGTAGCACCAAAATTTAGAATCTGTCACTTGTGTTCAGAAAAAGAAAAAAAAAAAAAAGGCAATCTCTTTAAATTCTCACCAAAAAAAATCCCCACGCACTGACATGTTACAGGGTTTTGTTTTCATATTATCCAGTGTGTCATAACTTGTTATACTATTTAATTATCTATCAAATACTGTCACTAACAGAAAAACAATATAAACTAAGCTAGTGTAAAATTGTCATCAAATATTGAAAATTCTTTTATTTAGAAAGAGATTTCCATCACTAGAAAGGTATTTCCATCATTAGAAAGATATTTGGCTCCTTCTTTCGACCCTCTGTGACTAATCACAGTGATTTGCCATTGGAATGGGCTGCCCAGGGAGGTGATGGAGTCACTATCCCTGGGGGTGTTCAGGAAAAGACTGGATGAGGCACTTAGTGCCATGGTCTAGTTGACTGGATAGGGCTGGGTGCTAGGTTGGACTGGATGATCTTGGAGGTCTCTTCCAACTTGATTGATTCTATTCTATTCTATTTCCATCCTATTTTTGAAATAGGAGTAGTGGAAAAGGGATTGTTTTTCAAACTCCAAGGGATATGGTGAAATAATGTCAGATTCCTGAGAATAAGACTTCTCTTTCCTTTTAAAATGCCCCAGATTTCATAGAATCATAGATTCAGTCGGAGTTGGAAGGGACCACAAGGATCATCTAGTTCAAATCCCCCTGCCATGGGTAGGGACACACTACCCTAGATCAGGTTGTTCAGAGCTTCATCCAGCCTGGCCTTAAACACCTCCAGGAATGGGGCCTCAACCACCTCCCTGGGCAACCCATTCCAGGCTCTCACCACTGTCATGGTGATTTATGCAAAAAGAATTCTGTAGTGGTCCAAAGCCTTCTGCAGGTTGTTGAAGTGTGTTCAAACTACAGAGCTAAATAGTGCAGCTATTCTACTACCTCATCCTCTGTGTACTTAGAATCATAGAATCAACCAGGTTGGAAGAGACCTCCAGGATCATCCAGTCCAACCTAGCACCCAGCCCTATCCAGTCATCTAGACCATGGCACTAAGTGCCTCATCCATAGAAGTGACATTAATTATTACTACTTTATTGTTGTTAGCAAGTGTAGTCATTCCTGATCTCTGGCAGATGTAGAGTGTCTATATGAAAAGAGAACACTGATGTTTTTTTCTTCAAACCTGATAGTAAATGCTCATGGGCAAGCTCCAACTTTTCACAGTCACCTGGAACATTTTGATATTTTGCTTTTCAACATTAATTCATACTTCAGTCTTTAACAGAGATTATGGGCTGTCAGAGATTTAAAGTACATTTGACATTTTGATATAACTCTATAATAATTGTTCCCTCCAGCCTGTCAAAATCACTGTTCCCTTTCTTACTGACACACACACTTCCACATGTGTATGGGTTTAATCTACTTGATACACTCATCTCCTGTCAGCTGAATTACAGGAGAGGCTTAGTTGCATTCTTTTTACTATGTTTCCTCTGTTCTTTGATTCAATTATCAGTGTCCTTTAAAATCTACAGCATTCATTTCAACTTTGCAGCAGTTACAGAATGGATTAATTATGAGCTGATATGTTTCTGCTTTGTAGAGGCTTTTTCTTATCTGACCAGTGCATAAAACCACCCAATCAACGTCTGGGATGCTGACCTATCAGATCTTGGATTGAATAAAAATATCAATTTAAGAATGGAAAAAAACCTAGATTTGGCCCACCAAACTGCTTTCAGTTCATTCTTCCAACAGCAGCTTCCAACAACTCTCTACAGTAAATCATTCTGCAACAATCTTTGAAGAGAAAGTGAAAGTTGGTGTGGTTTTTTTCAGCAACATCTCTGAGTTTAATTTTCTTCATGCTAATATTTGAATGGTTTTTGGTTTATCTATCTACCTGTCTGCCTGTTTGTCTATCTACCTAGCTACAAGAAAGCTGGGGAGGGACTTTTTAGGATGTCAGGTAGTGATAGGACTAGGGAGAATGGAACAAATCAAGAAATGGGTAGATTCAGACTAGATGTTAGGAGGAAGTTCTTCACCATGAGAGTGGTGAGACACTGGAACGGGTTGCACAGGGAGATGGTGGAAGCCCCATGCCTGGAGGTGTTTTAAGGCCAGACTGGATGAGGCTCTAAACAGCCTGATCTAGTGTGAGGTGTCCCTGGTCCATGGCAGGGGGGCTGGAACTAGATGATCTTTGTGGTCCCTTCCAACCCTGACTGATTCTATGATTCTATGATCTACCTATTTATTTATTTATTAATCCTGGGAGCTAAAGCAGGTGGAAGGGAAAAACATTCACAATATTCTTTTTTCCTTAACTGCAGAATTAGTCATTTTCATTTCTTAACTTCTCTGCAAAGACTCATCATATATCAGCACATTGCCATTTCTTAAATATCATCCACTATGAATTCAGACTTAGTTTTGCAGTTCTGTCGTTCTCAACACAATTACCATTCATCAGATAACGTTTTCTGAGTCACTGTTGTTCTAAATCTGTTTTGAAGCTCTTTGAGCAGAAAGATGTAGTAACTAGTGGAGTTGATCTGAATGCACACATAAGTAGATTAGGTAACAGCATTTTTCTCATTTTAAACAAAGACAGACATTACTTTTGTGCTCCTACACCTCAAGTATCTAAGAGTCTTCCTGATGCAAATGAATAAGCACAGGATGTTAATACATGAAAATAAATCATCTTTTAGTATGAGTATGAAGTTACTATAAAATTTGTGCCAAATTTCTTTCTTTCCTGTAACTTTGGAGATTAAACAGATAATTTAAAAGACAAAACATTACTGTAAAGAATAAAATAGAAGGTATATATCAGAATCTCAGGAATATGCAAAACAGAAAGCCTCCCAGGAGGCCAACTGGTCCAATCTCTCAGTCAAATGGGTTCAATAGAGGAGGTTATTGTGCCTTTTATTCAGTCATTTTTTTAAAACATTTCTGTGGATGAAGATTTTACCCTAACCAGCTGAACCCTGTACTAGACTCAGTCCAGTACATTCAGATCTTTTCTATACTGAGGAGCCCAGAATTTGGCACAGTAATCCAGATATGCCCTTGCAGATACTGAATAGATGCAAAGGATCATCCTTCTGGACCTGCTAGATAATTTCTTGACCAGAGCTGTGCAGGTGGCTTTTGCCAAATGTTCAACTTGCTGGCCCCTTGGGTTGCAGGATCATTTCTGCAAAACTTTGCCTTACTCAGTCCTCAGTTCTGCACCGCTGCACAGAGTTATTCCACTTCTAAAAGAAGACATTGCACTTGTCTTTGGTGGATTTCATGACTTTGACTTGGCATGAACTCCCTAAAAAGCAGCCCTGTCCTCCATTCTCTCAGTTGGCTAAGCCTGCACTCTGTGTCACCCTCCAGGAGTACACAAAATCTACAATAGCCAATAAAGCAAAGATACACCAGAGGTTAATAGCATTGTTCACTTGTTTTAGTGATAGTTACCACTATGTGTGGCCATAAAGAATTAATTTTTAATAACACAGTGCAACTCTAAGCTCTCTAAATTAAATATCAGTATTTTGGTGTTGCATTCCCTCCTGTTGTCTACCAATCCAACACCATTGTGGCCATGTCTGTACAAGCAGCAAGCACATGTCCTGTCCTGATGCAAAGAAATAGAGCTGGTTTTGACTGTGTTCAAAAAAACTCAAGAGAGACTCCTCTTATACCCAGACAGTAGTTATCAACATGGTTGTCATACAGGAGGAACAATTCCTCCTCAGATTCCTGTTCTTGCATGAGGCAATTCTCAAATTTTGGCAAGAATCCTAGTTCCTGAATATTATTATCTACTGATGCATAGGTGCATCTCTCCTCTCCTCTCCTCTCCTCTCCTCTCCTCCCCCCCCCTCCCCCCCCCCCCCCACTCCCCCCCACCC